>CAWUFW010015193.1:0-373534 GCA_963921515.1 Calotriton arnoldi | reverse complement strand
CAAAAACTCATGGGACCCCCATGCAAAACCAGGTTGGTTTGTGATAGGTAATTTTGATGTCGCCTCAATAGCTTTTGGGCCCTTGCCTGTCGCGGGTCCTTGACCCACCCATGCAAGTGAGGTACCATTGTTATCGGGAGACCTGGAGGAACGCTGGGTGGGAGGAAATTTGTGGATCCACACAGATTCCAGAACTTTCCACCACAGAAATGTGAGAAAAAAGTGAATTGTTCGGCGAAATTTGAGGTTTGCAGGGGATTCTGGGTAGGAGAATGATGGGGGACCCACGCAAGCCATACCTCGCTGGACTCCCCCGGGTGTCTAGTTTCCAGAAATGTGTGGGTTAGGTAGGTTTCCCTAGATGGCTGCCGAGCCCCGGGCCAAAAACTCATGGGACCCCCCATGCAAAACCAGGTTGGTTTGTGATAGGTAATTTTGATGTCGCCTCAATAGCTTTTGGGCCCCTGCCTGTCGCGGATCCTTGACCCACCCACGCAAGTGAGGTACCATTTTTATCGGGAGACCTGGTTGAATGCTGGGTGGGAGGAAATTTGTGGATCCACGCAGATTGTAGAACTGTCCACCACAGAAATGTGGGGAAAATGTGGTTTTTTGGACAATTTTTAGGTTTGCAAGGGATTCTGGGTAACAGAACCTGGTGGGAGGCAGTCAAGTCAGCCCATCCTGGATTCCCCTGGGTGTCTAGTTTTCAAAAATGTATAGGTTTGCTAGGTTTCCCTAGGTGCCGGCAGAGCTATGGTTCAAAAACTACAGCTAGGCACTATGCCAAAAAAGGGTAATTTTTCACTGCGAAATTGAGGTGTGTCCATGTTGCGTTTTGCGCCATTTCCTGTCACGGGCACTAGCCCGACCCACACAAGTGAGGTACCATTTTTCTCGGAAGACTTTGGGGAACGCGGGGTGGGTGTAAATTTGTGGATCCACGCAGATTCCAGAACTTTCCACCACAGAAATGTGGGGAAAATGTGGTTTTTCTGACAATTGTTTAGGTTTGCAAGGGATTCTGGGTAACAGAACCTGGTGGGAGGCAGTCAAGTCACCCCATCCTGGATTCCCCTGGGTGTCTAGTTTTCAAAAATGTATAGGTTTGCAAGGTTTCCCTAGGTGCCGGCAGAGCTATAGTTCAAAAACTACAGCTAGGCCCTTTGCCAAAAAAGGGTCATTTTTCACTGCGAAATTGAGGTGTGCCCACGTTGCGTTTTGCGCCGTTTCCTGTCACGGGCACTAGGCCGACCCACACAAGTGAGGTACCATTTTTCTCAGAAGACTTTGGGGAACGCGGGGTGGGTGGAAATTTGTGGATCCACGCAGATTCCAGAACTTTCCACTACAGAAATGTGGGGAAAATGTGATTTTTTTGACAATTTTTTAGGTTTGCAAGGGATTCTGGGTAACAGAACCTGGTGGGAGGCAGTCAAGTCACCCCATCCTTGATTCCCCTGGGTGTCTAGTTTTCAAAAATGTATAGGTTTGCAAGGTTTCCCTAGGTGCTGGAAGAGCTATGGTTCAAAATCTACAGCTAGGCACTTTGCCAAAAAAGGGTCATTTTTCACTGCGAAATTGAGGTGTGTCCACGTTGTGTTTTGCGCCGTTTCCTGTCGCGGGCACTAGGCCGACCCACACAAGTGAGGTACCATTTTTCTCGGAAGACTTTGGGGAACGTGGGGTGGGTGGAAATTTGTGGATCCACGCAGATTCCAGAACTTTCCACCACAGAAATGTGGGGAAAATGTGGTTTTTTTGACAATTGTTTAGGTTTGCAAGGGATTCTGGGTAACAGAACCTGGTGGGAGGCAGTCAAGTCACCCCATCCTGGATTCCCCTGGGTGTCTAGTTTTCAAAAATGTATAGGTTTGCTAGGTTTCCATAGGTGCTGGCAGAGCTAGGGTTCAAAAACTACAGCTAGGCACTTTGTCAAAAAAGGGTCATTTTTCACTGTGAAATTGGGGTGTGTCCACGTTGCGTTTTGCGCCGTTTCCTGTCGCGGGCACTAGGCTTACCCACAGAAGTGAGGTACCATTTTTCTCGGAAGACTTTGGGGAACGTGGGGTGGGTGGAAATTTGTGGATCCACGCAGATTCCAGAACTTTCCACTACAGAAATGTGAGGAAAATGTGGTTTTTTTAATCAATCTTTTAGGTTTGCAAGGGATTCTGGGTAACAGACCCTGGTGGGAGGCAGTCAAGTCAGCCCATCCTGGATTCCCCTGGGTGTCTAGTTTTCAAAAATGTATAGGTTTGCTAGGTTTCCATAGGTGCCGGCAGAGCTATGGTTCAAAAACTACAGCTAGGCACTATACCAAAAAAGGGTAATTTTTCACTGCGAAATTGAGGTGTGTCCACGTTGCATTTTGTGCCATTTCCTGCCACGGGCACTAGGCCGAACCACACAAGTGAGGTACCATTTTTTCTCGGAAGACTTTGGGGAACGCGGGGTGGGTGGAAATTTGTGGATCCACGCAGATTCCAGAACTTTCCACCACAGAAATGTGGGGAAAATGTGGTTTTTTGACAATTGTTTAGGTTTGCAAGGGATTCTGGGTAACAGAACCTGGTGGGAGGCAGTCAAGTCACCCCATCCTGGATTCCCCGGGGTGTCTAGTTTTCAAAAATGTATAGGTTTGCTAGGTTTCCCTAGGTGCCGGCAGAGCTATGGTTCAAAAACTACAGCTAGGCACTTTGCCAAAAAAGGGTCATTTTTCACTGTGAAATTGAGGTGTGCCCACGTTGCGTTTTGCGCCGTTTCCTGTCGCGGGCACTAGGCCGACCCACACAAGTGAGGTACCATTTTTCTCGGAAGACTTTGGGGAACGCGGGGTGGGTGGAAATTTGTGGATCCACGCAGATTCTAGAACTTTCCACCACAGAAATGGGCGGAAAATGTGGTTTGTTTGACAATTTTTTAGGTTTGCAAGGGATTCTGGGTAACAGAACCTGGTGGGAGGCAGTCAAGTCACCCCATCCTGGATTCCCCTGGGTGTCTAGTTTTCAAAAATGTATAGGTTTGCAAGGTTTCCCTAGGTGCCGGAAGAGCTATGGTTCAAAAACTACAGCTAGGCACTTTGCCAAAAAAGGGTCATTTTACACTGCAAAATTGAGGTGTGTCCACGTTGTGTTTTGCGCCGTTTCCTGTTGCGGGCACTAGGCCGACCCACACAAGTGAGGTACCATTTTTCTCGGAAGACTTTGGGGAACGTGGGGTGGGTGGAAATTTGTGGATCCACGCAGATTCCAGAACTTTCCACCAGAGAAATGTGGGGAAAATGTGTTTTTTGACAATTGTTTAGGTTTGCAAGGGATTCTGGGTAACAGAACCTGGTGGGAGGCAGTCAAGTCACCCCATCCTGGATTCCCCTGAGTGTCTAGTTTTCAAAAATGTATAGGTTTGCTAGGTTTCCCTAGGTGCCGGCAGAGCTATGGTTCAAAAACTACAACTAGGCACTTTGCCAAAAAGGGTCATTTTTCACTGCGAAATTAAGGTGTGTCCACGTTGCGTTTTGCGCCGTTTCCTGTCGCGGGCTCTAGGCCGACCCACACAAGTGAGGTATCATTTTTCTTGGAAGACTTTGGGGAACGCGGGGTGGGTGGAAATTTGTGGATCCACGCAGATTCCAGAACTTTCCACCACAGAAATGTGAGGAAAATGTGTATTTTTTGACAATTTGTTAGGTTTGCAAGGGATTCTGGGTAACAGAACCTGGTGGGAGCCAGTCAAGTCACCCCATCCTGGATTCCCCTGGGTGTCTAGTTTTCAAAAATGTATAGGTTTGCTAGGTTTCCATAGGTGCTGGCAGAGCTAGGGTTCAAAAACTACAGCTAGGCACTTTGTCAAAAAAGGGTCATTTTTCACTGTGAAATTGGGGTGTGTCCACGTTGCGTTTTGCGCCGTTTCCTGTCGCGGGCACTAGGCTTACCCACAGAAGTGAGGTACCATTTTTCTCGGAAGACTTTGGGGAACGTGGGGTGGGTGGAAATTTGTGGATCCACGCAGATTCCAGAACTTTCCACTACAGAAATGTGAGGAAAATGTGGTTTTTTTAATCAATCTTTTAGGTTTGCAAGGGATTCTGGGTAACAGACCCTGGTGGGAGGCAGTCAAGTCAGCCCATCCTGGATTCCCCTGGGTGTCTAGTTTTCAAAAATGTATAGGTTTGCTAGGTTTCCATAGGTGCCGGCAGAGCTATGGTTCAAAACTACAGCTAGGCACTATACCAAAAAAGGGTAATTTTTCACTGCGAAATTGAGGTGTGTCCACGTTGCATTTTGTGCCATTTTCTGCCACGGGCACTAGGCCGAACCACACAAGTGAGGTACCATTTTTTCTCGGAAGACTTTGGGGAACGCGGGGTGGGTGGAAATTTGTGGATCCACGCAGATTCCAGAACTTTCCACCACAGAAATGTGGGGAAAATGTGGTTTTTTGACAATTGTTTAGGTTTGCAAGGGATTCTGGGTAACAGAACCTGGTGGGAGGCAGTCAAGTCACCCCATCCTGGATTCCCCGGGGTGTCTAGTTTTCAAAAATGTATAGGTTTGCTAGGTTTCCCTAGGTGCCGGCAGAGCTATGGTTCAAAAACTACAGCTAGGCACTTTGCCAAAAAAGGGTCATTTTTCACTGTAAAATTGAGGTGTGCCCACGTTGCGTTTTGCGCCGTTTCCTGTCGCGGGCACTAGGCCGACCCACACAAGTGAGGTACCATTTTTCTCGGAAGACTTTGGGGAACGCGGGGTGGGTGGAAATTTGTGGATCCACGCAGATTCTAGAACTTTCCACCACAGAAATGGGCGGAAAATGTGGTTTGTTTGACAATTTTTAGGTTTGCAAGGGATTCTGGGTAACAGAACCTGGTGGGAGGCAGTCAAGTCACCCCATCCTGGATTCCCCTGGGTGTCTAGTTTTCAAAAATGTATAGGTTTGCAAGGTTTCCCTAGGTGCCGGAAGAGCTATGGTTCAAAAACTACAGCTAGGCACTTTGCCAAAAAAGGGTCATTTTACACTGCGAAATTGAGGTGTGTCCACGTTGTGTTTTGCGCCGTTTCCTGTTGCGGGAACTAGGCCGACCCACACAAGTGAGGTACCATTTTTCTCGGAAGACTTTGGGGAACGTGGGGTGGGTGGAAATTTGTGGATCCACGCAGATTCCAGAACTTTCCACCAGAGAAATGTGGGGAAAATGTGTTTTTTTTGACAATTGTTTAGGTTTGCAAGGGATTCTGGGTAACAGAACCTGGTGGGAGGCAGTCAAGTCACCCCATCCTGGATTCCCCTGAGTGTCTAGTTTTCAAAAATGTATAGGTTTGCTAGGTTTCCCTAGGTGCCGGCAGAGCTATGGTTCAAAAACTACAACTAGGCACTTTGCCAAAAAAGGGTCATTTTTCACTGCGAAATTGAGGTGTGTCCACGTTGCGTTTTGCGCCGTTTCCTGTCGCGGGCACCAAGCCGACCCACACAAGAGAGGTATCATTTTTCTCGGAAGACTTTGGGGAACGCGGGGTGGGTGGAAATTTGTGGATCCACGCAGATTCCAGAACTTTCCACCACAGAAATGTGAGGAAAATGTGTATTTTTTGACAATTTGTTAGGTTTGCAAGGGATTCTGGGTAACAGAACCTGGTGGGAGCCAGTCAAGTCACCCCATCCTGGATTCCCCTGGGTGTCTAGTTTTCAAAAATGTATAGGTTTGCTAGGTTTCCATAGGTGCTGGCAGAGCTAGGGTTCAAAAACTACAACTAGGCACTTTGTCAAAAAAGGGTCATTTTTCACTGTGAAATTGGGGTGTGTCCACGTTGCGTTTTGCGCTGTTTCCTGTCACGGGCACTAGGCTTACCCACACAAGTGAGGTACCATTTTTCTCAGAAGACATTGGGGAACGTGGGGTGGGTGGAAATTTGTGGATCCACGCAGATTCCAGCACTTTCCACCACAGAAATGTGAGGAAAATGTGTTTTTTTTATCAATCTTTTAGGTTTGCAAGGGATTCTGGGTAACAGAACCTGGTGGGAGGCAGTCAAGTCACCCCATCCTGGATTCCCCTGAGTGTCTAGTTTTCAAAAATGTATAGGTTTGCTAGGTTTCCCTAGGTGCCGGCAGAGCTATGGTTCAAAAACTACAACTAGGCACTTTGCCAAAAAAGAGTCATTTTTCACTGCGAAATTGAGGTGTGTCCACGTTGCGTTTTGCGCCGTTTCCTGTCGCGGGCACTAGGCCAACCCACACAAGTGAGGTATCATTTTTCTCGGAAGACTTTGGGGAACTCGGGGTGGGTGGAAATTTGTGGATCCACGCAGATTCCAGAACTTTCCACCACAGAAATGTGAGGAATTTCTTTTTTTTGGACAATTTGTTAGGTTTGCAAGGGATTCTGGGTAACAGAACCTGGTGGGAGCCAGTCAAGTCACCCCATCCTGGATTCCCCTGGGTGTCTAGTTTAAAAAAATGTATAGGTTTGCTAGGTTTCCCTAGGTGCTGGCAGAGCTAGGGTTCAAAAACTACAGCTAGGCACTTTGTCAAAAAAGGGTCATTTTTCACTGTGAAATTGGGGTGTGTCTACGTTGCGTTTGGAGCCGTTTCCTGTCGCGGGCACTAGGCCTACCCACACAAGTGAGGTACCATTTTTCTCGGAAGACTTTGGGGAACGTGGGGTGGGTGGAAATTTGTGGATCCACGCAGATTCCAGAACTTTCCACCACAGAAATGTGAGGAAAATGTGTTTTTTTAATCAATCTTTTAGGTTTGCAAGGGATTCTGGGTAACAGAACCTGGTGGGAGCCAGTCAAGTCACCCCATCCTGGATTCCCCTGGGTGTCTAGTTTTCAAAAATGTATAGGTTTGCTAGGTTTCCCTAGGTGCCGGCAGAGCTATGGTTCAAAAACTACAACTAGGCACTTTGCCAAAAAAGGGTCATTTTTCACTGCGAAATTGAGGTGTGTCCACGTTGCGTTTTGCACCGTTTCCTGTCGCGGGCACTAGGCCGACCCACACAAGTGAGGTATCATTTTTCTCGGAAGACTTTGGGGAACGCGGGGTGCATGGAAATTTGTGGATCCACGCAGATTCCAGAACTTTCCAGCACAAAAGTGTGAGGAAAATGTGTATTTTTTGACAATTTGTTAGGTTTGCAAGGGATTCTGGGTAACAGAACCTGGTGGGAGCCAGTCAAGTCACCCCATCCTGGATTCCCCTGGGTGTCTAGTTTTCAAAAATGTATAGGTTTGCTAGGTTTCCATAGGTGCTGGCAGAGCTAGGGTTCAAAAACTACAGCTAGGCACTTTGTCAAAAAAGGGTCATTTTTCACTGTGAAATTGGGGTGTGTCCACGTTGCGTTTTGCGCCGTTTCCTGTCGCGGGCACTAGGCTTACCCACAGAAGTGAGGTACCATTTTTCTCGGAAGACTTTGGGGAACGTGGGGTGGGTGGAAATTTGTGGATCCACGCAGATTCCAGAACTTTCCACTACAGAAATGTGAGGAAAATGTGTTTTTTTTAATCAATCTTTTAGGTTTGCAAGGGATTCTGGGTAACAGAACCTGGTGGGAGGCAGTCAAGTCAGCCCATCCTGGATTCCCCTGGGTATCTAGTTTTCAAAAATGTATAGGTTTGCTAGGTTTCCATAGGTGCCGGCAGAGCTATGGTTTAAACTACAGCTAGGCACTATACCAAAAAAGGGTAATTTTTCACTGCGAAATTGAGGTGTGTCCACGTTGCATTTTGCGCCATTTCCTGTCACGGGCACTAGGCCGAACCACACAAGTGAGGTACCATTTTTCTCGGAAGACTTTGGGGAACGCGGGGTGGGTGGAAATTTGTGGATCCACGCAGATTCCAGAACTTTCCACCACAGAAATGTGGGGAAAATGTGGTTTTTTTGACAATTGTTTAGGTTTGCAAGGGATTCTGGGTAACAGAACCTGGTGGGAGGCAGTCAAGTCACCCCATCCTGGATTCCCCGGGGTGTCTAGTTTTCAAAAATGTATAGGTTTGCTAGGTTTCCCTAGGTGCCGGCAGAGCTATGGTTCAAAAACTACAGCTAGGCACTTTGCCAAAAAAGGGTCATTTTTCACTGTGAAATTGAGGTGTGTCCACGTTGTGTTTTGCGCCGTTTCCTGTTGCGGGCACTAGGCCGACCCACACAAGTGAGGTACCATTTTTCTCGGAAGACTTTGGGGAACGTGGGGTGGGTGGAAATTTGTGGATCCACGCAGATTCCAGAACTTTCCACCACAGAAATGTGGGGAAAATGTGGTTTTTTTGACAATTGTTTAGGTTTGCAAGGGATTCTGGGTAACAGAACCTGGTGGGAGGCAGTCAAGTCACCCCATCCTGGATTCCCCTGAGTGTCTAGTTTTCAAAAATGTATAGGTTTGCTAGGTTTCCCTAGGTGCCGGCAGAGCTATGGTTCAAAAACTACAACTAGGCACTTTGCCAAAAAGGGTCATTTTTCACTGCGAAATTGAGGTGTGTCCACGTTGCGTTTTGCGCCGTTTCCTGTCGCGGACACTAGGCCGACCCACACAAGTGAGGTATCATTTTTCTCGGAAGACTTTGGGGAACGTGGGGTGGGTGGAAATTTGTGGATCCACGCAGATTCCAGAACTTTCCACCACAGAAATGTGGGGAAAATGTGGTTTTTTTGACAATTGTTTAGGTTTGCAAGGGATTCTGGGTAACAGAACCTGGTGGGAGGCAGTCAAGTCACCCCATCCTGGATTCCCCCGAGTGTCTAGTTTTCAAAAATGTATAGGTTTGCTAGGTTTCCATAGGTGCTGGCAGAGCTAGGGTTCAAAAACTACAGCTAGGCACTTTGTCAAAAAAGGGTCATTTTTCACTGGGAAATTGGGGTGTGTCCACGTTGCGTTTTGCGCTGTTTCCTGTCACGGGCACTAGGCTTACCCACACAAGTGAGGTACCATTTTTCTCGGAAGACATTGGGGAACGTGGGGTGGGTGGAAATTTGTGGATCCACGCAGATTCCAGCACTTTCCACCACAGAAATGTGAGGAAAATGTGTTTTTTTATCAATCTTTTAGGTTTGCAAGGGATTCTGGGTAACAGAACCTGGTGGGAGGCAGTCAAGTCACCCCATCCTAGATTCCCCTGAGTGACTAGTTTTAAAAAATGTATAGGTTTGCTAGGTTTCCCTAGGTGCCGGCAGAGCTATGGTTCAAAAACTACAACTAGGCACTTTGCCAAAAAAGAGTCATTTTTCACTGCGAAATTGAGGTGTGTCCACGTTGCGTTTTGCGCCGTTTCCTGTCGCGGGCACTAGGCCAACCCACACAAGTGAGGTATCATTTTTCTCGGAAGACTTTGGGGAACTCGGGGTGGGTGGAAATTTGTGGATCCACGCAGATTCCAGAACTTTCCACCACAGAAATGTGAGGAATTTCTTTTTTTGGACAATTTGTTAGGTTTGCAAGGGATTCTGGGTAACAGAACCTGGTGGGAGCCAGTCAAGTCACCCCATCCTGGATTCCCCTGGGTGTCTAGTTTAAAAAAATGTATAGGTTTGCTAGGTTTCCCTAGGTGCTGGCAGAGCTAGGGTTCAAAAACTACAGCTAGGAACTTTGTCAAAAAAGGGTCATTTTTCACTGTGAAATTGGGGTGTGTCTACGTTGCGTTTTGAGCCGTTTCCTGTCACGGGCACTAGGCCTACCCACACAAGTGAGGTACCATTTTTCTCGGAAGACTTTGGGGAACGTGGGGTGGGTGGAAATTTGTGGATCCACGCAGATTCCAGAACTTTCCACTACAGAAATGTGAGGAAAATGTGGTTTTTTTAATCAATCTTTTAGGTTTGCAAGGGATTCTGGGTAACAGACCCTGGTGGGAGGCAGTCAAGTCAGCCCATCCTGGATTCCCCTGGGTGTCTAGTTTTCAAAAATGTATAGGTTTGCTAGGTTTCCATAGGTGCCGGCAGAGCTATGGTTCAAAAACTACAGCTAGGCACTATACCAAAAAAGGGTAATTTTTCACTGCGAAATTGAGGTGTGTCCACGTTGCATTTTGTGCCATTTCCTGCCACGGGCACTAGGCCGAACCACACAAGTGAGGTACCATTTTTTCTCGGAAGACTTTGGGGAACGCGGGGTGGGTGGAAATTTGTGGATCCACGCAGATTCCAGAACTTTCCACCACAGAAATGTGGGGAAAATGTGGTTTTTTGACAATTGTTTAGGTTTGCAAGGGATTCTGGGTAACAGAACCTGGTGGGAGGCAGTCAAGTCACCCCATCCTGGATTCCCCGGGGTGTCTAGTTTTCAAAAATGTATAGGTTTGCTAGGTTTCCCTAGGTGCCGGCAGAGCTATGGTTCAAAAACTACAGCTAGGCACTTTGCCAAAAAAGGGTCATTTTTCACTGTGAAATTGAGGTGTGCCCACGTTGCGTTTTGCGCCGTTTCCTGTCGCGGGCACTAGGCCGACCCACACAAGTGAGGTACCATTTTTCTCGGAAGACGTTGGGGAACGCGGGGTTTGTGGAAATTTGTGGATCCACGCAGATTCTAGAACTTTCCACCACAGAAATGGGCGGAAAATGTGGTTTGTTTGACAATTTTTAGGTTTGCAAGGGATTCTGGGTAACAGAACCTGGTGGGAGGCAGTCAAGTCACCCCATCCTGGATTCCCCTGGGTGTCTAGTTTTCAAAAATGTATAGGTTTGCAAGGTTTCCCTAGGTGCCGGAAGAGCTATGGTTCAAAAACTACAGCTAGGCACTTTGCCAAAAAAGGGTCATTTTACACTGCGAAATTGAGGTGTGTCCACGTTGTGTTTTGCGCCGTTTCCTGTTGCGGGCACTAGGCCGACCCACACAAGTGAGGTACCATTTTTCTCGGAAGACTTTGGGGAACGTGGGGTGGGTGGAAATTTGTGGATCCACGCAGATTCCAGAACTTTCCACCAGAGAAATGTGGGGAAAATGTGTTTTTTTGACAATTGTTTAGGTTTGCAAGGGATTCTGGGTAACAGAACCTGGTGGGAGGCAGTCAAGTCACCCCATCCTGGATTCCCCGGGGTGTCTAGTTTTCAAAAATGTATAGGTTTGCTAGGTTTCCCTAGGTGCCGGCAGAGCTATGGTTCAAAAACTACAGCTAGGCACTTTGCCAAAAAAGGGTCATTTTTCACTGTGAAATTGAGGTGTGTCCACGTTGTGTTTTGCGCCGTTTCCTGTTGCGGGCACTAGGCCGACCCACACAAGTGAGGTACCATTTTTCTCGGAAGACTTTAGGGGACGTGGGGTGGGTGGAAATTTGTGGATCCACGCAGATTCCAGAACTTTCCACCACAGAAATGTGGGGAAAATGTGGTTTTTTTGACAATTGTTTAGGTTTGCAAGGGATTCTGGGTAACAGAACCTGGTGGGAGGCAGTCAAGTCACCCCATCCTGGATTCCCCTGAGTGTCTAGTTTTCAAAAATGTATAGGTTTGCTAGGTTTCCCTAGGTGCCGGCAGAGCTATGGTTCAAAAACTACAACTAGGCACTTTGCCAAAAAAGGGTCATTTTTCACTGCGAAATTGAGGTGTGTCCACGTTGCGTTTTGCGCCGTTTCCTGTCGCGGACACTAGGCCGACCCACACAAGTGAGGTATCATTTTTCTCGGAAGACTTTGGGGAACGTGGGGTGGGTGGAAATTTGTGGATCCACGCAGATTCCAGAACTTTCCACCACAGAAATGTGGGGAAAATGTGTTTTTTTTGACAATTGTTTAGGTTTGCAAGGGATTCTGGGTAACAGAACCTGGTGGGAGGCAGTCAAGTCACCCCATCCTGGATTCCCCTGAGTGTCTAGTCTTCAAAAATGTATAGGTTTGCTAGGTTTCCATAGGTGCTGGCAGAGCTAGGGTTCAAAAACTACAGCTAGGCACTTTGTCAAAAAAGGGTCATTTTTCACTGGGAAATTGGGGTGTGTCCACGTTGCGTTTTGCGCTGTTTCCTGTCACGGGCACTAGGCTTACCCACACAAGTGAGGTACCATTTTTCTCGGAAGACATTGGGGAACGTGGGGTGGGTGGAAATTTGTGGATCCACGCAGATTCCAGCACTTTCCACCACAGAAATGTGAGGAAAATGTGTTTTTTTATCAATCTTTTAGGTTTGCAAGGGATTCTGGGTAACAGAACCTGGTGGGAGGCAGTCAAGTCACCCCATCCTAGATTCCCCTGAGTGACTAGTTTTAAAAAATGTATAGGTTTGCTAGGTTTCCCTAGGTGCCGGCAGAGCTATGGTTCAAAAACTACAACTAGGCACTTTGCCAAAAAAGAGTCATTTTTCACTGCGAAATTGAGGTGTGTCCACGTTGCGTTTTGCGCCGTTTCCTGTCGCGGGCACTAGGCCAACCCACACAAGTGAGGTATCATTTTTCTCGGAAGACTTTGGGGAACTCGGGGTGGGTGGAAATTTGTGGATCCACGCAGATTCCAGAACTTTCCACCACAGAAATGTGAGGAATATGTCTTTTTTTGGACAATTTGTTAGGTTTGCAAGGGATTCTGGGTAACAGAACCTGGTGGGAGCCAGTCAAGTCACCCCATCCTGGATTCCCCTGGGTGTCTAGTTTAAAAAAATGTATAGGTTTGCTAGGTTTCCCTAGGTGCTGGCAGAGCTAGGGTTCAAAAACTACAGCTAGGAACTTTGTCAAAAAAGGGTCATTTTTCACTGTGAAATTGGGGTGTGTCTACGTTGCGTTTTGAGCCGTTTCCTGTCACGGGCACTAGGCCTACCCACACAAGTGAGGTACCATTTTTCTCGGAAGACTTTGGGGAACGTGGGGTGGGTGGAAATTTGTGGATCCACGCAGATTCCAGAACTTTCCACTACAGAAATGTGAGGAAAATGTGGTTTTTTTAATCAATCTTTTAGGTTTGCAAGGGATTCTGGGTAACAGACCCTGGTGGGAGGCAGTCAAGTCAGCCCATCCTGGATTCCCCTGGGTGTCTAGTTTTCAAAAATGTATAGGTTTGCTAGGTTTCCATAGGTGCCGGCAGAGCTATGGTTCAAAAACTACAGCTAGGCACTATACCAAAAAAGGGTAATTTTTCACTGCGAAATTGAGGTGTGTCCACGTTGCATTTTGTGCCATTTCCTGCCACGGGCACTAGGCCGAACCACACAAGTGAGGTACCATTTTTTCTCGGAAGACTTTGGGGAACGCGGGGTGGGTGGAAATTTGTGGATCCACGCAGATTCCAGAACTTTCCACCACAGAAATGTGGGGAAAATGTGGTTTTTTGACAATTGTTTAGGTTTGCAAGGGATTCTGGGTAACAGAACCTGGTGGGAGGCAGTCAAGTCACCCCATCCTGGATTCCCCTGGGTGTCTAGTTTTCAAAAATGTATAGGTTTGCTAGGTTTCCCTAGGTGCCGGCAGAGCTATGGTTCAAAAACTACAGCTAGGCACTTTGCCAAAAAAGGGTCATTTTTCACTGTGAAATTGAGGTGTGTCCACGTTGCGTTTTGCGCCGTTTCCTGTCGCGGGCACTAGGCCGACCCACACAAGTGAGGTACCATTTTTCTCGGAAGACGTTGGGGAACGCGGGGTTTGTGGAAATTTGTGGATCCACGCAGATTCTAGAACTTTCCACCACAGAAATGGGCGGAAAATGTGGTTTGTTTGACAATTTTTTAGGTTTGCAAGGGATTCTGGGTAACAGAACCTGGTGGGAGGCAGTCAAGTCACCCCATCCTGGATTCCCCTGGGTGTCTAGTTTTCAAAAATGTATAGGTTTGCAAGGTTTCCCTAGGTGCCGGAAGAGCTATGGTTCAAAAACTACAGCTAGGCACTTTGCCAAAAAAGGGTCATTTTACACTGCGAAATTGAGGTGTGTCCACGTTGTGTTTTGCGCCGTTTCCTGTTGCGGGCACTAGGCCGACCCACACAAGTGAGGTACCATTTTTCTCGGAAGACTTTGGGGAACGTGGGGTGGGTGGAAATTTGTGGATCCACGCAGATTCCAGAACTTTCCACCAGAGAAATGTGGGGAAAATGTGTTTTTTTGACAATTGTTTAGGTTTGCAAGGGATTCTGGGTAACAGAACCTGGTGGGAGGCAGTCAAGTCACGCCATCCTGGATTCCCCTGAGTGTCTAGTTTTCAAAAATGTATAGGTTTGCTAGGTTTCCCTAGGTGCCGGCAGAGCTATGGTTCAAAAACTACAACTAGGCACTTTGCCAAAAAAGGGTCATTTTTCACTGCGAAATTGAGGTGTGTCCACGTTGCGTTTTGCGCCGTTTCCTGTCGCGGGCACTAGGCCGACCCACACAAGTGAGGTATCATTTTTCTCGGAAGACTTTGGGGAACGCGGGGTGGGTGGAAATTTGTGGATCCACGCAGATTCCAGAACTTTCCACCACAGAAATGTGAGGAAAATGTGTATTTTTTGACAATTTGTTAGGTTTGCAAGGGATTCTGGGTAACAGAACCTGGTGGGAGCCAGTCAAGTCACCCCATCCTGGATTCCCCTGGGTGTCTAGTTTTCAAAAATGTATAGGTTTGCTAGGTTTCCATAGGTGCTGGCAGAGCTAGGGTTCAAAAACTACAGCTAGGCACTTTGTCAAAAAAGGGTCATTTTTCACTGTGAAATTGGGGTGTGTCCACGTTGCGTTTTGCGCTGTTTCCTGTCACGGGCACTAGGCTTACCCACACAAGTGAGGTACCATTTTTCTCAGAAGACATTGGGGAACGTGGGGTGGGTGGAAATTTGTGGATCCACGCAGATTCCAGCACTTTCCACCACAGAAATGTGAGGAAAATGTGTTTTTTTATCAATCTTTTAGGTTTGCAAGGGATTCTGGGTAACAGAACCTGGTGGGAGGCAGTCAAGTCACCCCATCCTGGATTCCCCTGAGTGTCTAGTTTTCAAAAATGTATAGGTTTGCTAGGTTTCCCTAGGTGCCGGCAGAGCTATGGTTCAAAAACTACAACTAGGCACTTTGCCAAAAAAGAGTCATTTTTCACTGCGAAATTGAGGTGTGTCCACGTTGCGTTTTGCGCCGTTTCCTGTCGCGGGCACTAGGCCAACCCACACAAGTGAGGTATCATTTTTCTCGGAAGACTTTGGGGAACTCGGGGTGGGTGGAAATTTGTGGATCCACGCAGATTCCAGAACTTTCCACCACAGAAATGTGAGGAATTTCTTTTTTTTGGACAATTTGTTAGGTTTGCAAGGGATTCTGGGTAACAGAACCTGGTGGGAGCCAGTCAAGTCACCCCATCCTGGATTCCCCTGGGTGTCTAGTTTAAAAAAATGTATAGGTTTGCTAGGTTTCCCTAGGTGCTGGCAGAGCTAGGGTTCAAAAACTACAGCTAGGCACTTTGTCAAAAAAGGGTCATTTTTCACTGTGAAATTGGGGTGTGTCTACGTTGCGTTTGGAGCCGTTTCCTGTCGCGGGCACTAGGCCTACCCACACAAGTGAGGTACCATTTTTCTCGGAAGACTTTGGGGAACGTGGGGTGGGTGGAAATTTGTGGATCCACGCAGATTCCAGAACTTTCCACCACAGAAATGTGAGGAAAATGTGTTTTTTAATCAATCTTTTAGGTTTGCAAGGGATTCTGGGTAACAGAACCTGGTGGGAGCCAGTCAAGTCACCCCATCCTGGATTCCCCTGGGTGTCTAGTTTTCAAAAATGTATAGGTTTGCTAGGTTTCCCTAGGTGCCGGCAGAGCTATGGTTCAAAAACTACAACTAGGCACTTTGCCAAAAAAGGGTCATTTTTCACTGCGAAATTGAGGTGTGTCCACGTTGCGTTTTGCGCCGTTTCCTGTCGCGGGCACTAGGCCGACCCACACAAGTGAGGTATCATTTTTCTCGGAAGACTTTGGGGAACGCGGGGTGGGTGGAAATTTGTGGATCCACGCAGATTCTAGAACTTTCCACCACAGAAATGGGCGGAAAATGTGGTTTGTTTGACAATTTTTAGGTTTGCAAGGGATTCTGGGTAACAGAACCTGGTGGGAGGCAGTCAAGTCACCCCATCCTGGATTCCCCTGGGTGTCTAGTTTTCAAAAATGTATAGGTTTGCAAGGTTTCCCTAGGTGCCGGAAGAGCTATGGTTCAAAAACTACAGCTAGGCACTTTGCCAAAAAAGGGTCATTTTACACTGCGAAATTGAGGTGTGTCCACGTTGTGTTTTGCGCCGTTTCCTGTTGCGGGCACTAGGCCGACCCACACAAGTGAGGTACCATTTTTCTCGGAAGACTTTGGGGAACGTGGGGTGGGTGGAAATTTGTGGATCCACGCAGATTCCAGAACTTTCCACCAGAGAAATGTGGGGAAAATGTGTTTTTTTTGACAATTGTTTAGGTTTGCAAGGGATTCTGGGTAACAGAACCTGGTGGGAGGCAGTCAAGTCACCCCATCCTGGATTCCCCTGAGTGTCTAGTTTTCAAAAATGTATAGGTTTGCTAGGTTTCCCTAGGTGCCGGCAGAGCTATGGTTCAAAAACTACAACTAGGCACTTTGCCAAAAAAGGGTCATTTTTCACTGCGAAATTGAGGTGTGTCCACGTTGCGTTTTGCGCCGTTTCCTGTCGCGGGCACTAGGCCGACCCACACAAGTGAGGTATCATTTTTCTCGGAAGACTTTGGGGAACGCGGGGTGGGTGGAAATTTGTGGATCCACGCAGATTCCAGAACTTTCCACCACAGAAATGTGAGGAAAATGTGTATTTTTTGACAATTTGTTAGGTTTGCAAGGGATTCTGGGTAACAGAACCTGGTGGGAGCCAGTCAAGTCACCCCATCCTGGATTCCCCTGGGTGTCTAGTTTTCAAAAATGTATAGGTTTGCTAGGTTTCCATAGGTGCTGGCAGAGCTAGGGTTCAAAAACTACAGCTAGGCACTTTGTCAAAAAAGGGTCATTTTTCACTGTGAAATTGGGGTGTGTCCACGTTGCGTTTTGCGCTGTTTCCTGTCACGGGCACTAGGCTTACCCACACAAGTGAGGTACCATTTTTCTCAGAAGACATTGGGGAACGTGGGGTGGGTGGAAATTTGTGGATCCACGCAGATTCCAGCACTTTCCACCACAGAAATGTGAGGAAAATGTGTTTTTTTATCAATCTTTTAGGTTTGCAAGGGATTCTGGGTAACAGAACCTGGTGGGAGGCAGTCAAGTCACCCCATCCTGGATTCCCCTGAGTGTCTAGTTTTCAAAAATGTATAGGTTTGCTAGGTTTCCCTAGGTGCCGGCAGAGCTATGGTTCAAAAACTACAACTAGGCACTTTGCCAAAAAAGAGTCATTTTTCACTGCGAAATTGAGGTGTGTCCACGTTGCGTTTTGCGCCGTTTCCTGTCGCGGGCACTAGGCCAACCCACACAAGTGAGGTATCATTTTTCTCGGAAGACTTTGGGGAACTCGGGGTGGGTGGAAATTTGTGGATCCACGCAGATTCCAGAACTTTCCACCACAGAAATGTGAGGAATTTCTTTTTTTGGACAATTTGTTAGGTTTGCAAGGGATTCTGGGTAACAGAACCTGGTGGGAGCCAGTCAAGTCACCCCATCCTGGATTCCCTGGGTGTCTAGTTTTAAAAAATGTATAGGTTTGCTAGGTTTCCCTAGGTGCTGGCAGAGCTAGGGTTCAAAAACTACAGCTAGGCACTTTGTCAAAAAAGGGTCATTTTTCACTGTGAAATTGGGGTGTGTCTACGTTGCGTTTGGAGCCGTTTCCTGTCGCGGGCACTAGGCCTACCCACACAAGTGAGGTACCATTTTTCTCGGAAGACTTTGGGGAACGTGGGGTGGGTGGAAATTTGTGGATCCACGCAGATTCCAGAACTTTCCACCACAGAAATGTGAGGAAAATGTGTTTTTTTAATCAATCTTTTAGGTTTGCAAGGGATTCTGGGTAACAGAACCTGGTGGGAGCCAGTCAAGTCACCCCATCCTGTATTTCCCCTGGGTGTCTAGTTTTCAAAAATGTATAGGTTTGCTAGGTTTCCCTAGGTGCCGGCAGAGCTATGGTTCAAAAACTACAACTAGGCACTTTGCCAAAAAAGGGTCATTTTTCACTGCGAAATTGAGGTGTGTCCACGTTGCGTTTTGCGCCGTTTCCTGTCGCGGGCACTAGGCCGACCCACACAAGTGAGGTATCATTTTTCTCGGAAGACTTTGGGGAACGCGGGGTGCATGGAAATTTGTGGATCCACGCAGATTCCAGAACTTTCCAGCACAAAAGTGTGAGGAAAATGTCTATTTTTTGACAATTTGTTAGGTTTGCAAGGGATTCTGGGTAACAGAACCTGGTGGGAGCCAGTCAAGTCACCCCATCCTGGATTCCCCTGGGTGTCTAGTTTTCAAAAATGTATAGGTTTGCTAGGTTTCCATAGGTGCTGGCAGAGCTAGGGTTCAAAAACTACAGCTAGGCACTTTGTCAAAAAAGGGTCATTTTTCACTGTGAAATTGGGGTGTGTCCACGTTGCGTTTTGCGCCGTTTCCTGTCGCGGGCACTAGGCTTACCCACAGAAGTGAGGTACCATTTTTCTCGGAAGACTTTGGGGAACGTGGGGTGGGTGGAAATTTGTGGATCCACGCAGATTCCAGAACTTTCCACTACAGAAATGTGAGGAAAATGTGTTTTTTTTAATCAATCTTTTAGGTTTGCAAGGGATTCTGGGTAACAGAACCTGGTGGGAGGCAGTCAAGTCAGCCCATCCTGGATTCCCCTGGGTATCTAGTTTTCAAAAATGTATAGGTTTGCTAGGTTTCCATAGGTGCCGGCAGAGCTATGGTTTAAACTACAGCTAGGCACTATACCAAAAAAGGGTAATTTTTCACTGCGAAATTGAGGTGTGTCCACGTTGCATTTTGCGCCATTTCCTGTCACGGGCACTAGGCTTACCCACACAAGTGAGGTATCATTTTTCTCGGAAGACATTGGGGAACGTGGGCTGGGTGGAAATTTGTGGATCCACGCAGATTCCAGCACTTTCCACCACAGAAATGTGAGGAAAATGTGTTTTTTTTATCAATCTTTTAGGTTTGCAAGGGATTCTGGGTAACAGAACCTGGTGGGAGGCAGTCAAGTCACCCCATCCTGGATTCCCCTGAGTGTCTAGTTTTCAAAAATGTATAGGTTTGCTAGGTTTCCCTAGGTGCCGGCAGAGCTATGGTTCAAAAACTACAACTAGGCACTTTGCCAAAAAAGAGTCATTTTTCACTGCGAAATTGAGGTGTGTCCACGTTGCGTTTTGCGCCGTTTCCTGTCGCGGGCACTAGGCCAACCCACACAAGTGAGGTATCATTTTTCTCGGAAGACTTTGGGGAACTCGGGGTGGGTGGAAATTTGTGGATCCACGCAGATTCCAGAACTTTCCACCACAGAAATGTGAGGAATTTCTTTTTTTTTGGACAATTTGTTAGGTTTGCAAGGGATTCTGGGTAACAGAACCTGGTGGGAACCAGTCAAGTCACCCCATCCTGGATTCTCCTGGGTGTCTAGTTTAAAAAAATGTATAGGTTTGCTAGGTTTCCCTAGGTGCTGGCAGAGCTAGGGTTCAAAAACTACAGCTAGGCACTTTGTCAAAAAAGGGTCATTTTTCACTGTGAAAATGAGGTGTGTCCACGTTGTGTTTTGCGCCGTTTCCTGTTGCGGGCACTAGGCCGACCCACACAAGTGAGGTACCATTTTTCTCGGAAGACTTTGGGGAACGTGGGGTGGGTGGAAATTTGTGGATCCACGCAGATTCCAGAACTTTCCACCACAGAAATGTGGGGAAAATGTGGTTTTTTTGACAATTGTTTAGGTTTGCAAGGGATTCTGGGTAACAGAACCTGGTGGTAGGCAGTCAAGTCACCCCATCCTGGATTCCCCTGAGTGTCTAGTTTTCAAAAATGTATAGGTTTGCTAGGTTTCCCTAGGTGCCAGCAGAGCTATGGTTCAAAAACTACAACTAGGCACTTTGCCAAAAAAGGGTCATTTTTCACTGCGAAATTGAGGTGTGTCCACGTTGCGTTTTGCGCCGTTTCCTGTCGCGGACACTAGGCCGACCCACACAAGTGAGGTATCATTTTTCTCGGAAGACTTTGGGGAACGTGGGGTGGGTGGAAATTTGTGGATCCACGCAGATTCCAGAACTTTCCACCACAGAAATGTGGGGAAAATGTGTTTTTTTTTACAATTGTTTAGGTTTGCAAGGGATTCTGGGTAACAGAAACTGGTGGGAGGCAGTCAAGTCACCCCATCCTGGATTCCCCTGAGTGTCTAGTTTTCAAAAATGTATAGGTTTGCTAGGTTTCCATAGGTGCTGGCAGAGCTAGGGTTCAAAAACTACAGCTAGGCACTTTGTCAAAAAAGGGTCATTTTTCACTGGGAAATTGGGGTGTGTCCACGTTGCGTTTTGCGCTGTTTCCTGTCACGGGCACTAGGCTTACCCACACAAGTGAGGTACCATTTTTCTCAGAAGACATTGGGGAACGTGGGGTGGGTGGAAATTTGTGGATCCACGCAGATTCCAGCACTTTCCACCACAGAAATGTGAGGAAAATGTGTTTTTTTATCAATCTTTTAGGTTTGCAAGGGATTCTGGGTAACAGAACCTGGTGGGAGGCAGTCAAGTCACCCCATCCTGGATTCCCCTGAGTGTCTAGTTTTCAAAAATGTATAGGTTTGCTAGGTTTCCCTAGGTGCCGGCAGAGCTATGGTTCAAAAACTACAACTAGGCACTTTGCCAAAAAAGAGTCATTTTTCACTGCGAAATTGAGGTGTGTCCACGTTGCGTTTTGCGCCGTTTCCTGTCGCGGGCACTAGGCCAACCCACACAAGTGAGGTATCATTTTTCTCGGAAGACTTTGGGGAACTCGGGGTGGGTGGAAATTTGTGGATCCACGCAGATTCCAGAACTTTCCACCACAGAAATGTGAGGAATTTCTTTTTTTGGACAATTTGTTAGGTTTGCAAGGGATTCTGGGTAACAGAACCTGGTGGGAGCCAGTCAAGTCACCCCATCCTGGATTCCCCTGGGTGTCTAGTTTAAAAAATGTATAGGTTTGCTAGGTTTCCCTAGGTGCTGGCAGAGCTAGGGTTCAAAAACTACAGCTAGGCACTTTGTCAAAAAAGGGTCATTTTTCACTGTGAAATTGGGGTGTGTCTACGTTGCGTTTTGAGCCGTTTCCTGTCGCGGGCACTAGGCCTACCCACACAAGTGAGGTACCATTTTTCTCGGAAGACTTTGGGGAACGTGGGGTGGGTGGAAATTTGTGGATCCACGCAGATTCCAGAACTTTCCACCACAGAAATGTGAGGAAAATGTGTTTTTTTAATCAATCTTTTAGGTTTGCAAGGGATTCTGGGTAACAGAACCTGGTGGGAGCCAGTCAAGTCACCCCATCCTGGATTCCCCTGGGTGTCTAGTTTTCAAAAATGTATAGGTTTGCTAGGTTTCCCTAGGTGCCGGCAGAGCTATGGTTCAAATTCTACAACTAGGCACTTTGCCAAAAAAGGGTCATTTTTCACTGCGAAATTGAGGTGTGTCCACGGTGCGTTTTGCGCCGTTTCCTGTCGCGGGCACTAGGCCGACCCACACAAGTGAGGTATCATTTTTCTCGGAAGACTTTGGGGAACGCGGGGTGCATGGAAATTTGTGGATCCACGGAGATTCCAGAACTTTCCAGCACAGAAGTGTGAGGAAAATGTGTATTTTTTGACAATTTGTTAGGTTTGCAAGGGATTCTGGGTAACAGAACCTGGTGGGAGCCAGTCAAGTCACCCCATCCTGGATTCCCCTGGGTGTCTAGTTTTCAAAAATGTATAGGTTTGCTAGGTTTCCATAGGTGCTGGCAGAGCTAGGGTTCAAAAACTACAGCTAGGCACTTTGTCAAAAAAGGGTCATTTTTCACTGTGAAATTGGGGTGTGTCCACGTTGCGTTTTGCGCCGTTTCCTGTCGCGGGCACTAGGCTTACCCACAGAAGTGAGGTACCATTTTTCTCGGAAGACTTTGGGGAACGTGGGGTGGGTGGAAATTTGTGGATCCACGCAGATTCCAGAACTTTCCACTACAGAAATGTGAGGAAAATGTGTTTTTTTTAATCAATCTTTTGGGTTTGCAAGGGATTCTGGGTAACAGAACCTGGTGGGAGGCAGTCAAGTCAGCCCATCCTGGATTCCCCTGGGTATCTAGTTTTCAAAAATGTATAGGTTTGCTAGGTTTCCATAGGTGCCGGCAGAGCTATGGTTCAAAAACTACAGCTAGGCACTATACCAAAAAAGGGTAATTTTTCACTGCGAAATTGAGGTGTGTCCACGTTGCATTTTGCACCATTTCCTGTCACGGGCACTAGGCCGAACCACACAAGTGAGGTACCATTTTTCTCGGAAGACTTTGGGGAACGCGGGGTGGGTGGAAATTTGTGGATCCACGCAGATTCCAGAACTTTCCACCACAGAAATGTGAGGAAAATGTGTATTTTTTGACAATTTGTTAGGTTTGCAAGGGATTCTGGGTAACAGAACCTGGTGGGAGCCAGTCAAGTCACCCCATCCTGGATTCCCCTGGGTGTCTAGTTTTCAAAAATGTATAGGTTTGCTAGGTTTCCATAGGTGCTGGCAGAGCTAGGGTTCAAAAACTACAGCTAGGCACTTTGTCAAAAAAGGGTCATTTTTCACTGTGAAATTGGGGTGTGTCCACGTTGCGTTTTGCGCTGTTTCCTGTCACGGGCACTAGGCTTACCCACACAAGTGAGGTATCATTTTTCTCGGAAGACATTGGGGAACGTGGGGTGGGTGGAAATTTGTGGATCCACGCAGATTCCAGCACTTTCCACCACAGAAATGTGAGGAAAATGTGTTTTTTTATCAATCTTTTAGGTTTGCAAGGGATTCTGGGTAACAGAACCTGGTGGGAGGCAGTCAAGTCACCCCATCCTGGATTCCCCTGAGTGT
Source organism: Calotriton arnoldi (assembly GCA_963921515.1). NCBI lineage: Eukaryota > Metazoa > Chordata > Amphibia > Caudata > Salamandridae > Calotriton > Calotriton arnoldi. The sequence goes on along the minus strand of CAWUFW010015193.1, from coordinate 350,641 downwards.
CTAGTTTTCAAAAATGTATAGGTTTGCTAGGTTTCCCTAGGTGCCGGCAGAGCTATGGTTCAAAAACTACAACTAGGCACTTTGCCAAAAAAGAGTCATTTTTCACTGCGAAATTGAGGTGTGTCCACGTTGCGTTTTGCGCCGTTTCCTGTCGCGGGCACTAGGCCAACCCACACAAGTGAGGTATCATTTTTCTCGGAAGACTTTGGGGAACTCGGGGTGGGTGGAAATTTGTGGATCCACGCAGATTCCAGAACTTTCCACCACAGAAATGTGAGGAATTTCTTTTTTTTTGGACAATTTGTTAGGTTTGCAAGGGATTCTGGGTAACAGAACCTGGTGGGAACCAGTCAAGTCACCCCATCCTGGATTCTCCTGGGTGTCTAGTTTAAAAAAATGTATAGGTTTGCTAGGTTTCCCTAGGTGCTGGCAGAGCTAGGGTTCAAAAACTACAGCTAGGCACTTTGTCAAAAAAGGGTCATTTTTCACTGTGAAATTGGGGTGTGTCTACGTTGCGTTTTGAGCCGTTTCCTGTCGCGGGCACTAGGCCTACCCACACAAGTGAGGTACCATTTTTCTCGGAAGACTTTGGGGAACGTGGGGTGGGTGGAAATTTGTGGATCCACGCAGATTCCAGAACTTTCCACCACAGAAATGTGAGGAAAATGTGTTTTTTTAATCAATCTTTTAGGGTTGCAAGGGATTCTGGGTAACAGAACCTGGTGGGAGCCAGTCAAGTCACCCCATCCTGGATTCCCTGGGTGTCTAGTTTTCAAAAATGTATAGGTTTGCTAGGTTTCCATAGGTGCTGGCAGAGCTAGGGTTCAAAAACTACAGCTAGGCACTTTGTCAAAAAAGGGTCATTTTTCACTGTGAAATTGGGGTGTGTCCACGTTGCGTTTTGCGCCGTTTCCTGTCGCGGGCACTAGGCTTACCCACAGAAGTGAGGTACCATTTTTCTCGGAAGACTTTGGGGAACGTGGGGTGGGTGGAAATTTGTGGATCCACGCAGATTCCAGAACTTTCCACTACAGAAATGTGAGGAAAATGTGTTTTTTTAATCAATCTTTTGGGTTTGCAAGGGATTCTGGGTAACAGAACCTGGTGGGAGGCAGTCAAGTCAGCCCATCCTGGATTCCCCTGGGTATCTAGTTTTCAAAAATGTATAGGTTTGCTAGGTTTCCATAGGTGCCGGCAGAGCTATGGTTCAAAAACTACAGCTAGGCACTATACCAAAAAAGGGTAATTTTTCACTGCGAAATTGAGGTGTGTCCACGTTGCATTTTGCGCCATTTCCTGTCACGGGCACTAGGCCGAACCACACAAGTGAGGTACCATTTTTCTCGGAAGACTTTGGGGAACGCGGGGTGGGTGGAAATTTGTGGATCCACGCAGATTCCAGAACTTTCCACCACAGAAATGTGGGGAAAATGTGGTTTTTTTGACAATTGTTTAGGTTTGCAAGGGATTCTGGGTAACAGAACCTGGTGGGAGGCAGTCAAGTCACCCCATCCTGGATTCCCCGGGGTGTCTAGTTTTCAAAAATGTATAGGTTTGCTAGGTTTCCCTAGGTGCCGGCAGAGCTATGGTTCAAAAACTACAGCTAGGCACTTTGCCAAAAAAGGGTCATTTTTCACTGTGAAATTGAGGTGTGTCCACGTTCTGTTTTGCGCCGTTTCCTGTTGCGGGCACTAGGCCGACCCACACAAGTGAGGTACCATTTTTCTCGGAAGACTTTGGGGAACGTGGGGTGGGTGGAAATTTGTGGATCCATAGCAGATTCCAGAACTTTCCACCACAGAAATGTGGGGAAAATGTGGTTTTTTTGACAATTGTTTAGGTTTGCAAGGGATTCTGGGTAACAGAACCTGGTGGGAGGCAGTCAAGTCACCCCATCCTGGATTCCCCTGAGTGTCTAGTTTTCAAAAATGTATAGGTTTGCTAGGTTTCCCTAGGTGCCGGCAGAGCTATGGTTCAAAAACTACAACTAGGCACTTTGCCAAAAAAGGGTCATTTTTCACTGCGAAATTGAGGTGTGTCCACGTTGCGTTTTGCGCCGTTTCCTGTCGCGGGCACTAGGCCGACCCACACAAGTGAGGTATCATTTTTCTCGGAAGACTTTGGGGAACGCGGGGTGGGTGGAAATTTGTGGATCCACGCAGATTCCAGAACTTTCCACCACAGAAATGTGAGGAAAATGTGTATTTTTTGACAATTTGTTAGGTTTGCAAGGGATTCTGGGTAACAGAACCTGGTGGGAGCCAGTCAAGTCACCCCATCCTGGATTCCCCTGGGTGTCTAGTTTTCAAAAATGTATAGGTTTGCTAGGTTTCCATAGGTGCTGGCAGAGCTAGGGTTCAAAAACTACAGCTAGGCACTTTGTCAAAAAAGGGTCATTTTTCACTGGGAAATTGGGGTGTGTCCACGTTTCGTTTTGCGCTGTTTCCTGTCACGGGCACTAGGCTTACCCACACAAGTGAGGTACCATTTTTCTCGGAAGACATTGGGGAACGTGGGGTGGGTGGAAATTTGTGGATCCACGCAGATTCCAGCACTTTCCACCACAGAAATGTGAGGAAAATGTGTTTTTTTTATCAATCTTTTAGGTTTGCAAGGGATTCTGGGTAACAGAACCTGGTGGGAGGCAGTCAAGTCACCCCATCCTGGATTCCCCTGAGTGTCTAGTTTTCAAAAATGTATAGGTTTGCTAGGTTTCCCTAGGTGCCGGCAGAGCTATGGTTCAAAAACTACAACTAGGCACTTTGCCAAAAAGAGTCATTTTTCACTGCGAAATTGAGGTGTGTCCACGTTGCGTTTTGCGCCGTTTCCTGTCGCGGGCACTAGGCCAACCCACACAAGTGAGGTATCATTTTTCTCGGAAGACTTTGGGGAACTCGGGGTGGGTGGAAATTTGTGGATCCACGCAGATTCCAGAACTTTCCACCACAGAAATGTGAGGAATTTCTTTTTTTTGGACAATTTGTTAGGTTTGCAAGGGATTCTGGGTAACAGAACCTGGTGGGAGCCAGTCAAGTCACCCCATCCTGGATTCCCCTGGGTGTCTAGTTTTAAAAAATGTATAGGTTTGCTAGGTTTCCCTAGGTGCTGGCAGAGCTAGGGTTCAAAAACTACAGCTAGGCACTTTGTCAAAAAAGGGTCATTTTTCACTGTGAAATTGGGGTGTGTCTACGTTGCGTTTTGAGCCGTTTCCTGTCGCGGGCACTAGGCCTACCCACACAAGTGAGGTACCATTTTTCTCGGAAGACTTTGGGGAACGTGGGGTGGGTGGAAATTTGTGGATCCACGCAGATTCCAGAACTTTCCACCACAGAAATGTGAGGAAAATGTGTTTTTTTAATCAATCTTTTAGGTTTGCAAGGGATTCTGGGTAACAGAACCTGGTGGGAGCCAGTCAAGTCACCCCATCCTGGATTCCCCTGGGTGTCTAGTTTTCAAAAATGTATAGGTTTGCTAGGTTTCCCTAGGTGCCGGCAGAGCTATGGTTCAAAAACTACAACTAGGCACTTTGCCAAAAAAGGGTCATTTTTCACTGCGAAATTGAGGTGTGTCCACGGTGCGTTTTGCGCCGTTTCCTGTCGCGGGCACTAGGCCGACCCACACAAGTGAGGTATCATTTTTCTCGGAAGACTTTGGGGAACGCGGGGTGCATGGAAATTTGTGGATCCACGCAGATTCCAGAACTTTCCAGCACAGAAGTGTGAGGAAAATGTGTATTTTTTGACAATTTGTTAGGTTTGCAAGGGATTCTGGGTAACAGAACCTGGTGGGAGCCAGTCAAGTCACCCCATCCTGGATTCCCCTGGGTGTCTAGTTTTCAAAAATGTATAGGTTTCCATAGGTGCTGGCAGAGCTAGGGTTCAAAAACTACAGCTAGGCACTTTGTCAAAAAAGGGTCATTTTTCACTGTGAAATTGGGGTGTGTCCACGTTGCGTTTTGCGCCGTTTCCTGTCGCGGGCACTAGGCTTACCCACAGAAGTGAGGTACCATTTTTCTCGGAAGACTTTGGGGAACGTGGGGTGGGTGGAAATTTGTGGATCCACGCAGATTCCAGAACTTTCCACTACAGAAATGTGAGGAAAATGTGTTTTTTTAATCAATCTTTTAGGTTTGCAAGGGATTCTGGGTAACAGAACCTGGTGGGAGGCAGTCAAGTCAGCCCATCCTGGATTCCCCTGGGTATCTAGTTTTCAAAAATGTATAGGTTTGCTAGGTTTCCATAGGTGCCGGCAGAGCTATGGTTCAAAAACTACAGCTAGGCACTATACCAAAAAAGGGTAATTTTTCACTGCGAAATTGAGGTGTGTCCACGTTGCATTTTGCACCATTTCCTGTCACGGGCACTAGGCCGAACCACACAAGTGAGGTACCATTTTTCTCGGAAGACTTTGGGGAACGCGGGGTGGGTGGAAATTTGTGGATCCACGCAGATTCCAGAACTTTCCACCACAGAAATGTGGGGAAAATGTGGTTTTTTTGACAATTGTTTAGGTTTGCAAGGGATTCTGGGTAACAGAACCTGGTGGGAGGCAGTCAAGTCACCCCATCCTGGATTCCCCGGGTGTCTAGTTTTCAAAAATGTATAGGTTTGCTAGGTTTCCCTAGGTGCCGGCAGAGCTATGGTTCAAAAACTACAGCTAGGCACTTTGCCAAAAAAGGGTCATTTTTCACTGTGAAATTGAGGTGTGCCCACGTTGCGTTTTGCGCCGTTTCCTGTCGCGGGCACTAGGCCGACCCACACAAGTGAGGTACCATTTTTCTCAGAAGACTTTGGGGAACGCGGGGTGGGTGGAAATTTGTGGATCCACGCAGATTCTAGAACTTTCCACCACAGAAATGGGCGGAAAATGTGGTTTTTTTGACAATTGTTTAGGTTTGCAAGGGATTCTGGGTAACAGATCCTGGTGGGAGGCAGTCAAGTCACCCCATCCTGGATTCCCCTGGGTGTCTAGTTTTCACAAATGTATAGGTTTGCAAGGTTTCCCTAGGTGCCGGAAGAGCTATGGTTCAAAAACTACAGCTAGGCACTTTGCCAAAAAAGGGTCATTTTACACTGCGAAATTGAGGTGTGTACACGTTGTGTTTTGCGCCGTTTCCTGTTGCGGGCACTAGGCCGACCCACACAAGTGAGGTACCATTTTTCTCGGAAGACTTTGGGGAACGTGGGGTGGGTGGAAATTTGTGGATCCACGCAGATTCCAGAACTTTCCACCACAGAAATGTGGGGAAAATGTGTTTTTTTTGACAATTGTTTAGGTTTGCAAGGGATTCTGGGTAACAGAACCTGGTGGGAGGCAGTCAAGTCACCCCATCCTGGATTCCCCTGAGTGTCTAGTTTTCAAAAATATATAGGTTTGCTAGGTTTCCCTAGGTGCCGGCAGAGCTATGGTTCAAAAACTACAACTAGGCACTTTGCCAAAAAAGGGTCATTTTTCACTGCGAAATTGAGGTGTGTCCACGTTGCGTTTTGCGCCGTTTCCTGTTGCGGGCACTAGGCCGACCCACACAAGTGAGGTATCATTTTTCTCGGAAGACTTTGGGGAACGCGGGGTGGGTGGAAATTTGTGGATCCACGCAGATTCCAGAACTTTCCACCACAGAAATGTGAGGAAAATGTGTATTTTTTGACAATTTGTTAGGTTTGCAAGGGATTCTGGGTAACAGAACCTGGTGGGAGCCAGTCAAGTCACCCCATCCTGGATTCCCCTGGGTGTCTAGTTTTCAAAAATGTATAGGTTTGCTAGGTTTCCATAGGTGCTGGCACAGCTAGGGTTCAAAAACTACAGCTAGGCACTTTGTCAAAAAAGGGTCATTTTTCACTGTGAAATTGGGGTGTGTCCACGTTGCGTTTTGCGCTGTTTCCTGTCACGGGCACTAGGCTTTCCCACACAAGTGAGGGACCATTTTTCTTGGAAGACATTGGGGAACGTGGGGTGGGTGGAAATTTGTGGATCCACGCAGATTCCAGAACTTTCCACCACAGAAATGTGAGGAAAATGTGTTTTTTTAATCAATCTTTTAGGTTTGCAAGGGATTCTGGGTAACAGAACCTGGTGGGAGCCAGTCAAGTCACCCCATCCTGGATTCCCCTGGGTGTCTAGTTTTCAAAAATGTATAGGTTTGCTAGGTTTCCCTAGGTGCCGGCAGAGCTAGGGTTCAAAAACTACAGCTAGGCCCTTTGCAAAAAAGGGTAATTTTTCATTGTGAAAATGTGGTGTGTTCACGTTGGGTTTTGAGCCATTTCCTGTCGTGGGCACTATGCCTACCCACACAAGTGAGGTACCATTTTTATCGGGAGACTTAGGGTAATTCAGATTTGTAAAGCAACTGTTATTACCTATTGACTTTCGATGCATTCTGCCTTCCAAATGAAAGACATTGTGTAAAAAGAAGTAATTTTAAAAAATGACCGATAATTCTCATGCTAGTATGAGTGTTCCCAATTTCGGAAATGTGCAAATATCTACTGTTTCTAAACTCTATATTTTGTTCCCATTTCAGAAATACATAGGTGTCTTTCATACCGATTTTTCCATGTATTCATTTTCCCACAATAATTGCTATATACCCGGTACATAATAAAAACCATTGCAAGACGCTGCTCAGTTGTTGGCTCTGGGTTCGTCGGGTTCTTGGTGAACCTACAAGTCCTATATATCCCCACAACCAGTAAGGTCCAACGGATGTAACGGTATATTGCTTTCAAAGAGCTGTCATAATTAGAAGAAGTTACAGGTGAAAACGTTGACACAAAAGGCTGTTTTTTTCAACAAATTTTCAATTTTTCCTATATTTAACTGTTAGTTTCTATTAAGAAACCTTGATGGATCTACACAAATGACCCCTTGCTGAATTCAGAATTTTGTCTACTTTTCTAAAATGTATAGCTGTCTAGGATCCATTAATGCTTTCATACCCATTTCTACCATTAACTGGAAGGAGGTTGAAAGCACAAAAATAGCAAAAATAGGCTATGTCCCAGAAAAATGCCAAAACTGTGTAAAAAATGATGGTTTTCTGACAAAAGTCTGTCATTCCCTAAAATCTGGGAAAATGGTGATTTCAGCCCCACAAACCCTTTTTGATACAATTTGCAGGGAAAAACCCAGACGCTTTCATTTGCAGCCCTTTTTTCGTATTTTTCCCAAAAACCCCACAATTTAGCTGTATTTTGGCTAATTTCTGGGACCCCTCCAGGGGAGTCCACAAACCCTGGGTACCTTTACAATCCCCATGATGTTGGAAAAAAAGGACGCAAATTTGGCGTGGATACCTTATGTGGTCAAAAAGTTACAGGGGCCTAAGCGCGCACTACCCCAAATAGCCAAAAAAAGGCTTAGCACAGGGGGGGAAAAGGCCTAGCAGCGAAGGGGTTAAAAAGTGGTTTATGAGGCACGATCCAGTTGACATTTTGAATCATTATTTGTACAGTCCAAAAAATAAATTTTCTGATGAAAAACGATGACCCCGGACCTGTCGATCTTTCTCCAGATGGTCAGTAATGCTGATTTTTTTAATGTTTAATCTTTTTTTTTTTTTTTTTTTTTAATTTTATTAATCCATGACAGTCACAGTACATTACTTTTATATAATCAATGGTATAAAAATAAATATCAACTACATTATCGATACACATCCAAATACTCTAGGTAAGGCAAACATAGTGGTTGACAAATTCATCCTTTACAGTACATACGATATTATTTAAGCTCTAAAGTGCACAATGCAACATACAAAATATATAACTGTACATTAAAGTGCTAATACATTCATCCTTTACAGTACCTACAATATTATTTAAGCTCTAAAGTGCACAGTGTAACATACTAAATATAAATCTGTACATTAAAGTGTTAATGCTCATATCTACTAAACGACACATCACTCATCCATATAAGAAAGCACTGGCCCCCATATTTCCCTACCTAATTTCCTCTTTCTAATCCCTTTTAATGCATATAAACTATGCTCTAAATTAAAAATAGTAAAAAATCTTGCCCTCCATAGTTCAAATGTCGGGGCATCTTTATGGAGCCACATTGAGGCAATACATAACCTAGCTATGGCTGTAACCATAAAGATCAAATATCGATGCCTATAAGCCAACTGGTTAGATCCATCACTCTCCACTACCCCTAACATCACCTGGATTATATCTAGTTTTATAGGACCCCCAACAATTCCGCTAAAAAATTCTCTAATTGCAGCCAAAAATTACTCAAATATCTACATGAAAAAAAATGTGCACAATATCCGCATCATCAGTGCCACAGCGGAAACATTTACCATCATTTACTCCACCCCACTTTAATAACCTGGCTGGGGTATAATAGAGATTGAAGACAGTTTTATAGTGTTGTGCGCGAAGGTTAGCAGAGATCAATAACCTCCCCGCTAATTCAATAGAATCTTCCACCCGTATACCTTGACACCCAAGCCTATTTTCCCACTTAATGTTATGTCTGTCTACATCATTACCCTTAGTCTCTAATAACAAATTATATAGCAAACCAATGCGGGCATTTTTCCTTACAGCTTCAACTATAGGATTTAAATCAACCTTCCATCGACTTTTGCTTAAATAATCACGGATTTGTAAATATTTAAAAAATTCCGTTCTAGGAAGATGATACTTCCCGACTAGCATCTCAAATGACATCAACCCCTCATTAACATATAAATCCCCAATACATTGAATACCCCTTGTCTGCCATCTATCTGCAATCCTATCCCAGAATATAGGGGGTAAGAGGGTGGTGGCTGTAAACGGGGTATATTGGGAGACCCTCTCAAAGCCGTACCACTTTCGCACCACTTTCCATACCTTATAAGCAGCATTTAAAACCTTAAACCTGTTTTTTTATAATAACTAAGCTCCAGGGTCAAAAACAACCGATTCTTTGCATCACTACCCAACAGCATCTGGTATATAGAGGGGCTTCGGCAATACTAAACGGTTCTAACCCCGTCAGTAAAATATTCATACGCTGCAACATACACACCAGGTAATATAGTGTAAAATCAGGAACTACCCACCCACCTTTCTCACGAGGTAGAATCATGTATCGCATAGCTCTTCGAGGTTTCCCTTGCGCCCATAAGAACCTAGCACATATTGACTGCAATGCTGCCAGCTGGACGCAAGAGATTTCTAATGGAACAGATCTAAAAAATATAAAACTTTAGGCAAAATTAACATTTTAAGGACGCTGCACCGTCCAACAAGTGAGAGATGTAAACATTCACATCGGTCTAGCTGCTTCCGCACCGAGATTAAAATATTGCCCCAATTGACCTCCACCAATGATTTTAAACATGTCATTATTGTAACCCCTAAGTAAGATACCTCTCTCAGGACCCGTTGATCATTCAAACCATCTTGATTTAAGCACAATATTTGTGTCTTGGAAACATTTAACTTATACCCTGAAGTGGCTCCAAACTCCAGCGCTAGTTGCTCTATCTTAGAAATAGCCCCCATAGGGTTTGGAGTAACCACTGCCACATCGTCTGCGTATGCAAACACTCGATAGTGCTCTTGTTTCCAGATTACCGGCTCTATCCCAACATTTTGTTCCAACATCATTAAAAAGGGGTTAATGTATAAAGAAAACAACAAAGGCGAGCAGGGACACCCCTGCCTTGTACCCCGCGTTATACATACAGAGTCAGATTCAAGACCCATTATACAAATTTTAGCTGTTGGGCGTCTATATAAAACTTGAATAGCCGAGATGAAGTTTTGTTTAAAACCTGCCTGTCGTAATACCGCCCATAAAAATTCCCACGCGACCCGGTCAAACGCTTTTTCAGCGTCTAATAAGATCAAGCTGAATTTACTCCCTATAGTATTAGCTATATCCAACAGGGTTATCACTCTATTTATATGATTAGTCGTGTCCCTCTTAGGTATAAATCCATGCTGTCGACTTGATACCAACGGGGCTATCACATCAGCTAACCGGGTCGCGAGGATTTTGGCATAGATTTTACCATCTGCGTTTAATAATGATATAGGCCGATAGGAACCTGGCTGATCGGCAGGTTTATCTTTCTTTTTAAAAACTATTATACTAGCCTCATCCCAAGTCGAAGGGGCAGCTCCTACTTGGGCTTGGAGGAAAGTGGTAAGCATATCAGCTTTAAGCTCATTAAAAAGGTTTTATAAATTTCCAATGGGAGTTTGTCAGGCCCTGCTGCTTTACCGGAAGCTAAACTATTAATAGCTCCTTCCAACTCTTCCATGGTAATGGGCTCCTCTAATCTTTCTGCAGCTAACAAATCCACTCTTTTACAATTAAGACTCTGCAGCAGGGCTTCCCCAACCTGTATATCAGAGCACTCCTCAGTATATAGTGCCTCATAATAATCATGAAAAACCTTTAAAATCCCTATATCTGTATCTACCATATTCCCCCTAACATCTGCTACTGATCCAATTCTTTGCGCCGCCTCCCTTGATCGCACCTTTGCGCCAAACAGCGCCCAGTTGCTTCTCCATATTCATAGCTTTGGTTCCTATTAATAGAGTGTTTCCTGGCTATTTCTTTACTCCAGTGCAAGTTTATTTTAGCCTTACACCGCGCTACCTGCGTCTGCAACTCAGAGATCTCAAGTCCCGCCTGAATCCCCTGCATAAGTTTTACTTCCGCTATTGATAGGCTGCCACATAATTCCTGCAAATCTGCTTGCATCTGTTTTTGCCTATGCAGCCCAAGACTCAAGGTCTCCCCTCTAAAACCTGCTTTAAAAGCGTCCCATATAGAACCAATTTGTGCCGTATTACGATTTATGTCCAAAAATTCCACTATCCAGACCTTCATATGTGTCACATATTCACTATCAAGAAGCAACTTTCTATCAAAAGAAAATGTTCGTGGCCTAATTCCAGTCCTGGGCATACCAAGATTCAGTACTAGGGGTCCATGATCCGAAGAAATCCGCGGGTGCACCTGAATATTAGCACCCGAAAGCAAGCGACCGGATGAGAAAAAATAATCTAGTCTTACCAATTTCTGGTGCGGATATGAATAAAAGGTATACCCGGGGTCAGTACCCCTCAATGCTGCCCATACGTCAACCAAACCATGATCCCCCAGTAAAGACTGAAGTGCCTTAAAAACTTTGGGCTTCCTCCCTCTATACAATTTGCTGTCATCCTGTAACACCCCTGGCTCAAGATGTATATTTAAATCACCACACATGATCAACGGCGTGGGCCATAGTGCTAGTTCCACATTTAACCCTTCTAATACTAAGGCCTCATCTAAATTAGAGCCATAAATAGAGCAAATAGTATATTTTGAGCTACCAATCATACATTCCGCAATGGCCCATCTCCCTGCTTTATCCGCCAATACTCTTCCAGTCCCTTGTATATGTTTTTTGCCAGTATCGCTACCCCCCGCACAGTAGTAGATTGCTCTGTACATACTAGCACCTTAAATCCGAGTTCCGCCAATAATTTTCTTTTGCTCCATTGGATGTGAGTTTCTTGTACACATACCAGATCTAATTGGAGCGAGCGTAATTCAGCCAAGACCCGTTGTCTTTTATTATAGTTGTTCAACCCGCAGACATTCAGGGAACAAAGCCGTATGCCATTATTTATACGTCTATCCCCCATCTATTTTCCCCATATATTTAAGCATAAAGACCATATGTCTAAAACCATCAAATTTTTTACTCAATCTTCCTGTACCATCATGGATTATTTTTACTACTACTGACCCCCCACCCACCGAACCACCCTACCCAACATGACTTCGGCCGAAGCCATGCACCCCCACCCTTCCCCCAATTAGAGGCTTGGAGACACAAGGCCTCTGAGATGGAACGAGCTAATACCCCCCCGGACCCCCTTGCCCTACCGCCAATATATGAACCATGCTTTACAAACGAACCCCTAAGTGACCAACACAACACCATAAGACCATTCACCACTTAATCTAAAAAAAAAAAAAAATGTTTTAGTCCCCATCCCAGTACATCTAACCCAGTTCTAACACAATTCATTAGTATAAATGCTCCAAACCCCGCACCCCTTTACATTTGAGTTCCTCCCCTTATAGCCTTCACAGAGAGTGCAGGTATTCCTTAGCCGCTGTCTCTGCTGTGAAGAACCGCACATGCTCGTTATAAATGACCTTAAGCTTGGCTGGGTTCAGCAAAAGGCTTGTGCATTTTTATCTCTAAATGGAGTAATGAGCTGACGCAATTGCCATCTCTTTTCCACAGTAAGGGGACAGTAGTCAGGGCGCACAAAAAACTCTATCCCCTTCCCGCTCTTCTTACGATCCGGAGGCGCCAAATCATACACAGCCTCTCTCGCCAAATAGTTGTTAACTGATATCAAAATTGCCCTTGGTCTGCTAGTATTCTGGCCTGATCTATTACGCTGTGTGAAGGGGGAAATCTGATTCAAAATGTCAATTGGATTGTGCCTCATGTTGAATAACCACTTTTTAAAGCCTCACAGTGACCAAAACTGCCATTTTTACAGACTTTTCCTCCTACTCAGAAGCATCTATTGTGACCAATTTCAGGCATTAAAATGACTCTAAACACACCTAGAGCCATTTTCCTGCCCGAAATCAGTCAAAATAGAAGCTTCTGAGTAGGAGGAAAAGTCTGTAAAAATGGCAATTTTGGTCACTGTGAGGCTTTAAAAAGTGGTTATTCAATATGAGGCACGATCCAATTGACATTTTGAATCATTTTTTGTACAGTCCAAAAAATAAATTTTCTGATGAAAAGCGATAACACCGGACCTGTCAAACTTTCTCCAGATTGTCACTAATGGTGATTTTTTTATGTTTAATCTTTTGACTGTAAATTACTGTTGGATGTGAATTATTACCCTTGTAACTAAAATAAGTGTGTTTAGAGTCATGTTCCTGTCTGAAATTGGTCAAAATAGATGCTTCTGAGTAGGAGGAATAGTCTGTAAAAATGGCAATTTTAGTCTCTGTGAGGCTTTAAAAAGTGGTTATTCAACATGAGGCACGATCCAATTGACATTTTGAATCATTTTTTGTACAGACCAAAAAATCAATTTTCTAATGAAAAATGATGACCCCGGACCTGTCGAACTTTCCCCAGACGGTCAGTAATGGTGATTTTTTAATGTTTAATCTTTTGACAGTAAATGACTGTTGGATGTGAACTATTACTTTTCAAGTAAATTAGGTGTGTTTAGAGTCATTTTAATGCCTGAAATTGGTCACAATAGATGCTTCTGAGTAGGAGGAAAAGTCTGTAAAAATGGCAGTTTTGGTCACTGTGAGGCTTTAAAAAGTGGTTATTCAACATGAGGCACAATCCAATTGACATTTTGAATCAGATTTCTACAGTCTAAAAATCACTTTTCTGATGAAAAACGATGACCCAGGACCTGTTGAACTTTCTCCAGATGGTCACTATTGGTCATTTTTTAATGTTTAATCTTTAGGCTGTAAATGAATATTGCATTGAATTATCACATTTGGATCTAAAATAAGTGTGTTTAGAGTCATTTTCCTGCCTGAAATTAGTCAAAATAGAAGCTTCTGAGTGGGAGTAAAAGTCTGTAAAAATGGCAATTTTGGTCACTGTGAGGCTTTAAAAGTGGTTATTCAACATGAGGCACTATCCAATTGACATTTTGAATCATTTGTACAGTCCAAAATATCAATTTTCTGATGAAAAACGATGACCCCGGACCTGTCGAACTTTCTCTAGATGGTTACTAATGGTGATTTTTTACTGTTTAATCTTTTGACTGTAAATGACTGTTGGATGTGAATTATTACCCTTGGAACTAAAATAAGTGTGTTTAGAGTCATTTTCCTGCCTGAAATTGGTCAAAATAGAAGCTTCTGAGTAGGAGGAAAAGTCTGTAAAAATGGCAATTTTGGTCACTGTGAGGTTTTAAAAAGTGGTTATTCAACATGAGGCACGATCCAATTGACATTTTGAATAATTTTTTGTACAGTCCAAAAATTAAATTTTCTGATGAAAAACGATGACACCGGACCTGTCGAACTTTCTCCAGATTGTCACCAATGGTGATTTTTTTATGTTTAATCTTTTGACTGTAAATGACTGTTGGATGTGAATTATTACCCTTGTAATAAAATAAGTGTGTTTAGAGTCATTTTCCTGCCTGAAATTGGTCAAAATAGATGCTTCTGAGTAGGAGGAAAAGTCTGTAAAAATGGCAGTTTTGGTCACTGTGAGGCTTTAAAAAGTGGTTATTCAACATGAGGCACAATCCAATTGACATTTTGAATCAGATTTCTACAGTCTAAAAAATCACTTTTCTGATGAAAAACGATGACCCCGGACCTGCTGAACTTTCTCCAGATGGTCACTAATGGTGATTTTTTACTGTTTAATCTTTTGACTGTAAATGACTGTTGGAGGTGAATTATTACCCTTGAACTAAAATAAGTGTGTTTAGAGTAATTTTCCTCCCTGACATTGGTCAAAATAGTAGCTTCTGAGTAGCAGGAAAAGTCTGTAAAAATGGCAATTTTGGTCATTGTGAGGCTTTAAAAAGTGGTTATTCACCATGAGGCACGATCCAATTGACATTTTGAATCATTATTTGTACAGACCTAAAAATCAATTTTCTGATGAAAAACGATGACCCGGACCTGTCGAACTTTCCCCAGATGGTCAGTAATGGTGATTTTTTAATGTTTAATCTTTTGACTGTAAATGACTGTTGGATGTGAATTATTACTTTTGCAAGTAAAATAGGTGTGTTTAGAGTCATTTTAATGCCTGAAATTGGTCAAAATGAATGAATGAATGAATGAAATTGGATTTCTATAGCGCATTACTACCCTAAGGCCTCGTAGCGCTTAAGACCGGACAAGCAGATACATGGCAGGTTAGAGTGTAGTGCTGAAAAGATAAGTTTATAAGAAGTTTACGGAAAGTCTGTAAGTTAGGTTCCATGCGAAGAGTAGAGGGAAGGGAATTCCATAGATTGGTAGCGTTCAGGGAAAAAGAACGACCGCCCCATCTAGATCTACGTACTTTCCTTGTGGTAGCCAGGAAAGCGGAGCTGGAACGAAGACTCCTTGAAGGTTGGTAGGGAGTGACCAGGGGTGGATAATGGCAGGGCCAGTTTTCCAGAAGGCTCTGTGGGCCAGGCACATGGCCTTAAATCATATTCGGGACCTGATTGGGAGCCAGTGAAGTGTTCTAATTACGGGTTTTGCTGATTGTCTCCGAGGAACTTGGAGGAGTAGACGAGCCGCACAATTCTGGATCACTTGTAATTTTCGTGTAGTGGCCTGAGGGGCGCCCAAATACAAGGCGTTCCTATAATCCAAGCGGGATAAGATGAGGGCTTGCACCATGGTCCTTCGCGCCTGGAAGGGGAGTAAATGGAGAATTTTCCTTAACATCCTCATCAGGCCAAAACATGTAGCTGAGAGCTTGGTGGCTTGATGATTGAAGCTTAAGGAGCTATCAAGCCATATGCCTAGGCTCTTAATCTGGTGCTTTGGGGCAGGCATAGTGCCAAGACACTTCGGCCATAGAAATGCCGAGGAAGGTGATGGAGCTTTGCCCAGGAACATCAATTCAGTCTTGTCCCCATTTAGCTTAAGGTGAGATAGTTCCATCCATTCGGCTACTGCCTCTAGGCAGTTGCCCAGAGCGCATAATGAACCCTCCGGGTGGTTTAATGCCACAACCAGTTGGGTATCATCAGCGTAGGTGATAATTTTTATGCCGAATGGATGTACTATCTCTGCCAGATTCGCCATATAGATGTTAAAAAGCGTGGGGCTCAAGGAGGAACCCTGGGGAACCCCACAGCTGAGAGGCCATCGGTTGGATGTAAAAGTACCCTCAAAGACCTGAAAGACTCGGTCCTTTAGAAAGGACTGAATCCATGTTAGAGCCTGGTGAGTTACTCCAAGATTTTTTAATCGCTCCAGCAGGATGTTATGATCTACAGTGTCGAAAGCGGCACTGAGGTTTAATAAGATAATTGCTGCAGAGCCTCCCTGATCCAGAAGTCTCCTTGCTTCCTCTGTCACTGCCAGAAGGGCCGTCTCTGTCCCACGCCTGGGACGAAATCCTGTCTGGGAGTCGTGGAGCAAGTTGTTAGACTCCAGATAGTGAGCTAGTGTAGAGTTTATATGTCTCTCAATCAGCTTGCTCAGCCAGGGAAGGAGAGAGATAGGTCGATAGTTGGCCATTTTGGAGTTGTCTAGATTTGTTTTTTTAAAAGGGCTCTAACCTGAGCGCATTTCCAATCTGGGGGTACCGTGCTCGAAGTAATGGAGGCATTTAGGGTGTTCAGAATTACTGGGCGAATGACGTTGGCAACTAAAGTAAGATACCGCGGAGGAGCGGGGTCCAAGGGAGAGCCCGAGGTCACCGTAGAGATAAGTGTATCCAAGGTGACCTCGTCTATCAGGGGGAGCTCCGCTAAAGAACACTGTGATTCAGGAAGGGAACTTTTAGTGCTGGACACTGTGGGCTCACTTTGGTGGGAAGGGAAGGATTGGCATATCAGATGAATTTTTTGGTGAAAGTATTCTGCTAAGTTGTTACAGCGAGCTAGTGCATCCTCTGTGTTATGGGATTTTTGCGGTATGGTGGTAAGAGATTTAGCAATACGGAAAATCTCTTTGGGAGAATTAGCCGCTGCATTAATCCTCTCCTCATAGATGCTTCTGAGTAGGAGGAAAAGGCTGTAAAAATGGCAGTTTTGGTCACTGTGAGTCTTTAAAAAGTGGTTATTCAACATGAGGCACAATCCAATTGACCTTTTGAATCAGATTTCTACAGTCTAAAAAATCAACTTTTCTGATGAAAACGATGACCCCGGACCTGTTGAACTTTCTCCAGATGGTCACTAATGGTAATTTTTTAATGTTTAATCTTTTGGCTGTAAATGAACTATTGCTTTGAATTATCACATTTGGATCTAAAATAAGTGTGTTTAGAGTCATTTTCCTGCCTGAAATTGGTCAAAATAGAAGCTTCTGAGAAGCAGGAAAAGTCTGTAAAAATGGCAATTTTGGTCACTGTGAGGCTTTAAAAAGTGGTTATTTATCATGAGGCATGATCCAGTTGACATTTTGAATCATTATTTGTACAGTCCATAAAATCAATTTTCTGATGAAAAACGATGACCCCGGACCTGTCGATCTTTCTCCAGATGGTCACTAATGGTGATTTTTTACTGTTTAATCTTTTGACTGTAAATTACTGTTGGATGTGAATTATTACCCTTGTAACTAAAATAAGTGTGTTTAGAGTCATTTTCCTGCCTGAAATTGGTCAAAATAGATGCTTCTGAGTAGGAGGAATAGTCTGTAAAAATGGCAATTTTGGTCTCTGTGAGGCTTTAAAAAGTGGTTATTCAACATGAGGCACGATCCAATTGACATTTTGAATCATTTTTTGTACAGACAAAAAATCAATTTTCTGATGAAAAATGATGACCCCCGACCTGTCGAACTTTCCCCAGACGGTCAGTAATCGTGATTTTTTAATGTTTAATCTTTTGACAGTAAATGACTGTTGGATGTGAACTATTACTTTTTCAAGTAAATTAGGTGTGTTTAGAGTCATTTTAATGCCTGAAATTGGTCACAATAGATGCTTCTGAGTAGGAGGAAAAGTCTGTAAAAATGGCAGTTTTGGTCACTGTGAGGCTTTAAAAAGTGGTTATTCAACATGAGGCACAATCCAATTGACATTTTGAATCAGATTTCTACAGTCTAAAAAATCACTTTTCTGATGAAAAACGATGACCCCGGACCTGTTGAACTTTCTCCAGATGGTCACTATTGGTCATTTTTTAATGTTTAATCTTTAGGCTGTAAATAAATATTGCATTGAATTATCACATTTGGATCTAAAATAAGTGTGTTTAGAGTCATTTTCCTGCCTGAAATTAGTCAAAATAGAAGCTTCTGAGTAGGAGTAAAAGTCTGTACAAATGGCAATTTTGGTCACTGTGAAGCTTTAAAAAGTGGTTATTCAACATGAGGCACTATCCAATTGACATTTTGAATCATTATTTGTACAGTCCAAAAATCAATTTTCTGATGAAAAACGATGACCCTGGACCTGTCAAACTTTGTCCAGATGGTCACTAATGGTGATTTTTTACTGTTTAATCTTTTGACTGTAAATGACTGTTGGACATCAAATTATTATCCTTGAACTAAAATAAGTGAGTTTAGAGTAATTTTCCTGCCTGAAATTGGTCAAAATAGATGCTTCTGAGTAGGAGGAAAAGTCGGTAAAAATGGCAATTTTGGTCACTGTGAGGCCTTAAAAAGTGGTTATTCAACATGAGGCACGATCCAATTGACATTTTCAATCATTTTTTCTACAGTCCAAAAATCAATTTTCTGATGAAAAACTATGACCCCGGGCCTGTCGAACTGTCTCCAGATGGTCAGTAATGGTGATTTTTTAATGTTTAATCTTTTGACTGTAAATAACTATTGCATGTGAATTATCACTTTTTTATCTAAAATAAGTGTGTTTAGAGTCATTTTCCTGCCCCAAATCAGTCAAAATAGAAGCTTCTGAGTAGGAGGAAAAGTCAGTAAAAATGGCAATTTTGGTCACTGTGAGGCCTTAAAAAGTGGTTATTCAACATGAGGCACGATCCAATTGACATTTTCAATCATTTTTTGTACAGTCAAAAAAATCAATTTTCTGATGAAAAACGATGACCCCGGAACTGTCGAACTATCTCCAGATGGTCAGTAATGGTGATTTTTTAATGTTTAATCTTTTGACTGTAAACAACTATTGCATGTGAATGATCACTTTTGGATCTAAAATAAGTGTGTTTAGAGTCATTTTCCTGTCCCAAATCAGTCAAAATAGAAGCTTCTGAGTAGGAGGAAAAGTCAGTAAAAATGGCAATTTTGGTCACTGTGAGGCCTTAAAAAGTGGTTATTCAACATGAGGCACGATCAAATTGACATTTTGAATTATTTTTTGTACAGTCCAAAAAATCAATTTTTTGATGAAAAACGATGACCCCGGACCTGTCGAACTATCTCCAGTTGGTCAGTAATGGTGATTTTTTAATGTTTAATCTTTTGACTGTAAATAACTATTGCATGTGAATTATCACTTCAGGAACTAAAGTAAGTGTGTTTAGAGTCATTTTCCTGCCCAAAATCAGTCAAAATAGAAGCTTCTGAGTAGGAGGAAAAGTCAGTAAAAATGGCAATTTTGGTCACTGTGAGGCCTTAAAAAGTGGTTATTCAACATGAGGCACGATCCAATTGACATTTTCAACCATTTTTAAGTACAGTCCAAAAAATACATTTTCTGATGAAAAACGATGACCCTGGACCTGTCGAACTATCTCCACATGGTCAGGAATGGTGATTTTTTAATGTTTAATCTTTTGACTGTAAATAATTATTGCATGTGAATTATCACTTTTGGAACTAAAATAAGTGTGTTTAGAGTCATTTTCCTGCCCGAAATCAGTCAAAATAGAAGCTTCTGAGTAGGAGGAAAAGTCACTAAAAATGGCAATTTTGGTCACTGTGAGGCCTTAAAAAGTGGTTATTCAACATGAGGCACGATCCAATTTACATTTTGAATAATTGTTTGTACAGTCCAAAAATCAATTTTCTGATGAAAAACGATGACCACGGAACTGTCGAACTGTTGAACTATCTCCAGATGGTCAGTAATGGTGATTTTTACTGTTTAATCTTTTGACTGTAAATGACTGTTGGATGTGAATTATTACCCTTGGAACTAAAATAAGTGTGTTTAGAGTCATTTTCCTGCCTGAAATTGGTCAAAATAGAAGCTTCTGAGTAGGAGGAAAAGTCTGTAAAAATGGCAATTTTGGTCACTGTGAGGCTTTAAAAAGTGGTTATTCAACATGAGGCATGATCCAATTGACATTTTGA
This sequence comes from Calotriton arnoldi, assembly GCA_963921515.1. Taxonomy (NCBI): domain Eukaryota; kingdom Metazoa; phylum Chordata; class Amphibia; order Caudata; family Salamandridae; genus Calotriton; species Calotriton arnoldi. Next base: position 330,712 of record CAWUFW010015193.1, on the reverse strand, counting down.
ATCATTTTTTGTACAGTCCAAAAAATCAATTTTCTGATGAAAAGCGATAACACCGGACCTGTCGAACTTTCTCCAGATTGTCACTAATGGTGATTTTTTAATGATTGATATTTTGACTGTAAATGACTGTTGGATGTGAATTATTACCCTTGTAACTGAAATAAGAGTGTTTAGAGTCATTTTCCTGCCTGAAATTGGTCAAAATAGATGCTTCTGAGTAAGAGGAAAAGTCTGTAAAAATGGCAGTTTTGGTCACCGTGAGGCTTTAAAAAGTGGTTTTTCAACATGAGGCACAATCCAATTGACATTTTGAATCAGATTTCTACAGTCTAAAAAATCACTTTTCTGATGAAAAACAATGACCCTGGACCTGTTGAACTTTCTCCAGATGGTCACTAATGGTGATTTTTTACTGTTTAATCTTTTGACTGTAAATGACTGTTGGAGGTGAATTATTACCCTTGGAACTAAAATAAGTGTGTTTAGAGTAATTTTCCTCCCTGAAATTGGTCGAAATAGAAGCTTCTGAGTAGGAGTAAAAGTCTGTAAAAATTGCAATTTTGGTCACTGTGAGGCTTGAAAAAGTGGTTATTCAACATGAGGCACTATCCAATTGACATTTTGAATCATTTGTACAGTCCAAAAAATAAATTTTCTGATGAAAAACGATGACCCCGGACCTGTCGAACTTTCTCCAGATGGTCACTATTGGTCATTTTTTAATGTTTAATCTTTAGGCTGTAAATAAATATTGCATTGAATTATCACATTTGGATCTAAAATAAGTGTGTTTAGAGTCATTTTCCTGCCTGAAATTAGTCAAAATAGAACCTTCTGAGTAGGAGTAAAAGTCTGTACAAATGGCAATTTTGGTCACTGTGAAGCTTTAAAAAGTGGTTATTCAACATGAGGCACTATCCAATTGACATTTTGAATCATTATTTGTACAGTCCAAAAATCAATTTTCTGATGAAAAACGATGACCCTGGACCTGTCAAACTTTGTCCAGATGGTCACTAATGGTGATTTTTTACTGTTTAATCTTTTGACTGTAAATGACTGTTGGACATCAAATTATTATCCTTGAACTAAAATAAGTGAGTTTAGAGTAATTTTCCTGCCTGAAATTGGTCAAAATAGATGCTTCTGAGTAGGAGGAAAAGTCGGTAAAAATGGCAATTTTGGTCACTGTGAGGCCTTAAAAAGTGGTTATTCAACATGAGGCACGATCCAATTGACATTTTCAATCATTTTTTCTACAGTCCAAAAATCAATTTTCTGATGAAAAACTATGACCCCGGGCCTGTCGAACTGTCTCCAGATGGTCAGTAATGGTGATTTTTTAATGTTTAATCTTTTGACTGTAAATAACTATTGCATGTGAATTATCACTTTTGGATCTAAAATAAGTGTGTTTAGAGTCATTTTCCTGCCCCAAATCAGTGAAAATAGAAGCTTCTGAGTAGGAGGAAAAGTCAGTAAAAATGGCAATTTTGGTCACTGTGAGGCCTTAAAAAGTGGTTATTCAACATGAGGCACGATCCAATTGACATTTTCAATCATTTTTTGTACAGTCAAAAAAATCAATTTTCTGATGAAAAACGATGACCCCGGAACTGTCGAACTATCTCCAGATGGTCAGTAATGGTGATTTTTTAATGTTTAATCTTTTGACTGTAAACAACTATTGCATGTGAATTATCACTTTTGGATCTAAAATAAGTGTGTTTAGAGTCATTTTCCTGCCCCAAATAAGTCAAAATAGAAGCTTCTGAGTAGGAGGAAAAGTCAGTAAAAATGGCAATTTTGGTCACTGTGAGGCCTTAAAAAGTGGTTATTCAACATGAGGCACGATCCAATTGACATTTTGAATCATTTTTTGTACAGTCCAAAAAAATCAATTTTCTGATGAAAAACGATGACCCCGGACCTGTCGAACTATCTCCAGATGGTCAGTAATGGTGATTTTTTAATGTTTAATCTTTTGACTGTAAATAACTATTGCATGTGAATTATTACTTCAGGAACTAAAGTAAGTGTGTTTAGAGTCATTTTCCTGCCCAAAATCAGTCAAAATAGAAGCTTCTGAGTAGGAGGAAAAGTCGGTAAAAATGGCAATTTTGGTCACTGTGAGGCCTTAAAAAGTGGTTATTCAACATGAGGCACGATCCAATTGACATTTTCAACCATTTTTAAGTACAGTCCAAAAAATACATTTTCTGATGAAAAACGATGACCCTGGACCTGTCGAACTATCTCCACATGGTCAGGAATGGTGATTTTTTAATGTTTAATCTTTTGACTGTAAATAATTATTGCATGTGAATTATCACTTTTGGAACTAAAATAAGTGTGTTTAGAGTCATTTTCCTGCCCGAAATCAGTCAAAATAGAAGCTTCTGAGTAGGAGGAAAAGTCACTAAAAATGGCAATTTTGGTCACTGTGAGGCCTTAAAAAGTGGTTATTCAACATGAGGCACGATCCAATTTACATTTTGAATAATTGTTTGTACAGTCCAAAAATCAATTTTCTGATGAAAAACGATGACCACGGAACTGTCGAACTGTTGAACTATCTCCAGATGGTCAGTAATGGTGATTTTTACTTTTAATCTTTTGACTGTAAATGACTGTTGGATGTGAATTATTACCCTTGGAACTAAAATAAGTGTGTTTAGAGTCATTTTCCTGCCTGAAATTGGTCAAAATAGAAGCTTCTGAGTAGGAGGAAAAGTCTGTAAAAATGGCAATTTTGGTCACTGTGAGGCTTTAAAAAGTGGTTATTCAACATGAGGCATGATCCAATTGACATTTTGAATCATTTTTTGTACAGTCCAAAAAATCAATTTTCTGATGAAAAGCGATAACACCGGACCTGTCGAACTTTCTCCAGATTGTCACTAATGGTGATTTTTTAATGATTGATATTTTGACTGTAAATGACTGTTGGATGTGAATTATTACCCTTGTAACTGAAATAAGAGTGTTTAGAGTCATTTTCCTGCCTGAAATTGGTCAAAATAGATGCTTCTGAGTAAGAGGAAAAGTCTGTAAAAATGGCAGTTTTGGTCACCGTGAGGCTTTAAAAAGTGGTTTTTCAACATGAGGCACAATCCAATTGACATTTTGAATCAGATTTCTACAGTCTAAAAAATCACTTTTCTGATGAAAAACAATGACCCTGGACCTGTTGAACTTTCTCCAGATGGTCACTAATGGTGATTTTTACTGTTTAATCTTTTGACTGTAAATGACTGTTGGAGGTGAATTATTACCCTTGGAACTAAAATAAGTGTGTTTAGAGTAATTTTCCTCCCTGAAATTGGTCGAAATAGAAGCTTCTGAGTAGGAGTAAAAGTCTGTAAAAATTGCAATTTTGGTCACTGTGAGGCTTGAAAAAGTGGTTATTCAACATGAGGCACTATCCAATTGACATTTTGAATCATTTGTACAGTCCAAAAATAAATTTTCTGATGAAAAACGATGACCCCGGACCTGTCGAACTTTCTCCAGATGGTCACTAATGGTGATTTTTTACTGTTTAATCTTTTGACTGTAAATGACTGTTGGATGTGAATTATTACCCTTGGAACTAAAATAAGTGTGTTTAGAGTCATTTTCCTGCCTGAAATTGGCCAAAATAGATGCTTCTGAGTAGGAGGAATAGTCTGTAAAAATGGCAATTTTGGTCTCTTTGAGGCTTTAAAAAGTGGTTATTCAACATGAGGCATGATCCAATTGACATTTTGAATCATTTGTACAGTCCAAAAATAAATTTTCTGATGAAAAACGATGACCCCGGACCTGTTGAACTTTCTCCAGATTGTCACTAATAGTGATTTTTTACTTTTTAATCTTTTGACTGTAAATGACTGTTGGATGTGAATTATTACCCTTGGAACTAAAATAAGTGTGTTTAGAGTCATTTTCCTGCATGAAATTGGTCAAAATAGATGCTTCCGAGTAGGTGGAAAAGTCTTTTAAAATGGCAATTTTGGTCTCTGTGAGGCTTTAAAAAGTGGTTATTCAACATGAGGCACGATCAAATTGACATTTTGAATCATTTTTTGTACAGTCCTAAAATCAATTTTCTGATGAAAAATGATGACCCCGGACCTGTCGAACTTTCCCCAGATGGTCAGTAATGGTGATTTTTTAATGTTTAATCTTTTGACTGTAAATGAATGTTGGATGCGAATTATTACTTTTTCAAGTAAAATAGGTGTGTTTAGAATCATTTTAATGCCTGAAATTGGTCAAAATGAATGAATGAAATTGGATTTCTATAACGCGTTACTACCCTAAGGCCTCGTAGCGATTAAGACCGGACAGACAGATACATGGCAGGTTAGAGTGTAGTGCTGAAAAGATAAGTTTATAAGAAGTTTACGGAAAGTCTGTAAGTTAGGTTCCATGCGAAGAGTAGAGGGAAGGGAATTCCATAGATTGGTAGCGTTCAGGGAAAAAGAACGACCGCCCCATCTAGATCTACGTACTTTCCTTGTGGTAGCCAGGAAAGCGGAGCTGGAACGAAGACTCCTTGAAGGTTGGTAGGGAGTGACCAGGGGGTGGATAATGGCAGGGCCAGTTTTCCAGAAGGCTCTGTGGGCCAGGCACATGGCCTTAAATCATATTCGGGACCTGACTGGGAGCCAGTGAAGTGTTCTAATTGCGGGTTTTGCTGATTGTCTCCGAGGAACTTGGAGGAGTAGACGAGCCGCACAATTCTGGATCACTTGTAATTTTCGTGTAGTGGCCTGAGGGGCGCCCAAATACAAGGCGTTCCTATAATCCAAGCGGGATAAGATGAGGGCTTGCACCATGGTCCTTCGCGCCTGGAAGGGGAGTAAATGGAGAATTTTCCTTAACATCCTCATCAGGCCAAAACATGTAGCTGAGAGCTTGGTGGCTTGATGATTGAAGCTTAAGGAGCTATCAAGCCATATGCCTATGCTCTTAATCTGTTGCTTTGGGGCAGGCATAGTGCCAAGACACTTCGGCCATAGAAATGCCAAGATAGGTGATGGAGCTTTGCCCAGGAACATCAATTCAGTCTTGTCCCCATTTAGCTTAAGGTGAGATAGTTCCATCCATTCGGCTACTGCCTCTAGGCAGTTGCCCAGAGCGCATGATGAACCCTCCGGGTGGTTTAATGCCACAACCAGTTGGGTATCATCAGCGTAGGTGATAATTTTTATGCCGAATGGATGTACTATCTCTGCCAGATTCGCCATATAGATGTTAAAAAGCGTGGGGCTCAAGGAGGAACCCTGGGGAACCCCACAGCTGAGAGGCCATCGGTTGGCTGTAAAAGTACCCTCAAAGACCTGAAAGACTCGGTCCTTTAGAAAGGACTGAATCCATGTTAGAGCCTCGTGAGTTACTCCAAGATTTTTAATCGCTCCAGCAGGATGTTATGATCTACAGTGTCGAAAGCGGCACTGAGGTTTAATAAGATAATTGCTGCTGAGCCTCCCTGATCCAGAAGTCTCCTTGCTTCCTCTGTCACTGCCAGAAGGGCCGTCTCTGTCCCACGCCTGGGACGAAATCCTGTCTGGGAGTCGTGGAGCAAGTTGTTAGACTCCAGATAGTGAACTAGTGTAGAGTTTATATGTCTCTCAATCAGCTTGCTCAGCCAGGGAAGGAGAGAGATAGGTCGATAGTTGGACATGTTGGAGTTGTCTAGATTTTGTTTTTTTAAAAGGGCTCTAACCTGAGCGCATTTCCAATCTGGGGGTACCGTGCTCAAAGTAATGGAGGCATTTAGGGTGTTCAGAATTACTGGGCGAATGACGTTGGCAACTAAGGTAAGATACCGCAGAGGAGTGGGGTCCAAGGGAGAGCCCGAGGTCACCGTAGAGATAAGTGTATCCAAGGTGACCTCGTCTATCAGGGGGAGCTCCGCTAAAGAACACTGTGTTTCAGGAAGGGAACTTTTAGTGCTGGACACTGTGGGCTCACTTTGGTGTGAAGGGAAGGATTGGCATATCAGATGAATTTTTGGTGAAAGTATTCTGCTAAGTTGTTACAGCGAGCTAGTGCATCCTCTGTGTTATGGGATTTTTGCGGTATGGTGGTAAGAGATTTAGCAATACGGAAAATCTCTTTGGGAGAATTAGCCGCTGCATTAATCCTCTCCTCATAGATGCTTCTGAGTAGGAGGAAAAGTCTGTAAAAATGGCAATTTTGGTCACTGTGAGGCTTTAAAAAGTGGTTATTCAACATGAGGCATGATCCAATTGACATTTTGAATCATTTTTTGTATAGTCCAAAAATCAATTTTCTGATGAAAAACGATGACCCCGGACGTGTTGAACTTTCTCCAGATTGTCACTAACAGTGATTTTTACTGTTTAATCTTTTGACTGTAAATGACTGTTGGAGGTGAATTATTATCCTTGGAACTAAAATAAGTGTGTTTAGAGTCATTTTCCTGCCTGAAATTGGTCAAAATAGAAGCTTCTGAGTAGGAGGAAAAGTCTGTAAAAATGGCAATTTTGGTCACTGTGAGGCTTTAAAAAGTGGTTATTCAACATGAGGCACGATCCAATTGACATTTTGAATCATTTTTTGTACAGTCCAAAAAATAAATTTTCTGATGAAAAATGATGACCCCGGACCTGTCGAACTTTCTCCAGATGGTCAGTAATGGTGATTTTTTAATGTTTAATCTTTTGACTGTAAATTACTGTCGGATGTGAATTATTACCCTTGTAACTAAAATAAGTGTGTTTAGAGTCATTTTAATACCTGAAATTGGTCACAATAGATGCTTCTGAGTAGGAGGAAAAGTCTGTAAAAATGGCAGTTTTGGTCACTGTGAGGCTTTAAAAAGTGGTTATTCAACATGAGGCACAATCCAATTGACATTTTGAATCAGATTTCTACAGTCTAAAAATCACTTTTCTGATGAAAAACGATGACCCCGGACCTGTTGAACTTTCTCCAGATGGTCACTATTGGTCATTTTTTAATGTTTAATCTTTAGGCTGTAAATGAATATTACATTGATTTATCACATTTGGATCTAAAATAAGTGTGTTTAGAGTCATTTTCCTGCCTGAAATTAGTCAAAATAGAAGCTTCTGAGTAGGAGTAAAAGTCTGTACAAATGGCAATTTTGGTCACTGTGAAGCTTTAAAAAGTGGTTATTCAACATGAGGCACTATCCAATTGACATTTTGAATCATTATTTGTACAGTCCAAAAATCAATTTTCTGATGAAAAACGATGACCCTGGACCTGTCAAACTTTGTCCAGATGGTCCCTAATGGTGATTTTTTACTGTTTAATCTTTTGACTGTAAATGACTGTTGGACATCAAATTATTATCCTTGAACTAAAATAAGTGAGTTTAGAGTAATTTTCCTGCCTGAAATTGGTCAAAATAGATGCTTATGAGTAGGAGGAAAAGTCTGTAAAAATGGCAATTTTTGTCACTGTGAGGCTTTAAAAAGTGGTTATTCAACATGAGGCACGATCCAATTTACATTTTGAATAATTGTTTGTACAGTCCAAAAAATCAATTTTCTGATGAAAAACGATGACCCCGGACCTGTCGAACTTTCTCCAGATGGTCACTAATAGTGATTTTTTACTTTTTAATCTTTTGACTGTAAATGACTCTTGGATGTGAATTATTACCCTTGGAACTAAAATAAGTGTGTTTAGAGTCATTTTCCTGCCTGAAATTAGTCAAAATAGAAGCTTCTGAGTGGGAGTAAAAGTCTGTAAAAATGGCAATTTTGGTCACTGTGAGGTATTAAAAAGTGGTTATTCAACATGAGGCACTATCCAATTGACATTTTGAATCATTTGTACAGTCCAAAAAATCAATTTTCTGATGAAAAACGATGACCCCGGACCTGTCGAACTTTCTCCAGATGGTCACTAATGGTGATTTTTTTACTGTTTAATCTTTTGACTGTAAATGACTGTTGGATGTGAATTATTACTTTTCAAGTAAAATAGGTGTGTTTAGAGTCATTTTAATGCCTGAAATTGGTCAAAATAGATTCTTCTGAGTAGGAGGAAAAGTCTGTAAAAATGGCAGTTTTGGTCACTGTGAGGCTTTAAAAAGTGGTTATTCAACATGAGGCACAATCCAATTGACATTTTGAATCAGATTTCTACAGTCTAAAAAATCACTTTTCTGATGAAAAACGATGACCCCGGACCATTTGAACTTTCTCCAGATGGTCACTAATGGTGATTTTTTACTGTTTAATCTTTTGAATGTAAATGACTGTTGGAGGTGAATTATTACCCTTGGAACTAAAATAAGTGTGTTTAGAGTCATTTTCCTGCCTGAAATTGGTCAAAATCGATGCTTCTGAGTAGGAGGAAAAGTCTGTAAAAATGGCAGTTTTGGTCACTGTGAGGCTTTAAAAAGTGGTTTTTCAACATGAGGCACTATCCAATTGACATTTTGAATCATTTGTACAGTCCAAAAAATCAATTTTCTGATGAAAAACGATGACCCCGGACCTGTTGAACTTTCTCCAGATGGTCACTAATAGTGATTTTTTACTTTTAATCTTTTGACTGTAAATGACTGTTGGATGTGAATTATTACCCTTGGAACTAAAATAAGTGTGTTTAAAGTAATTTTCCTGCCTGAAATTAGTCAAAATAGATGCTTCCGAGTAGGAGGAAAAGTCTTTTAAAATGGCAATTTTGGTCTCTGTGAGGCTTTAAAAAGTGGTTATTCAACATGAGGCACGATCAAATTGACATTTAGAATCATTTTTTGTACAGTCCAAAAAATCAATTTTCTGATGAAAAACAATGACCCCGGACCTGTTGAACTTTCTCCAGATGGTCACTAATGGTGATTTTTTACTGTTTAATCTTTTGACTGTAAATGACTGTTGGATGTGGATTATTACCCTTGGCACTAAAATAAGTGTGTTTAGAGTCATTTTCCTGCCTGAAATTGGTCAAAATAGATTCTTCTGAGGAGGAGGAAAAGTCTGTAAAAATGGCAATTTTGATCACTGTGAGGCTTTAAAAAGTGGTTATTCAACATGAGGCACGATCCAATTGACATTTTGAATCATTTTTTCTACAGTCCAAAAAATCTATTTTCTGATGAAAAACAATGACCCCGGACCTGTTGAACTTTCTCCAGATGGTCACTAATGATGATTTTTTACTTTTTAATATTTTGACTGTAAATGACTGTTGGATGTGAATTATTACCCTTGGAACTAAAATAAGTGTGCTTAGATTAATTTTCCTTCCTGAAATTTTTCAAAATAGATGCTTCTGAGTAAAAGGAAAAGTCTTCAAAAATGGCAATTTTGGTCTCTGTGAGGCTTTAAAAAGTGGTTATTCAACATGAGGCACGATCAAATTGACATTTTGAATCAGATTTCTAAAGTCTAAAAATCACTTTTCTGATGAAAAACAATGACCCCGGATCTATCGAACTTTCTCCAGATGGTCACTAATGGTTATTTTTACTGTTTAATCTTTTAACTGTAAATGACTATTGGAGGTGAACTATTACCCTTGGAACTAAAAAAGTGTTTTTAGAGTCATTTTCCTGCCTGAAATTGGTCAAAATAGAAGCTTCTGAGTAGGAGGAAAAGTCTGTAAAAATGGCAATTTTAGTCACTGTGAGGCTTTAAAAAGTGGTTATTCAACATGAGGCATGATCAAATTGACATTATGAATAATTTTTTGTACAGTCCAAAAAATAAATTTTCTGATGAAAAGCGATAACCCCGGACCTGTCAAACTTTCTCCAGATTGTCACTAATGGTGATTTTTTAATGTTTAATCTTTTGACTTTAAATGACTGTTGGATGTGAATTATTACTTTTTCAAGTAAAATAGGTGTGTTTAGAGTCATTTTAATGCCTGAAATTGGTCAAAATAGATTCTTCTGAGTAGGAGGAAAAGTCTGTAAAAATGGCAGTTTTGGTCACTATGAGGCTTTAAAAAGTGGTTATTCAACATGAGGCACAATCCAATTGACCTTTTGAATCAGATTTCTACAGTCTAAAAAATCACTTTTCTGATGAAAAACGATGAACCCGGACCTGTTGAACTTTCTCCAGATGGTCACTAATGGTCATTTTTTAATGTTTAATTTTTAGGCTGTAAATGAATATTGCATTGAATTATCACATTTGGATCTAAAATAAGTGTGTTTAGTCATTTTCCTGCCTGAAATTGGTCAAAATAGAAGCTTCCGAGTAGGAGAAAAAGTCTGTAAAAATGGCAATTTTGGTCACTGTGAGGCTTTAACAAGTGGTTATTCAAAATGAGGCACGATCCAATTGACATTTTGAATCATTATTTGTACAGTCCAAACAATCAATTTTCTGATGCAAAACAATGACCCCGGACCATTTGAACTTTCTCCAGATGGTCACTAATGATGATTTTTTACTTTTTAATATTTTGACTGTAAATGACTGTTGGATGTGAATTATTACCCTTGGAACTAAAATAAGTGTGCTTAGATTAATTTTCCTTCCTGAAATTGTTCAAAATAGATGCTTCTGAGTAAAAGGAAAAGTCTTCAAAAATGGCAATTTTGGTCTCTGTGAGGCTTTAAAAAGTGGTTATTCAACATGAGGCACGATCAAATTGACAATTTGAATCAGATTTCTAAAGTCTAAAAAATCACTTTTCTGATGAAAAACAATGACCCCGGATCTGTCGAACTTTCTCCAGATGGTCACTAATGGTTATTTTTTACTGTTTAATCTTTTAAATGTAAATGACTATTGGAGGTGAACTATTACCCTTGGAACTAAAAAAAGTGTTTTTAGAGTCATTTTCCTGCCTGAAATTGGTCAAAATAGAAGCTTCTGAGTAGGAGGAAAAGTCTGTAAAAATGGCAATTTTAGTCACTGTGAGGCTTTAAAAAGTGGTTATTCAACATGAGGCATGATCAAATTGACATTTTGAATAATTTTTTGTACAGTCCAAAAAATAAATTTTCTGATGAAAAGCGATAACCCCGGACCTGTCAAACTTTCTCCAGATTGTCACTAATGGTGATTTTTTAATGTTTAATCTTTTGACTGTAAATGACTGTTGGATGTGAATTATTACTTTTTCAAGTAAAATAGGTGTGTTTAGAGTCATTTTAATGCCTGAAATTGGTCAAAATAGATTCTTCTGAGTAGGAGGAAAAGTCTGTAAAAATGGCAGTTTTGGTCACTATGAGGCTTTAAAAAGTGGTTATTCAACATGAGGCACAATCCAATTGACATTTTGAATCAGATTTCTACAGTCTAAAAAATCACTTTTCTGATGAAAAACGATGACCCCGGACCTGTTGAACTTTCTCCAGATGGTCACTAATGGTCATTTTTTAATGTTTAATTTTTAGGCTGTAAATGAATATTGCATTGAATTATCACATTTGGATCTAAAATAAGTGTGTTTAGTCATTTTCCTGCCTGAAATTGGTCAAAATAGAAGCTTCCGAGTAGGAGAAAAAGTCTGTAAAAATGGCAATTTTGGTCACTGTGAGGCTTTAACAAGTGGTTATTCAAAATGAGGCACGATCCAATTGACATTTTGAATCATTATTTGTACAGTCCAAACAATCAATTTTCTGATGCAAAACAATGACCCCGGACCATTTGAACTTTCTCCAGATGGTCACTAATGGTGATTTTTTACTGTTTAATCTTTTGACTGTAAATGACTGTTGGAGGTGAATTATTACCCTTGGAACTAAAATAAGTGTGTTTAGAGTCATTTTCCTGCCTGAAATTGGTCAAAATCGATGCTTCTGAGTAGGAGGAAAAGTCTGTAAAAATGGCAGTTTTGGTCACTGTGAGGCTTTAAAAAGTGGTTTTTCAACATGAGGCACTATCCAATTGACATTTTGAATCATTTGTACAGTCCAAAAATCAATTTTCTGATGAAAAACGATGACCCCGGACCTGTTGAACTTTCTCCAGATGGTCACTAATGGTGATTTTTTTACTGTTTAATCTTTTGACTGAAAATGACTGTTGGATGTGAATTATTACCCTTGGAACTAAAATAAGTGTGTTTAGAGTAATTTTCATGCCTGAAATTGGTCAAAATAGATGCTTCCGAGTAGGAGGAAAAGCCTTTTAAAATGGCAATTTTGGTCTCTGTGAGGCTTTAAAAAGTGGTTATTCAACATGAGGCACGATCAAATTGACATTTAGAATCATTTTTTGTACAGTCCAAAAATCAATTTTCTGATGAAAAACAATGACCCCGGACCTGTTGAACTTTCTCCAGATGGTCAGTAATGGTGATTTTTTAATGTTTAATCTTTTGACTGTAAATGACTGTTGGATGTGAATTATTACTTTTCGAAGTAAAATAAGTGTGTTTAGAGTCATTTTCCTGCCTGAAATTAGTCAAAATAGAAGCTTTTGAGTAGCAGTAAAATTCTGTAAAAATGGCAATTTTGGTCACTGTGAGGCTCTAAAAAGAGGTTATTCAACATGAGGCACTATCCAATTGACATTTTGAATCATTATTTGTACAGTCCAAAAATCAATTTTCTGATGAAAAACAATGATTCCGGTCCTGTCAAACTTTGTCCAGATGGTCACTAATGGTGATTTTTTACTGTTTAATCTTTTGACTGTAGATGACTGTTGGACATCAAATTATTATCCTTGAACTAAAATAAGTGAGTTTAGAGTAATTTTCCTTCCTGAAATTGGTCAAAATAGATGCTTCTGAGTAGGAGGAAAAGTCTGTAAAAATGGCAATTTTGTGTCTCTGTGAGGCATTAAAAAGTGGTTATTCAACATGAGGCACTATCCAATTGACATTTTGAATCATTTTGTACAGTCCCAAAAATCACTTTTCTGATGAAAAACTATGACCCCGGACCTGTCGAACTTTCTCCAGATGGTCAGTAATGGTGATTTTTTAATGTTTAATCTTTTAACTGTAAATGACTGTTGGATGTGAATTATTAGCCTTGGAACTAAAATAAGTGTTTTTAGAGTCATTTTCCTGCCTGAAATTGGTCAAAATAGAACCTTCTGAGTAGGAGGAAAAGTCTGTAAAAATGGCAGTTTTGGTCACTGTGAGGCTTTAAAAGTGGTTATTCAACATGAGGCACAATCCAATTGACATTTTGAATCATTTTTTGTACAGTCCAAAAATCAATTTTCTGATGAAAAATGATGACCTGTCGAACTTTCCCCAGATGGTCAGTAATGGTGATTTTTTAATGTTTAATCTTTTAACTGTAAATGACTGTTGGATGTGAATTATTACTTTTGCAAGTAAAATAGGTGTGTTTAGAGTCGTTTTAATGCCTGAAATTGGTCAAAATAGATGCTTCTGAGTAGGAGGAAAAATTTGTAAAAATGGCAGATTATGGTCACTGTGAGGCTTTAAAAAGTGGTTATTCAACATGAGGCACAATCCAATTGACATTTTGAATCAGATTTCTACAGTCTAAAAACTCACTTTTCTGATGAAAAACAATTACCCCGGACCTGTTGAACTTTCTCCAGATGGTCACTAATGGTGATTTTTTACTGTTTAATCTTTTGACTGTAAATGACTGTTGGAGGTGAATTATTAACCTTGGAACTAAAATAAGTGTGTTTAGAGTCATTTTCCTGCCTGAAATTGGTCAAAATAGAAGTTTCTGAGTAGGAGGAATAGTCTGTAAAAATGGCAATTTTGGTCTCTGTGAGGCTTTAAAAAGTGGTTATTCAACATGAGGCACGATCCAATTGACATTTTGAATCATTATTTGTACAGTCCCAAAAATCAATTTTCTGATGAAAAATGATGACTCCGGACCTGTCGAACTTTCTCCAGATTGTCACTAATGGTGATTTTTAACTGTTTAATCTTTTGACTGTAAATGACTGTTGGATGTGAATTATTACCCTTGGAACTAAAATAAGTGTTTTTAGAGTCATTTTCCTGCCTGAAATTAGTCAAAATAGATGCTTCCGAGTAGGAGGAAAAGTCTTTTAAAATGGCAATTTTGGTCTCTGTGAGGCTTTAAAAAGTGGTTATTCAACATGAGGCACGATCAAATTGACATTTTGAATCAGATTTCTAAAGTCTAAAAAATCACTTTTCTGATGAAAAACAATGACCCCGGATCTGTCGAACTTTCTCCAGATGGTCACTAATGGTTATTTTTTACTGTTTAATCTTTTAACTGTAAATGACTATTGGAGGTGAACTATTACCCTTGGAACTAAAATAAGTGTGTTTAGAGTCATCTTCCTGCCTGAAATTGGTCAAAATAGAAGCTTCTGAGTAGGAGGAAAAGTCTGTAAAAATGGCAATTTTAGTCACTGTGAGGCTTTAAAAAGTGGTTATTCAACATGAGGCATGATCAAATTGACATTTTGAATAATTTTTGTACAGTCCAAAAATAAATTTTCTGATGAAAAGCGATAACCCCGGACCTGTCAAACTTTCTCCAGATGGTCACTAATGGTTATTTTTTACTGTTTAATCTTTTGACTGTAAATGACTGTTGGATGTGAATTATTACTTTTTCAAGTAAAATAGGTGTGTTTAGAGTCATTTTAATGCCTGAAATTGGTCAAAATAGAAGCTTCTGAGTAGGAGAAAAAGTCTGTAAAAATGGCAATTTTGGTCACTGTGAGGCTTTAAAAAGTGGTTATTCAAAATGAGCCACGATCCAATTGACATTTTGAATCATTATTTGTACAGTCCAAACAATCAATTTTCTGATGCAAAACAATGACCCCGGACCATTTGAACTTTCTCCAGATGGTCACTAATGGTGATTTTTTACTGTTTAATCTTTTGACTGTAAATGACTGTTGGAGGTGAATTATTACCCTTGGAACTAAAATAAGTGTGTTTAGAGTCATTTTCCTCCCTGAAATTGGTCAAAATCGATGCTTCTGAGTAGGAGGAAAAGTTTGTAAAAATGGCAGTTTTGGTCACTGTGAGGCTTTAAAAAGTGGTTATTCAACATGAGGCACAATCCAATTGACATTTTGAATCAGATTTCTACAGTCTAAAAACTCACTTTTCTGATGAAAAACAATGACCCCGGACCTGTTGAACTTTCTCCAGATGGTCACCAATGGTGATTTTTTACTGTTTAATCTTTTGACTGAAAATGACTGTTGGAGGTGAATTATTAACCTTGGAACTAAAATAAATGTGTTTAGAGTAATTTTCCTGCCTGAAATTGGTCAAAATAGATGCTTCTGAGTAGGAGGAATAGTCTGTAAAAATGGCAATTTTGGTCTCTGTGAGGCTTTAAAAAGTGGTTATTATTCAACATGAGGCACGATCCAATTGACATTTTGAATCATTATTTGTACAGTCCCAAAAATCCATTTTCTGATGAAAAATGATGACTCCGGACCTGTCGAACTTTCTCCAGATTGTCACTAATGGTGATTTTTAACTGTTTAATCTTTTGACTGTAAATGACTGTTGGATGTGAATTATTACCCTTGGAACTAAAATAAGTGTTTTTAGAGTCATTTTCCTGCCTGAAATTAGTCAAAATAGATGCTTCTGAGTAGGAGGAAAAGTCTTTTAAAATGGCAATTTTGGTCTATGTGAGGCTTTAAAAGTGGTTATTCAACATGAGGCACGATCCAATTGACATTTTGAATCATTTTTTCTACAGTCCAAAAATCTATTTTCTGATGAAAAACGATGTCCCGGCCGGACCCGTCGAACTTTCTCCAGATTGTCACTAATGGTGATTTTTTACTGTTTAATCTTTTGACTGTAAATGACTGTTGGATGTGAATTATTACCCTTGGAACTAAAATAAGTGTGCTTAGAGTAATTTTCCTTCCTGAAATTTTTCAAAATAGATGCTTCTGAGTAAAAGGAAAAGTCTTCAAAAATGGCAATTTTGGTCTCTGTGAGTCTTTAAAAAGTGGTTATTCAACATGAGGCACGATCAAATTGACATTTTGAATCAGATTTCTAAAGTCTAAAAAATCACTTTTCTGATGAAAAACAATGACCCCGGATCTGGCGAACTTTCTCCAGATGGTCACTAATGGTTATTTTTTACTGTTTAATCTTTTAACTGTAAATGACTATTGGAGGTGAACTATTACCCTTGGAACTAAAATAAGTGTTTTTAAGAGTCATTTTCCTGCCTGAAATTGGTCAAAATAGAAGCTTCTGAGTAGGAGGAAAAGTCTGTAAAAATGGCAATTTTAGTCACTGTGAGGCTTTAAAAGTGGTTATTCAACATGAGGCATGATCAAATTGACATTTTGAATAATTTTTTGTACAGTCCAAAAATAAATTTTCTGATGAAAAGCGATAACCCCGGACCTGTCAAACTTTCTCCAGATTGTCACTAATGGTGATTTTTTAATGTTTAATCTTTTGACTGTAAATGACTGTTGGATGTGAATTATTACTTTTGCAAGTAAAATAGGTGTGTTTAGAGTCATTTTAATGCCTGAAATTGGTCAAAATAGATTCTTCTGAGTAGGAGGAAAAGTCTGTAAAAATTGCAGTTTTGGTCACTGTGAGGCTTTAAAAAGTGGTTATTCAACATGAGGCACAATCCAATTGACATTTTGAATCAGATTTCTACAGTCTAAAAAATCACTTTTCTGATGAAAAACGATGACCCCGGACCTGTTGAACTTTCTCCAGATGTTCACTAATGGTCATTTTTTAATGTTTAATCTTTAGGCTGTAAATGAATATTGCATTGAATTATCACATTTGGATCTAAAATAAGTGTGTTTAGAGTCATTTTCCTGCCTGAAATTGGTCAAAATAGAAGCTTCTCAGTAGGAGAAAAAGTCTGTAAAAATGGCAATTTTGGTCACTGTGAGGTTTTAAAAAGTGGTTATTCAAATAGAGGCACGATTCAATTGACATTTTGAATCATTATTTGTACAGTCCAAACAATCAATTTTCTGATGCAAAACAATGACCCCGGACCATTTGAACTTTCTCCAGATGGTCACTAATGGTGATTTTTACTGTTTAATCTTTTGACTGTAAATGACTGTTGGATGTGAATTATTACCCTTGGAACTAAAATAAGTGTGTTTAGAGTCATTTTCCTGCCTGAAATTGGTCAAAATCGATGCTTCTGAGTAGGAGGAAAAGTCTGTAAAAATGGCAGTTTTGGTCACTGTGAGGCTTTAAAAAGTGGTTTTTCAACATGAGGCACTATCCAATTGACATTTTGAATCATTTTGTACAGTTCAAAAAATCAATTTTCTGATGCAAAACAATGACCTCGGACCATTTGAACTTTCTCCAGATGGTCACTAATGGTGATTTTATTACTGTTTAATCTTTTGACTGTAAATGACTGTTGGATGTGAATTATTACCCTTGGAACTAAAATAAGTGTGTTTAGAGTCATTTTCCTGCCTGAAATTAGTCAAAATAGATGCTTCCGAGTAGGAGGAAAAGTCTGTTAAAATGGCAATTTTGGTCTCTGTGAGGCTTTAAAAAGTGGTTATTCAACATGAGGCACGATCAAATTGACATTTTGAATCAATTTTTGTACAGTCCAAAAATCAATTTTCTGATGAAAAATGATGACCCTGGACCTGTCGAACTTTCCCCAGATGGTCAGTAATGGTGATTTTGTAATGTTTAATCTTTTGACTGTAAATGACTGTTGGATGTGAATTATTACTTTTGCAAGTAAAATAGGTGTGTTTAGAGTCATTTTAATGCCTGAAATTGGTCAAAATAGATGCTTCTGAGTAGGAGGAAAAGTCTGTAAAAATGGCAGTTTTGGTCATTGTGAGGCTTTAAAAGTGGTTATTCAACATGAGGCACAATCCAATTGACATTTTGAATCAGATTTCTACAGTCTAAAAAATCACTTTTCTGATCAAAAACGATGACCCCGGACCTGTTGAACTTTCTCCAGATGGTCACTAATGGTCATTTTTTAATGTTTAATCTTTTGGCTGTAAATGAATATTACTTTGAATTATCACATTTGGATCTAAAAAAGTTTGTTTAGAGTCATTTTCCTGCCTGAAATTGGTCAAAATAGAAGCTTCTGAGAAGCAGGGAAAGTCTGTAAAAATGGCAATTTTGGTCACTGTGAGGCTTTAAAAAGTGGTTATTCAACATGAGGCACTATCCAATTGACATTTTGAATCATTATTTGTACAGTCCAAAAATCAATTTTCTGATGAAAAATGATGACCCCGGACCTGGTCACTAATGATGATTTTTTACTGTTTAATCTTTTGACTGTAAATGACTGTTGGAGGTGAATTATTACCCTTGGAACTAAAATAAGTGTGCTTAGAGTAATTTTCCTTCCTGAAATTTTTCAAAATAGATGCTTCTGAGTAAAAGGAAAAGTCTTCAAAAGTGGCAATTTTGGTCTCTGTGAGGCTTTAAAAAGTGGTTATTCAACATGAGGCACGATCAAATTGACATTTTGAATCAGATTTCTAAAGTCTAAAAAATCACTTTTCTGATGAAAAACAATGACCCCGGATCTGTCGAACTTTCTCCAGATGGTCACTAATGGTTATTTTTTACTGTTTAATCTTTTAACTGTAAATGACTATTGGAGGTGAACTATTACCCTTGGAACTAAAATAAGTGTTTTTAGAGTCATTTTCCTGCCTGAAATTGGTCAAAATAGAACCTTCTGAGTAGGAGGAAAAGTCTGTAAAAATGGCAATTTTGGTCACTGTGAGGCTTTAAAAAGTGGTTATTCAACATGAGGCAAGATCCAATTGACATTTTGAATCATTTTTGTACATTCCCAAAAATAAATTTTCTGATGAAAAGCGATAACACCGGACCTGTCGAACTTTCTCCAGATTGTCACTAATGGTGATTTTTAATGTTTAATCTTTTGACTGTAAATGACTGTTGGATGTGAATTATTACCCTTGCAACTAATATAAGTGTGTTTAGAGTCATTTTCCTGCCTGAAATTGGTCAAAATAGATGCTTCTGAGTAGGAGGAATAGTCTGTAAAAATGGCAATTTTGGTCTCTGTGAGGCTTTAAAAAGTGGTTATTCAACATGAGGCACAATCCAATTTACATTTTGAATCAGATTTCGTACAGTCTAAAAAATCACTTTTCGGATGAAAAACGATGACCCCGGACCTGTTGAACTTTCTCCAGATGGTCACTAATGGTCATTTTTTAATGTTTAATCTTTTGGCTGTAAATGAATATTACTTTGAATTATCACATTTGGATCTAAAATAAGTTTGTTTAGAGTCATTTTCCTGCCTGAAATTGGTCAAAATAGAAGCTTCTGAGAAGCAGGAAAAGTCTGTAAAAATGGCAATTTTGGTCACTGTGAGGCTTTAAAAAGTGGTTATTCAACATGAGGCACTATCCAATTGACATTTTGAATCATTATTTGTACAGTCCAAAAAATCAATTTTCTGATGAAAAACGATGACCCCGGACCTGTTGAACTTTCTCCAGATGGTCACTAATGATGATTTTTACTGTTTAATCTTTTGACTGTAAATGACTGTTGGAGGTGAATTATTACCCTTAGAACTAAAATAAGTGTGTTTAGAGTCATTTTCCTGCCTGAAATTAGTCAAAATAGAAGCTTCTGAGTAGCAGTAAAAGTCTGTAAAAATGGCAATTTTGGTCACTGTGAGGCTCTAAAAAGTGGTTATTCAACATGAGGCACTATCCAATTGACATTTTGAATCATTATTTGTACAGTCCAAAAAATCAATTTTCTGATGAAAAACAATGACCCCGGACCTGTCAAACTTTGTCCAGATGGTCACTAATGGTGATTTTTTTTACTGTTTAATCTTTTGACTGTAAATGACTGTTGGACATCAAATTATTATCCTTGAACTAAAATAAGTGAGTTTAGAGTAATTTTCCTGCCTGAAATTGGTCAAAATAGATGCTTCTGAGTAGGAGGAAAAGTCTGTAAAAATGGCAATTTGTGGTCTCTGTGAGGCTTTAAAAAGTGGTTATTCAACATAAGGCACTATCCAATTGACATTTTGAATCATTTGTACAGTCCAAAAAATCACTTTTCTGATGAAAAACGATGACCCCGGGCCTGTCGAACTTTCTCCAGATGGTCAGTAATGGTGATTTTTTAATGTTTAATCTTTTAACTGTAAATGACTGTTGGATGTGACTTATTAGCCTTGGAACTAAAATAAGTGTTTTTAGAGTCATTTTCCTGCCTGAAATTGGTCAAAATAGAACCTTCTGAGTAGGAGGAAAAGTCTGTAAAAATGGCAGTTTTGGTCACTGTGAGGCTTTAAAAAGTGGTTATTCAACATGAGGCACAATCCAATTGACATTTTGAATCAGATTTCTACAGTCTAAAAAACTCACTTTTCTGATGAAAAACAATGACCCCGGACCTGTTGAACTTTCTCCAGATGGTCACTAATGGTGATTTTTTACTGTTTAATCTTTTGACTGTAAATGACTGTTGGAGGTGAATTATTAACCTTGGAACTAAAATAAGTGTGTTTAGAGTAATTTTCCTGCCTGAAATTGGTCAAAATAGAACCTTCTGAGTAGGAGGAAAAGTCTGTAAAAATGGCAATTTTGGTCACTGTAAGGCTTTTGAAAGTGGTTATTCAACATGAGGCCCGATCCAATTGACATTTTGAATCATTTTTGTACAGTCCAAAAATAAAGTTTCTGATGAAAAATAATGACCCCGGACCTGTCGAACTTTCCCCAGATGGCCAGTAATGGTGATTTTTTAATGTTTAATATTTTGACTGTAAATGACTGTTGGATGTGAATTATTGATTTTTCAAGTAAAATAGGTGTGTTTAGAGTCATTTTAATGTCTGAAATAGGTGAAAATAGATGCTTCTGAGTAGGAGGAAAAGACTATAAAAATGGCAGTTTTGGTCACTGTGAGGCTTTAAAAAGTGGTTATTCAACATGAGGCACAATCCAATTGACATTTTGAATCAGATTTCTACAGTCTAAAAATCACTTTTCTGATGAAAAACAATGACCCCAGACCTGTCGAACTTTCTCCAGATGGTCACTAATGGTCATTTTTTAATGTTTAATCTTTTGGCTGTAAATGAATATTGCTTTGAATTATCATATTTGGATCTAAAATTAGTTCACTGTAAGGCTTTAAAAAGTGGTTATTCAACATGAGGCACTATCCAATTGACATTTAGAATCATTATTTGTACAGTCCAAAAAATCAATTTTCTGATGAAAAACGATGCCCCAGACCTGTCAAACTTTGTCCAGATGGTCACTAATGGTGATTTTTTACTGTTTAATCTTTTGACTGTATATGACTGTTGGACATCAAATTATTATCCTTGGAACTAAAATAAGTGAGTTTAGAGTCATTTTCCTGCCTGAAATTGGTCAAAATAGAAGCTTCTGAGTAGGAGGGAAAGTCTGTAAAAATGGCAATTTTGGTCACTGTGAGGCTTTAAAAAGTGGTTATTCAACATGAGGCAATATCCTATTGACATTTTGAATCATTTTGTACAGTCCCAAAAATCACTTTTCCGATGAAAAACGATGACCCCAGACCTGTCGAACTTTCTCCAGATGGTCACTAATGGTGATTTTTTACTGTTTAATCTATTGACTGTAAATGACTGTTGGATGTGAATTATTACCCTTGGAACTAAAATAAGTGTGTTTAGAGTCATTTTCCTGCCTGAAATTGGTCAAAATAGAAGCTTCTGAGAAGCAGGAAAAGTCTGTAAAAATGGCAATTTTGGTCACTGTGAGGCTTTAAAAAGTGGTTATTCAACATGAGGCACTATCCAATTGACACTTTGAATCATTATTTGTACAGTCCAAAAATCAATTTTCTGATGAAAAACGATGACCCCGGACCTGTTGAACTTTCTCCAGATGGTCACTAATGATGATTTTTACTGTTTAATCTTTTGACTGTAAATGACTGTTGGAGGTGAATTATTACCCTTAGAACTAAAATAAGTGTGTTTAGAGTCATTTTCCTGCCTGAAATTAGTCAAAATAGAAGCTTCTGAGTAGCAGTAAAAGTCTGTAAAAATGGCAATTTTGGTCACTGTGAGGCTCTAAAAGTGGTTATTCAACATGAGGCACTATCCAATTGACATTTTGAATCATTATTTGTACAGTCCAAAAATCAATTTTCTGATGAAAAACAATGACCCCGGACCTGTCAAACTTTGTCCAGATGGTCACTAATGGTGATTTTTTTACTGTTTAATCTTTTGACTGTAAATGACTGTTGGACATCAAATTATTATCCTTGGAACTAAAATAAGTGAGTTTAGAGTAATTTTCCTGCCTGAAATTGGTCAAAATAGATGCTTCTGAGTAGGAGGAAAAGTCTGTAAAAATGGCAATTTGTGTCAATGTGAGGCTTTAAAAAGTGGTTATTCAACATGAGGCACAATCCAATTGACATTTTGAATCAGATTTCAACAGTCTAAAAACTCACTTTTCTGATGAAAAACAATGACCCCGGACCTGTTGAACTTTCTCCAGATGGTCACTAATGGTGATTTTTTACTGTTTAATCTTTTGACTGTAAATGACTGTTGGAGGTGAATTATTAACCTTGGAACTAAAATAAGTGTGTTTAGAGTAATTTTCCTGCCTGAAATTGGTCAAAATAGAACCTTCTGAGTAGGAGGAAAAGTCTGTAAAAATGGCAATTTTGGTCACTGTGAGGCTTTTGAAAGTGGTTATTCAACATGAGGCACGATCCAATTGACATTTTGAATCATTTTTTGTACAGTCCAAAAATAAAGTTTCTGATGAAAAATAATGACCCCGGACCTGTCGAACTTTCCCCAGATGGCCAGTAATGGTGATTTTTTAATGTTTAATATTTTGACTGTAAATGACTGTTGGATGTGAATTATTAATTTTTCAAGTAAAATAGGTGTGTTTAGAGTCATTTTAATGTCTGAAATAGGTCAAAATAGATGCTTCTGAGTAGGAGGAAAAGACTATAAAAATGGCAGTTTTGGTCACTGTGAGGCTTTAAAAAGTGGTTATTCAACATGAGGCACAATCCAATTGACATTTTGAATCAGATTTCTACAGTCTAAAAATCACTTTTCTGATGAAAAACAATGACCCCAGACCTGTCAAACTTTCTCCAGATGGTCACCAATGGTCATTTTTTAATATTTAATCTTTTGGCTGTAAATGAATATTGCTTTGAATTATCACATTTGGATCTAAAATTAGTTCACTGTGAGGCTTTAAAAAGTGGTTATTCAACATGAGGCACTATCCAATTGACATTTTGAATCATTATTTGTACAGTCCAAAAATCAATTTTCTGATGAAAAACGATGACCCCAGACCTGTCAAACTTTGTCCAGATGGTCACTAATGGTGATTTTTTACTGTTTAATCTTTTGACTGTAAATGACTGTTGGACATCAAATTATTATCCTTGAACTAAAATAAGTGAGTTTAGAGTCATTTTCCTGCCTGAAATTGGTCAAAATAGAAGCTTCTGAGTAGGAGGAAAAGTCTGTAAAAATGGCAATTTTGGTCACTGGGAGGCTTTAAAAAGTGATTATTCAACACGAGGCACTATCCTATTGACATTTTGAATCATTTGTACAGTCCCAAAAATCACTTTTCCGATGAAAAACGATGACCCCAGACCTGTCGAATTTTCTCCAGATGGTCACTAATGGTGATTTTTTACTGTTTAATCTTTTGACTGTAAATGACTGTTGGATGTGAATTATTACCCTTGGAACTAAAATAAGTGTGTTTAGAGTCATTTTCCTGCCTGAAATTGGTCAAAATAGATGCTTCTGAGTAGGAGGAAAAGTCTGTAAAAATGGCAATTTGTGGTCTCTGTGAGGCTTTAAAAAGTGGTTATTCAACATGAGGCACTATCCAATTGACATTTTGAATCATTTTTGTGCAGTCCCAAAAGTAAATTTTCTGATGAAAAGCGATAACACCGGACCTGTCGAACTTTCTCCAGATTGTCACTAATGGTGATTTTTTAATGTTTAATCTTTTGACTGTAAATGACTGTTGGATGTGAATTATTACCATTGCAACTAAAATAAGTGTGTTTAGAGTCATTTTCCTACCTGAAATTGGTCAAAATAGATGCTTCTGAGTAAGAGGAATAGTCTGTAAAAATGGCAATTTTGGTCACTGTGAGGCTCTAAAAAGTGGTTATTCAACATGAGGTACGATCCAATTGACATTTTGAATCATTTTTTGTACAGTCCAAAAATAAATTTTCTGATGAAAAGCAATAACCCAGGACCTGTCGAACTTTCTCCAGATTGTCACTAATGGTGATTTTTTAATGTTTAATCTTTTGACTGTAAATGACTGTTGGATGTGAACTTTTACTTTTGCAAGTAAAATAGGTGTGTTTAGAGTCATTTTAATGCCTGAAATTGGTCAAAATAGAAGCTTCTGAAAAGCAGGAAAAGTCTGTAAAAATGGCAATTTTAGTCACTGTGAGGCTTTAAAAAGTGGTTATTCAACATGAGGCATGATCAAATTGACATTTTGAATAATTTTTTGTACAGTCCAAAAAATAAATTTTCTGATGAAAAGCGATAACCTTGGACCATGTTGAACTTTCTCCAGATGGTCACTAATGGTGATTTTATTACTGTTTAATCTTTTG
The DNA here is from genome assembly GCA_963921515.1 of Calotriton arnoldi. NCBI lineage: Eukaryota > Metazoa > Chordata > Amphibia > Caudata > Salamandridae > Calotriton > Calotriton arnoldi. Next base: position 306,145 of record CAWUFW010015193.1, on the reverse strand, counting down.
ACTGTAAATGACTGTTGGATGTGAATTATTACTTTTGCAAGTAAAATAGGTGTGTTTAGAGTCATTTTAATGCCTGAAATTGGTCAAAATAGATGCTTCTGAGTAGGAGGAAAAGTCTGTAAAAATGGCAGTTTTGGTCATTGTGAGGCTTTAAAAGTGGTTATTCAACATGAGGCACAATCCAATTGACATTTTGAATCAGTATTTCTACAGTCTAAAAAATCACTTTTCTGATGAAAAACGATGACACCGGACCTGTCGAACTTTCTCCAGATGGTCACTAATGGTCATTTTTTAATGTTTAATCTTTTGGCTGTAAATGAATATTGCTTTAAATTATCACATTTGGATCTAAAATAAGTTTGTTTAGAGTCATTTTCCTGCCTGAAATTGGTCAAAATAGAAGCTTCTGAGAAGCAGGAAAAGTCTGTAAAAATGGCAATTTTGGTCACTGTGAGGCTTTAAAAAGTGGTTATTCAACATGAGGCACTATCCAATTGACATTTTGAATCATTATTTGTACAGTCCAAAAAATCAATTTTCTGATGAAAAACGATGACCCCGGACCTGTTGAACTTTCTCCAGATGGTCACTAATGATGATTTTTTACTGTTTAATCTTTTGACTGTAAATGACTGTTGGAGGTGAATTATTACCCTTAGAACTAAAATAAGTGTGTTTAGAGTCATTTTCCTGCCTGAAATTAGTCAAAATAGAAGCTTCTGAGTAGCAGTAAAAGTCTGTAAAAATGGCAATTTTGGTCACTGTGAGGCTCTAAAAAGTGGTTATTCAACATGAGGCACTATCCAATTGACATTTTGAATCATTATTTGTACAGTCCAAAAAATCCATTTTCTGATGAAAAACAATGACCCCGGACCTGTCAAAGTTTGTCCAGATGGTCACTAATGGTGATTTTTTACTGTTTAATCTTTTGACTGTAAATGACTGTTGGACATCAAATTATTATCCTTGGAACTAAAATAAGTGAGTTTAGAGTAATTTTCCTGCCTGAAATTGGTCAAAATAGATGCTTCTGAGTAGGAGGAAAAGTCTGTAAAAATGGCAATTTGTGTCTCTGTGAGGCTTTAAAAAGTGGTTATTCAACATGAGGCACTATCCAATTGACATTTTGAATCATTTTTGTACAGTCCAAAAATCACTTTTCTGATGAAAAACGATGACCCCGGACCTGTCGAACTTTCTCCAGATGGTCAGTAATGGTGATTTTTTAATGTTTAATCTTTTAACTGTAAATGACTGTTGGATGTGAATTATTAGCCTTGGAACTAAAATAAGTGTTTTTAGAGTCATTTTCCTGCCTGAAATTGGTCAAAATAGAACCTTCTGAGTAGGAGGAAAAGTCTGTAAAAATGGCAGTTTTGGTCACTGTGAGGCTTTAAAAAGTGGTTATTCAACATGAGGCACAATCCAATTGACATTTTGAATCAGATTTCTACAGTCTAAAAACTCACTTTTCTGATGAAAAACAATGACCCCGGACCTGTTGAACTTTCTCCAGATGGTCACTAATGGTGATTTTTTACTGTTTAATCTTTTGACTGTAAATGACTGTTGGAGGTGAATTATTAACATTGGAACTAAAATAAGTGTGTTTAGAGTAATTTTCCTGCCTGAAATTGGTCAAAATAGAACCTTCTGAGTAGGAGGAAAAGTCTGTAAAAATTGCAATTTTGGTCACTGTGAGGCTTTTGAAAGTGGTTATTCAACATGAGGCACGATCCAATTGACATTTTGAATCATTTTTGTACAGTCCAAAAATAAAGTTTCTGATGAAAAATAATGACCCCGGACCTGTCGAACTTTCCCCAGATGGCCAGTAATGGTGATTTTTTAATGTTTAATATTTTGACTGTAAATGACTGTTGGATGTGAATTATTAATTTTTCAAGTAAAATAGGTGTGTTTAGAGTCATTTTAATGTCTGAAATAGGTCAAAATAGATGCTTCTGAGTAGGCGGAAAAGACTATAAAAATGGCAGTTTTGGTCACTGTGAGGCTTTAAAAGTGGTTATTCAACATGAGGCACAATCCAATTGACATTTTGAATCAGATTTCTACAGTCTAAAAAATCACTTTTCTGATGAAAAACAATGACCCCGGACCTGTCGAATTTTCTCCAGATGGTCACTAATGGTGATTTTTTACTGTTTAATCTTTTGACTGTAAGTGACTGTTGGAGGTGAATTATTACCCTTGGAACTAAAATAAGTGTTTAGAGTCATTTTCCTGCCTGAAATTGGTCAAAATAGAAGCTTCTGAGTAGGAGTAAAAGTCTATAAAAATGGCAATTTTGGTCTCTGTGAGGCTTTAAAAAGTGGTTATTCAACATGAGGCACGTTCCAATTGACATTTTGAATCATTTTTGTACAGTCCCAAAAATAAATTTTCTGATGAAAAGCGATAACACCGGACCTGTCGAACTTTCTCCAGATTGTCACTAATGGTGATTTTTTAATGTTTAATCTTTTGACTGTAAATGACTGTTGGATGTGAATTATTACCCTTGCAACTAATATAAGAGTGTTTAGAGTCATTTTCCTGCCTGAAATTGTTCAAAATAGAAGCTTCTGAGTAGGAGGAATAGTCTGTAAAAATGGCAATTTTGGTCTCTGTGAGGCTTTAAAAAGTGGTTATTCAACATGAGGCACGATCCAATTGACATTTTGAATCATTTTTTGTACAGTTCAAAAAATCAATTTTCTGATGAAAAATGATGACCTGTCGAACTTTCCCCAGATGGTCAGTAATGGTGATTTTTTAATGTTTAATCTTTTAACTGTAAATGACTGTTGGATGTGAATTATTACTTTTTCAAGTAAAATAGGTGTGTTTAGAGTCGTTTTAATGCCTGAAATTGGTCAAAATAGATGCTTCTGAGTAGGAGGAAAAATCTGTAAAAATGGCAGTTTTGGTCACTGTGAGGCTTTAAAAAGTGGTTATTCAACATGAGGCACAATCCAATTGACATTTTGAATCAGATTTCTACAGTCTAAAAACTCACTTTTCTGATGAAAAACAATGACCCCGGACCTGTCGAACTTTCTCCAGATTCTCACTAATGGTGATTTTTTACTGTTTAATCTTTTGACTGTAAATGACTGTTGGATGTGAATTATTACCCTTGGAACTAAAATAAGTGTGTTTAGAGTCATTTTAATGCCTGAAATTGGTCAAAATAGAACTTTCTGAGTAGTAGGAAAAGTCTGTAAAAATGGCAATTTTGGTCACTGTGAGGCTCTAAAAGTGGTTATTCAACATGAGGTACGATCCAATTGACATTTTGAATCATTTTTTGTACAGTCCAAAAATAAATTTTCTGATGAAAAGCAATAACCCGGGACCTGTCGAACTTTCTTCAGATTGTCACTAATGGTGATTTTTTAATGTTTAATCTTTTGACTGTAAATGACTGTTGGATGTGAATTATTACCCTTGGAACTAAAATAAGTGTGTTTAGAGTCATTTTCCTGCCTGAAATTGGTCAAAATAGAAGCTTCTGAGTAGGAGGAAAAGTCTGTAAAAATGGCAATTTTGGTCACTGTGAGGCTTTAAAAAGTGGTTATTCAACATGAGGCACGATCCAATTGACATTTTGAATCATTTTTTGTACAGTCCAAAAAAAAATTTCTGATGAAAAGCAATAACCCGGGACCTGTCGAACTTTCTCCAGATTGTCACTAATGGTGATTTTTTAATGTTTAATCTTTTGACTGTAAATGACTGTTGGAAGTGAATTATTACTTTTGCAAGTACAATAAGTGTGTTTAGCGTCATTTTAATGACTGAAATTGGTCAAAATAGATGCTTCTGAGTAGGAGGAAAAGTCTGTAAAAATGGTAGTTTTGGTCACTGTGAAGCTTTAAAAAGTGGTTATTCAACATGAGGCACAATCCAATTGACATTTTGAATCAGATTTCTACAGTCTAAAAATTCACTTTTCTGATGAAAAACAATGACCCCGGATCTGTCGAACTTTCTCCAGATGGTCACTAATGGTGATTTTTTACTGTTTAATCTTTTGACTGTAAATGACTGTTGGATGTGGATTATTACCCTTGGCACTAAAATAAGTGTGTTTAGAGTCATTTTCCTGCCTGAAATTGGTCAAAATAGATTCTTCTGAGTAGGAGGAAAAGTCTGTAAAAATGGCAGTTTTGGTCACTGTGAGGCTTTAAAAAGTGGTTATTCAACATGAGGCACAATCCAATTGACATTTTGAATCAGATTTCTACAGTCTAAAAAATCACTTTTCTGATGAAAAACGATGACCCCGGACCTGTTGAACTTTCTCCAGATGGTCACTAATGGTCATTTTTTAATGTTTAATCTTTTAGGCTGTAAATGAATATTGCATTGAATTATCACATTTGGATCTAAAATAAGTGTGTTTAGAGTCATTTTCCTGCCTGAAATTGGTCAAAATAGAAGCTTCTGAGTAGGAGAAAAAGTCTTTTAAAATGGCAATTTTGGTCTCTGTGAGGCTTTAAAAAGTGGTTATTCAACATGAGGCACGATCAAATTGACATTTTGAATCATTTTTTGTACAGTCCCAAAAATCAATTTTCTGATGCAAAACAATGACCCCGGACCATTTCAACTTTCTCCTGATGGTCACTAATGGTGATTTTTTACTGTTTAATCTTTTGACTGTAAATGACTGTTGGAGGTGAATTATTACCCTTGGAACTAAAATAAGTGTGTTTAGAGTCATTTTCCTGCCTGAAATTGGTCAAAATCGATGCTTCTGAGTAGGAGGAAAAGTCTGTAAAAATGGCAGTTTTGGTCACTGTGAGGCTTTAAAAAGTGGTTTTTCAACATGAGGCACTATCCAATTGACATTCTGAATCATTTTGTACAGTCCAAAAAATCAATTTTCTGATGAAAAACGATGACCCCGGACCTGTTGAACTTTCTCCAGATGGTCACTAATAGTGATTTTTTACTGTTTAATCTTTTGACTGTAAATAACTGTTTGATGTGAATTATTACCCTTGGAACTAAAATAAGTGTGTTTAGAGTAATTTTCCTGCCTGAAATTAGTCAAAATAGATGCTTCTGAGTAGGAGGAAAAGTCTTTAAAAATGGCAATTTTGGTCTCTGTGAGGCTTTAAAAGTGGTTATTCAACATGAGGCACGATCAAATTGACATTTTGAATCATTTTTTGTACAGTCCAAAAAATCAATTTTCTGATGAAAAATGATGACCCTGGACCTGTCGAACTTTCCCCAGATGGTCAGTAATGGTGATTTTTAATGTTTAATCTTTTGACTGTAAATGACTGTTGGAGGTGAATTATTAACATTGGAACTAAAATAAGTGTGTTTAGAGTAATTTTCCTGCCTGAAATTGGTCAAAATAGAACCTTCTGAGTAGGAGGAAAAGTCTGTAAAAATTGCAATTTTGGTCACTGTGAGGCTTTTGAAAGTGGTTATTCAACATGAGGCACAATCCAATTGACATTTTGAATCAGATTTCTACAGTCTAAAAACTCACTTTTCTGATGAAAAACAATGACCCCGGACCTGTTGAACTTTCTCCAGATGGTCACTAATGGTGATTTTTTACTGTTTAATCTTTTGACTGTAAATGACTGTTGGAGGTGAATTATTAACATTGGAACTAAAATAAGTGTGTTTAGAGTAATTTTCCTGCCTGAAATTGGTCAAAATAGAACCTTCTGAGTAGGAGGAAAAGTCTGTAAAAATTGCAATTTTGGTCACTGTGAGGCTTTTGAAAGTGGTTATTCAACATGAGGCACGATCCAATTGACATTTTGAATCATTTTTGTACAGTCCAAAAAATAAAGTTTCTGATGAAAAATAATGACCCCGGACCTGTCGAACTTTCCCCAGATGGCCAGTAATGGTGATTTTTTAATGTTTAATATTTTGACTGTAAATGACTGTTGGATGTGAATTATTAATTTTTCAAGTAAAATAGGTGTGTTTAGAGTCATTTTAATGTCTGAAATAGGTCAAAATAGATGCTTCTGAGTAGGAGGAAAAGACTATAAAAATGGCAGTTTTGGTCACTGTGAGGCTTTAAAAAGTGGTTATTCAACATGAGGCACAATCCAATTGACATTTTGAATCAGATTTTGTACAGTCTAAAAAATCACTTTTCTGATGAAAAACAATGACCCCGGACCTGTCGAATTTTCTCCAGATGGTCACTAATGGTGATTTTTACTGTTTAATCTTTTGACTGTAAGTGACTGTTGGAGGTGAATTATTACCCTTGGAACTAAAATAAGTGTTTAGAGTCATTTTCCTGCCTGAAATTGGACAAAATTGAAGCTTCTGAGTAGGAGTAAAAGTCTATAAAAATGGCAATTTTGGTCACTGTGAGGGTTTAAAAAGTGGTTATTCAACATGAGGCACGATCCAATTGACATTTTGAATCATTTTTTGTACAGTCCCAAAAATAAATTTTCTGATGAAAACGATAACACCGGACCTGTCGAACTTTCTCCAGATTGTCACTAATGGTGATTTTTAATGTTTAATCTTTTGACTGTAAATGACTGTTGGATGTGAATTATTACCCTTGCAACTAATATAAGATGTGTTTAGAGTCATTTTCCTGCCTGAAATTGGTCAAAATAGATGCTTCTGAGTAGGAGGAATAGTCTGTAAAAATGGCAATTTTGGTCTCTGTGAGGCTTTAAAAAGTGGTTATTCAACATGAGGCACGATCCAATTGACATTTTGAATCATTTTTTGTACAGTTCAAAAATCAATTTTCTGATGAAAACGATGACCCTGACCTGTCGAACTTTCCCCAGATGGTCAGTAATGGTGATTTTTAATGTTTAATCTTTTAACTGTAAATGACTGTTGGATGTGAATTATTACTTTTTCAACTAAAATAAGTGTGTTTAGAGTCATTTTAATGCCTGAAATTGGTCAAAATAGATGCTTCTGAGTAGGAGGAAAAGTCTGTAAAAATGGCAGTTTTGGTCACTGTGAGGCTTTAAAAGTGGTTATTCAACATGAGGCACAATCCAATTGACATTTTGAATCAGATTTTGTACAGTCTAAAAACTCACTTTTCTGATGAAAAACAATGACCCCGGACCTGTCGAACTTTCTCCAGATGGTCACTAATGGTGATTTTTTACTGTTTAATCTTTTGACTGTAAATGACTGTTGGATGTGAATTATTACCCTTGGAACTAAAATAAGTGTGTTTAGAGTCATTTTAATGCCTGAAATTGGTCAAAATAGAAGCTTTCTGAGTAGTAGGAAAAGTCTGTAAAAATGGCAATTTTGGTCACTGTGAGGCTCTAAAAAGTGGTTATTCAACATAAGGCACGATCCAATTGACATTTTGAATCATTTTTGTACAGTCCAAAAAATAAATTTTCTGATGAAAAGCAACAACCCCGGAGCTGTCGAACTTTCTCCAGATGGTCACTAATGGTGATTTTTTAATGTTTAATCTTTTGACTGTAAATGACTGTTGGATGTGAATTATTACCCTTGGAACTAAAATAAGTGTGTTTAGAGTCATTTTCCTGCCTGAAATTGGTCAAAATAGAAGCTTCTGAGTAGGAGGAAAAGTCTGTAAAAATGGCAATTTTGGTCACTGTGAGGCTTTAAAAAGTGGTTATTCAACATGAGGCACGATCCAATTGACATTTTGAATCATTTTTGTACAGTCCAAAAAATCAATTTTCTGATGAAAAGCAATAACCCGGGACCTGTCGAACTTTCTCCAGATGGTCACTAATGGTGATTTTTTAATGTTTAATCTTTTGACTGTAAATGACTGTTGGAAGTGAATTATTACTTTTGCAAGTACAATAAGTGTGTTTAGAGTCATTTTAATGACTGAAATTGGTCAAAATAGATGCTTCTGAGTAGGAGGAAAAGTCTGTAAAAATGGTAGTTTTGGTCACTGTGAGGCTTTAAAAAGTGGTTATTCAACATGAGGCACAATCCAATTGACATTTTGAATCAGATTTCTACAGTCCAAAAATTCACTTTTCTGATGAAAAACAATGACCCCGGATCTGTCGAACTTTCTCCAGATGGTCACTAATGGTGATTTTTTACTGTTTAATCTTTTGACTGTAAATGACTGTTGGATGTGGATTATTACCCTTGGCACTAAAATAAGTGTGTTTAGAGTCATTTTCCTGCCTGAAATTGGTCAAAATAGATTCTTCTGAGTAGGAGGAAAAGTCTGTAAAAATGGCAGTTTTGGTCACTGTGAGGCTTTAAAAAGTGGTTATTCAACATGAGGCACAATCCAATTGACATTTTGAATCAGATTTCTACAGTCCAAAAAATCAATTTTCTGATGAAAAACGATGACCCCGGACCTGTTGAACTTTCTCCAGATGGTCACTAATGGTCATTTTTTAATGTTTAATCTTTTGGCTGTAAATGAATTTTGCACTTAATTATCACATTTGGAACTAAAATAAGTGTGTTTTGAGTCATTTTCCTGCCTGAAATTGGTCAAAATAGAAGCTTCTGAGTAGGAGAAAAAGTCTGTTAAAATGGCAATTTTGGTCTCTGTGAGGCTTTAAAAGTGGTTATTCAACATGAGGCACGATCAAATTGACATTTTGAATCATTTTTTGTACAGTCCCAAAAATCAATTTTCTGATGCAAAACAATGACCCCGGACCATTTCAACTTTCTCCTGATGGTCACTAATGGTGATTTTTACTGTTTAATCTTTTGACTGTAAATGACTGTTGGAGGTGAATTATTACCCTTGGAACTAAAATAAGTGTGTTTAGAGTCATTTTCCTGCCTGAAATTGGTCAAAATCGATGCTTCTGAGTAGGAGGAAAAGTCTGTAAAAATGGCAGTTTTGGTCACTGTGAGGCTTTAAAAAGTGGTTATTCAACATGAGGCACTATCCAATTGACATTTTGAATCATTTTTGTACAGTCCAAAAATCAATTTTCTGATGAAAAACGATGACCCCGGACCTGTTGAACTTTCTCCAGATGGTCACTAATGGTGATTTTTTAATGTTTAATCTTTTGACTGTAAATAACTGTTTGATGTGAATTATTACCCTTGGAACTAAAATAAGTGTGTTTAGAGTCATTTTCCTGCCTGAAATTAGTCAAAATAGATGCTTCTGAGTAGGAGGAAAAGTCTGTAGAAATGGCAATTTTGGTCACTGTGAGGCTTTAAAAAGTGGTTATTCAACATGAGGCACGATCAAATTGACATTTTGAATCTTTTTTGTACAGTCCAAAAAATCAATTTTCTGATGAAAAACGATGACCTTGGACCTGTCGAACCTTCTCCAGATGGTCAGTAATGGTGATTTTTTAATGTTTAATCTTTTGACTGTAAATGACTGTTGGATGTGAATTATTACCCTTGTAACTAAAATAAGTGTGTTTAGAGTCATTTTCCTGCCTGAAATTGGTCAAAATAGATGCTTCTGAGTAGGAGGAATAGTCTGTAAAAATGGCAATTTTGGTCTCTGTGAGGCTTTAAAAGTGGTTATTCAACATGAGGCACGATCCAATTGACATTTTGAATCATTTTTTGTACAGACCAAAAATCAATTTTCTGATGAAAAATGATGACCCCGGACCTGTCGAACTTTCCCCAGACGGTCAGTAATCGTGATTTTTAATGTTTAATCTTTTGACAGTAAATGACTGTTGGATGTGAACTATTACTTTTTCAAGTAAATTAGGTGTGTTTAGAGTCATTTTAATGCCTGAAATTGGTCACAATAGATGCTTCTGAGTAGGAGGAAAAGTCTGTAAAAATGGCAGTTTTGGTCACTGTGAGGCTTTAAAAAGTGGTTATTCAACATGAGGCACAATCCAATTGACATTTTGAATCAGATTTCTACAGTCTAAAAATCACTTTTCTGATGAAAAACGATGACCCCGGACCTGTTGAACTTTCTCCAGATGGTCACTATTGGTCATTTTTTAATGTTTAATCTTTAGGCTGTAAATAAATATTGCATTGAATTATCACATTTGGATCTAAAATAAGTGTGTTTAGAGTCATTTTCCTGCCTGAAATTAGTCAAAATAGAACCTTCTGAGTAGGAGTAAAAGTCTGTACAAATGGCAATTTTGGTCACTGTGAAGCTTTAAAAAGTGGTTATTCAACATGAGGCACTATCCAATTGACATTTTGAATCATTATTTGTACAGTCCAAAAATCAATTTTCTGATGAAAAACGATGACCCTGGACCTGTCAAACTTTGTCCAGATGGTCACTAATGGTGATTTTTTACTGTTTAATCTTTTGACTGTAAATGACTGTTGGACATCAAATTATTATCCTTGAACTAAAATAAGTGAGTTTAGAGTAATTTTCCTGCCTGAAATTGGTCAAAATAGATGCTTCTGAGTAGGAGGAAAAGTCGGTAAAAATGGCAATTTTGGTCACTGTGAGGCCTTAAAAAGTGGTTATTCAACATGAGGCACGATCCAATTGACATTTTCAATCATTTTTGTACAGTCCAAAAAATCAATTTTCTGATGAAAAACTATGACCCCGGACCTGTCGAACTATCTCCAGATGGTCAGTAATGGTGATTTTTTAATGTTTAATCTTTTGACTGTAAATAACTATTGCATGTGAATTATCACTTTTGGATCTAAAATAAGTGTGTTTAGAGTCATTTTCCTGCCCCAAATCAGTCAAAATAGAAGCTTCTGAGTAGGAGGAAAAGTCAGTAAAAATGGCAATTTTGGTCACTGTGAGGCCTTAAAAAGTGGTTATTCAACATGAGGCACGATCCAATTGACATTTTCAATCATTTTTTGTACAGTCAAAAAATCAATTTTCTGATGAAAAACGATGACCCCGGACCTGTTGAACTATCTCCAGATGGTCAGTAATGGTGATTTTTTAATGTTTAATCATTTGACTGTAAATAACTATTGCATGTGAATGATCACTTTTGGATCTAAAATAAGTGTGTTTAGAGTCATTTTCCTGTCCCAAATCAGTCAAAATAGAAGCTTCTGAGTAGCAGGAAAAGTCGGTAAAAACAGGAATTTTGGGCACTGTGAGGCCTTAAAAAGTGGTTATTCAACATGAGGCACGATCAAATTGACATTTTGAATCATTTTTGGTACAGTCCAAGAAATCAATTTTCTGATGAAAAACGATGACCCCGGACCTGTCGAACTATCTCCAGTTGGTCAGTAATGGTGATTTTTTAATGTTTAATCTTTTGACTGTAAATAACTATTGCATGTGAATTATCACTTCAGGAACTAAAGTAAGTGTGTTTAGAGTCATTTTCCTGCCCAAAATCAGTCAAAATAGAAGCTTCTGAGTAGGAGGAAAAGTCAGTAAAAATGGCAATTTTGGTGACTGTGAGGCCTTAAAAAGTGGTTATTCAACATGAGGCACGATCCAATTGACATTTTCAACCATTTTTTGTACAGTCCAAAAAAATAAATTTTCTGATGAAAAACGAAGACCCTGGACCTGTCGAACTATCTCCACATGGTCAGGAATGGTGATTTTTTAATGTTTAATCTTTTGACTGTAAATAATTATTGCATGTGAATTATCACTTTTGGAACTAAAATAAGTGTGTTTAGAGTCATTTTCCTGCCCGAAATCAGTCAAAATAGAAGCTTCTGAGTAGGAGGAAAAGTCACTAAAAATGGCAATTTTGGTCACTGTGAGGCCTTAAAAAGTGGTTATTCAACATGAGGCACGATCCAATTTACATTTTGAATAATTGTTTGTACAGTCCAAAAATCAATTTTCTGATGAAAAACGATGACCACGGAACTGTCGAACTGTTGAACTATCTCCAGATGGTCAGTAATGGTGATTTTTACTGTTTAATCTTTTGACTGTAAATGACTGTTGGATGTGAATTATTACCCTTGGAACTAAAATAAGTGTGTTTAGAGTCATTTTCCTGCCTGAAATTGGTCAAAATAGAAGCTTCTGAGTAGGAGGGAAAGTCTGTAAAAATTGCAATTTTGGTCACTGTGAGGCTTTAAAAAGTGGTTATTCAACATGAGGCATGATCCAATTGACATTTTGAATCATTTTTTGTACAGTCCAAAAATCAATTTTCTGATGAAAAACGATAACACCGGACCTGTCGAACTTTCTCCAGATTGTCACTAATGGTGATTTTTAATGATTGATATTTTGACTGTAAATGACTGTTGGATGTGAATTATTACCCTTGTAACTGAAATAAGAGTGTTTAGAGTCATTTTCCTGCCTGAAATTGGTCAAAATAGATGCTTCTGAGTAAGAGGAAAAGTCTGTAAAAATGGCAGTTTTGGTCACCGTGAGGCTTTAAAAAGTGGTTTTTCAACATGAGGCACAATCCAATTGACATTTTGAATCAGATTTCTACAGTCTAAAAAATCACTTTTCTGATGAAAAACAATGACCCTGGACCTGTTGAACTTTCTCCAGATGGTCACTAATGGTGATTTTTTACTGTTTAATCTTTTGACTGTAAATGACTGTTGGAGGTGAATTATTACCCTTGGAACTAAAATAAGTGTGTTTAGAGTAATTTTCCTCCCTGAAATTGGTCGAAATAGAAGCTTCTGAGTAGGAGTAAAAGTCTGTAAAAATTGCAATTTTGGTCACTGTGAGGCTTGAAAAAGTGGTTATTCAACATGAGGCACTATCCAATTGACATTTTGAATCATTTGTACAGTCCAAAAATAAATTTTCTGATGAAAAACGATGACCCCGGACCTGTCGAACTTTCTCCAGATGGTCACTATTGGTCATTTTTTAATGTTTAATCTTTAGGCTGTAAATAAATATTGCATTGAATTATCACATTTGGATCTAAAATAAGTGTGTTTAGAGTCATTTTCCTGCCTGAAATTAGTCAAAATAGAACCTTCTGAGTAGGAGTAAAAGTCTGTACAAATGGCAATTTTGGTCACTGTGAAGCTTTAAAAAGTGGTTATTCAACATGAGGCACTATCCAATTGACATTTTGAATCATTATTTGTACAGTCCAAAAATCAATTTTCTGATGAAAAACGATGACCCTGGACCTGTCAAACTTTGTCCAGATGGTCACTAATGGTGATTTTTACTGTTTAATCTTTTGACTGTAAATGACTGTTGGACATCAAATTATTATCCTTGAACTAAAATAAGTGAGTTTAGAGTAATTTTCCTGCCTGAAATTGGTCAAAATAGATGCTTCTGAGTAGGAGGAAAAGTCGGTAAAAATGGCAATTTTGGTCACTGTGAGGCCTTAAAAAGTGGTTATTCAACATGAGGCACGATCCAATTGACATTTTCAATCATTTTTCTACAGTCCAAAAATCAATTTTCTGATGAAAAACTATGACCCCGGGCCTGTCGAACTGTCTCCAGATGGTCAGTAATGGTGATTTTTTAATGTTTAATCTTTTGACTGTAAATAACTATTGCATGTGAATTATCACTTTTGGATCTAAAATAAGTGTGTTTAGAGTCATTTTCCTGCCCCAAATCAGTCAAAATAGAAGCTTCTGAGTAGGAGGAAAAGTCAGTAAAAATGGCAATTTTGGTCACTGTGAGGCCTTAAAAAGTGGTTATTCAACATGAGGCACGATCCAATTGACATTTTCAATCATTTTTTGTACAGTCCAAAAAATCAATTTTCTGATGAAAAACGATGACCCCGGAACTGTCGAACTATCTCCAGATGGTCAGTAATGGTGATTTTTTAATGTTTAATCTTTTGACTGTAAATAACTATTGCATGTGAATGATCACTTTTGGATCTAAAATAAGTGTGTTTAGAGTCATTTTCCTGCCCCGAAATCAGTCAAAATAGAAGCTTCTGAGTAGGAGGAAAAGTCAGTAAAAATGGCAATTTTGGTCACTGTGAGGCCTTAAAAAGTGGTTATTCAACATGAGGCACGATCAAATTGACATTTTGAATTATTTTTGTACAGTCCAAAAATCAATTTTCTGATGAAAAACGATGACCCCGGACCTGTCGAACTATCTCCAGATGGTCAGTAATGGTGATTTTTAATGTTTAATCTTTTGACTGTAAATAACTATTGCATGTGAATTATCACTTCAGGAACTAAAGTAAGTGTGTTTAGAGTCATTTTCCTGCCCAAAATCAGTCAAAATAGAAGCTTCTGAGTAGGAGGAAAAGTCGGTAAAAATGGCAATTTTGGTCACTGTGAGGCCTTAAAAGTGGTTATTCAACATGAGGCACGATCCAATTGACATTTTCAACCATTTTTAAGTACAGTCCAAAAAATACATTTTCTGATGAAAAACGATGACCCTGGACCTGTCGAACTATCTCCACATGGTCAGGAATGGTGATTTTTTAATGTTTAATCTTTTGACTGTAAATAATTATTGCATGTGAATTATCACTTTTGGAACTAAAATAAGTGTGTTTAGAGTCATTTTCCTGCCCGAAATCAGTCAAAATAGAAGCTTCTGAGTAGGAGGAAAAGTCACTAAAAATGGCAATTTTGGTCACTGTGAGGCCTTAAAAAGTGGTTATTCAACATGAGGCACGATCCAATTTACATTTTGAATAATTGTTTGTACAGTCCAAAAATCAATTTTCTGATGAAAAACGATGACCACGGAACTGTCGAACTGTTGAACTATCTCCAGATGGTCAGTAATGGTGATTTTTACTTTTAATCTTTTGACTGTAAATGACTGTTGGATGTGAATTATTACCCTTGGAACTAAAATAAGTGTGTTTAGAGTCATTTTCCTGCCTGAAATTGGTCAAAATAGAAGCTTCTGAGTAGGAGGAAAAGTCTGTAAAAATGGCAATTTTGGTCACTGTGAGGCTTTAAAAAGTGGTTATTCAACATGAGGCATGATCCAATTGACATTTTGAATCATTTTTTGTACAGTCCAAAAAATCAATTTTCTGATGAAAAGCGATAACACCGGACCTGTCGAACTTTCTCCAGATTGTCACTAATGGTGATTTTTTAATGATTGATATTTTGACTGTAAATGACTGTTGGATGTGAATTATTACCCTTGTAACTGAAATAAGAGTGTTTAGAGTCATTTTCCTGCCTGAAATTGGTCAAAATAGATGCTTCTGAGTAAGAGGAAAAGTCTGTAAAAATGGCAGTTTTGGTCACCGTGAGGCTTTAAAAAGTGGTTTTTCAACATGAGGCACAATCCAATTGACATTTTGAATCAGATTTCTACAGTCTAAAAAATCACTTTTCTGATGAAAAACAATGACCCTGGACCTGTTGAACTTTCTCCAGATGGTCACTAATGGTGATTTTTACTGTTTAATCTTTTGACTGTAAATGACTGTTGGAGGTGAATTATTACCCTTGGAACTAAAATAAGTGTGTTTAGAGTAATTTTCCTCCCTGAAATTGGTCGAAATAGAAGCTTCTGAGTAGGAGTAAAAGTCTGTAAAAATTGCAATTTTGGTCACTGTGAGGCTTGAAAAAGTGGTTATTCAACATGAGGCACTATCCAATTGACATTTTGAATCATTTGTACAGTCCAAAAATAAATTTTCTGATGAAAAACGATGACCCCGGACCTGTCGAACTTTCTCCAGATGGTCACTAATGGTGATTTTTTACTGTTTAATCTTTTGACTGTAAATGACTGTTGGATGTGAATTATTACCCTTGGAACTAAAATAAGTGTGTTTAGAGTCATTTTCCTGCCTGAAATTGGCCAAAATAGATGCTTCTGAGTAGGAGGAATAGTCTGTAAAAATGGCAATTTTGGTCTCTTTGAGGCTTTAAAAAGTGGTTATTCAACATGAGGCATGATCCAATTGACATTTTGAATCATTTGTACAGTCCAAAAATAAATTTTCTGATGAAAAACGATGACCCCGGACCTGTTGAACTTTCTCCAGATTGTCACTAATAGTGATTTTTTACTTTTTAATCTTTTGACTGTAAATGACTGTTGGATGTGAATTATTACCCTTGGAACTAAAATAAGTGTGTTTAGAGTCATTTTCCTGCATGAAATTGGTCAAAATAGATGCTTCCGAGTAGGTGGAAAAGTCTTTTAAAATGGCAATTTTGGTCTCTGTGAGGCTTTAAAAAGTGGTTATTCAACATGAGGCACGATCAAATTGACATTTTGAATCATTTTTTGTACAGTCCAAAAATCAATTTTCTGATGAAAAATGATGACCCCGGACCTGTCGAATTTTCCCCAGATGGTCAGAAATGGTGATTTTTAATGTTTAATCTTTTGACTGTGAATGACTGTTGGATGTGAATTATTACTTTTTCAAGTAAAATAGGTGTGTTTAGAATCATTTTAATGCCTGAAATTGGTCAAAATGAATGAATGAAATTGGATTTCTATAACGCGTTACTACCCTAAGGCCTCGTAGCGATTAAGACCGGACAGACAGATACATGGCAGGTTAGAGTGTAGTGCTGAAAAGATAAGTTTATAAGAAGTTTACGGAAAGTCTGTAAGTTAGGTTCCATGCGAAGAGTAGAGGGAAGGGAATTCCATAGATTGGTAGCGTTCAGGGAAAAGAACGACCGCCCCATCTAGATCTACGTACTTTCCTTGTGGTAGCCAGGAAAGCGGAGCTGGAGCGAAGACTCCTTGAAGGTTGGTAGGGAGTGACCAGGGGTGGATAATGGCAGGGCCAGTTTTCCAGAAGGCTCTGTGGGCCAGGCACATGGCCTTAAATCATATTCGGGACCTGACTGGGAGCCAGTGAAGTGTTCTAATTGCGGGTTTTGCTGATTGTCTCCGAGGAACTTGGAGGAGTAGACGAGCCGCACAATTCTGGATCACTTGTAATTTTCGTGTAGTGGCCTGAGGGCGCCCAAATACAAGGCGTTCCTATAATCCAAGCGGGATAAGATGAGGGCTTGCACCATGGTCCTTCGCGCCTGGAAGGGGAGTAAATGGAGAATTTTCCTTAACATCCTCATCAGGCCAAAACATGTAGCTGAGAGCTTGGTGGCTTGATGATTGAAGCTTAAGGAGCTATCAAGCCATATGCCTATGCTCTTAATCTGTTGCTTTGGGGCAGGCATAGTGCCAAGACACTTCGGCCATAGAAATGCCAAGATAGGTGATGGAGCTTTGCCCAGGAACATCAATTCAGTCTTGTCCCCATTTAGCTTAAGGTGAGATAGTTCCATCCATTCGGCTACTGCCTCTAGGCAGTTGCCCAGAGCGCATGATGAACCCTCCGGGTGGTTTAATGCCACAACCAGTTGGGTATCATCAGCGTAGGTGATAATTTTTATGCCGAATGGATGTACTATCTCTGCCAGATTCGCCATATAGATGTTAAAAAGCGTGGGGCTCAAGGAGGAACCCTGGGGAACCCCACAGCTGAGAGGCCATCGGTTGGCTGTAAAAGTACCCTCAAAGACCTGAAAGACTCGGTCCTTTAGAAAGGACTGAATCCATGTTAGAGCCTCGTGAGTTACTCCAAGATTTTTAATCGCTCCAGCAGGATGTTATGATCTACAGTGTCGAAAGCGGCACTGAGGTTTAATAAGATAATTGCTGCTGAGCCTCCCTGATCCAGAAGTCTCCTTGCTTCCTCTGTCACTGCCAGAAGGGCCGTCTCTGTCCCACGCCTGGGACGAAATCCTGTCTGGGAGTCGTGGAGCAAGTTGTTAGACTCCAGATAGTGAACTAGTGTAGAGTTTATATGTCTCTCAATCAGCTTGCTCAGCCAGGGAAGGAGAGAGATAGGTCGATAGTTGGACATGTTGGAGTTGTCTAGATTTTGTTTTTTAAAAGGGCTCTAACCTGAGCGCATTTCCAATCTGGGGTACCGTGCTCAAAGTAATGGAGGCATTTAGGGTGTTCAGAATTACTGGGCGAATGACGTTGGCAACTAAGGTAAGATACCGCAGAGGAGTGGGGTCCAAGGGAGAGCCCGAGGTCACCGTAGAGATAAGTGTATCCAAGGTGACCTCGTCTATCAGGGGGAGCTCCGCTAAAGAACACTGTGTTTCAGGAAGGGAACTTTTAGTGCTGGACACTGTGGGCTCACTTTGGTGTGAAGGGAAGGATTGGCATATCAGATGAATTTTTTGGTGAAAGTATTCTGCTAAGTTGTTACAGCGAGCTAGTGCATCCTCTGTGTTATGGGATTTTTGCGGTATGGTGGTAAGAGATTTAGCAATACGGAAAATCTCTTTGGGAGAATTAGCCGCTGCATTAATCCTCTCCTCATAGATGCTTCTGAGTAGGAGGAAAAGTCTGTAAAAATGGCAATTTTGGTCACTGTGAGGCTTTAAAAAGTGGTTATTCAACATGAGGCATGATCCAATTGACATTTTGAATCATTTTTGTATAGTCCAAAAAATCAATTTTCTGATGAAAACGATGACCCCGGACGTGTTGAACTTTCTCCAGATTGTCACTAACAGTGATTTTTTACTGTTTAATCTTTTGACTGTAAATGACTGTTGGAGGTGAATTATTATCCTTGGAACTAAAATAAGTGTGTTTAGAGTCATTTTCCTGCCTGAAATTGGTCAAAATAAAAGCTTCTGAGTAGGAGGAAAAGTCTGTAAAAATGGCAATTTTGGTCACTGTGAGGTTTTAAAAAGTGGTTATTCAACATGAGGCACGATCCAATTGACATTTTGAATCATTTTTTGTACAGTCCAAAAATAAATTTTCTGATGAAAAATGATGACCCCGGACCTGTCGAACTTTCCCCAGACGGTCAGTAATGGTGATTTTTTAATGTTTAATCTTTTGACTGTAAATTACTGTCGGATGTGAATTATTACCCTTGTAACTAAAATAAGTGTGTTTAGAGTCATTTTAATACCTGAAATTGGTCACAATAGATGCTTCTGAGTAGGAGGAAAAGTCTGTAAAAATGGCAGTTTTGGTCACTGTGAGGCTTTAAAAAGTGGTTATTCAACATGAGGCACAATCCAATTGACATTTTGAATCAGATTTCTACAGTCTAAAAATCACTTTTCTGATGAAAAACGATGACCCCGGACCTGTTGAACTTTCTCCAGATGGTCACTATTGGTCATTTTTTAATGTTTAATCTTTAGGCTGTAAATGAATATTACATTGATTTATCACATTTGGATCTAAAATAAGTGTGTTTAGAGTCATTTTCCTGCCTGAAATTAGTCAAAATAGAAGCTTCTGAGTAGGAGTAAAAGTCTGTACAAATGGCAATTTTGGTCACTGTGAAGCTTTAAAAGTGGTTATTCAACATGAGGCACTATCCAATTGACATTTTGAATCATTATTTGTACAGTCCAAAAATCAATTTTCTGATGAAAAACGATGACCCTGGACCTGTCAAACTTTGTCCAGATGGTCCCTAATGGTGATTTTTTACTGTTTAATCTTTTGACTGTAAATGACTGTTGGACATCAAATTATTATCCTTGAACTAAAATAAGTGAGTTTAGAGTAATTTTCCTGCCTGAAATTGGTCAAAATAGATGCTTATGAGTAGGAGGAAAAGTCTGTAAAAATGGCAATTTTTGTCACTGTGAGGCTTTAAAAAGTGGTTATTCAACATGAGGCACGATCCAATTTACATTTTGAATAATTGTTTGTACAGTCCAAAAATCAATTTTCTGATGAAAAACGATGACCCCGGACCTGTCGAACTTTCTCCAGATGGTCACTAATAGTGATTTTTACTTTTAATCTTTTGACTGTAAATGACTCTTGGATGTGAATTATTACCCTTGGAACTAAAATAAGTGTGTTTAGAGTCATTTTCCTGCCTGAAATTAGTCAAAATAGAAGCTTCTGAGTGGGAGTAAAAGTCTGTAAAAATGGCAATTTTGGTCACTGTGAGGCTTTAAAAGTGGTTATTCAACATGAGGCACTATCCAATTGACATTTTGAATCATTTGTACAGTCCAAAAATCAATTTTCTGATGAAAAACGATGACCCCGGACCTGTCGAACTTTCTCCAGATGGTCACTAATGGTGATTTTTTACTGTTTAATCTTTTGACTGTAAATGACTGTTGGATGTGAATTATTACTTTTCAAGTAAAATAGGTGTGTTTAGAGTCATTTTAATGCCTGAAATTGGTCAAAATAGATTCTTCTGAGTAGGAGGAAAAGTCTGTAAAAATGGCAGTTTTGGTCACTGTGAGGCTTTAAAAAGTGGTTATTCAACATGAGGCACAATCCAATTGACATTTTGAATCAGATTTCTACAGTCTAAAAATCACTTTTCTGATGAAAAACGATGACCCCGGACCATTTGAACTTTCTCCAGATGGTCACTAATGGTGATTTTTACTGTTTAATCTTTTGAATGTAAATGACTGTTGGAGGTGAATTATTACCCTTGGAACTAAAATAAGTGTGTTTAGAGTCATTTTCCTGCCTGAAATTGGTCAAAATCGATGCTTCTGAGTAGGAGGAAAAGTCTGTAAAAATGGCAGTTTTGGTCACTGTGAGGCTTTAAAAGTGGTTTTTCAACATGAGGCACTATCCAATTGACATTTTGAATCATTTGTACAGTCCAAAAATCAATTTTCTGATGAAAAACGATGACCCCGGACCTGTTGAACTTTCTCCAGATGGTCACTAATAGTGATTTTTTACTTTTAATCTTTTGACTGTAAATGACTGTTGGATGTGAATTATTACCCTTGGAACTAAAATAAGTGTGTTTAAAGTAATTTTCCTGCCTGAAATTAGTCAAAATAGATGCTTCCGAGTAGGAGGAAAAGTCTTTTAAAATGGCAATTTTGGTCTCTGTGAGGCTTTAAAAAGTGGTTATTCAACATGAGGCACGATCAAATTGACATTTAGAATCATTTTTGTACAGTCCAAAAATCAATTTTCTGATGAAAAACAATGACCCCGGACCTGTTGAACTTTCTCCAGATGGTCACTAATGGTGATTTTTACTGTTTAATCTTTTGACTGTAAATGACTGTTGGATGTGGATTATTACCCTTGGCACTAAAATAAGTGTGTTTAGAGTCATTTTCCTGCCTGAAATTGGTCAAAATAGATTCTTCTGAGGAGGAGGAAAAGTCTGTAAAAATGGCAATTTTGATCACTGTGAGGCTTTAAAAAGTGGTTATTCAACATGAGGCACGATCCAATTGACATTTTGAATCATTTTTTCTACAGTCCAAAAATCTATTTTCTGATGAAAAACAATGACCCCGGACCTGTTGAACTTTCTCCAGATGGTCACTAATGATGATTTTTACTTTTTAATATTTTGACTGTAAATGACTGTTGGATGTGAATTATTACCCTTGGAACTAAAATAAGTGTGCTTAGATTAATTTTCCTTCCTGAAATTTTTCAAAATAGATGCTTCTGAGTAAAAGGAAAAGTCTTCAAAAATGGCAATTTTGGTCTCTGTGAGGCTTTAAAAAGTGGTTATTCAACATGAGGCACGATCAAATTGACATTTTGAATCAGATTTCTAAAGTCTAAAAAATCACTTTTCTGATGAAAAACAATGACCCCGGATCTATCGAACTTTCTCCAGATGGTCACTAATGGTTATTTTTTACTGTTTAATCTTTTAACTGTAAATGACTATTGGAGGTGAACTATTACCCTTGGAACTAAAAAAAGTGTTTTTAGAGTCATTTTCCTGCCTGAAATTGGTCAAAATAGAAGCTTCTGAGTAGGAGGAAAAGTCTGTAAAAATGGCAATTTTAGTCACTGTGAGGCTTTAAAAAGTGGTTATTCAACATGAGGCATGATCAAATTGACATTATGAATAATTTTTTGTACAGTCCAAAAAATAAATTTTCTGATGAAAGCGATAACCCCGGACCTGTCAAACTTTCTCCAGATTGTCACTAATGGTGATTTTTTAATGTTTAATCTTTTGACTTTAAATGACTGTTGGATGTGAATTATTACTTTTTCAAGTAAAATAGGTGTGTTTAGAGTCATTTTAATGCCTGAAATTGGTCAAAATAGATTCTTCTGAGTAGGAGGAAAAGTCTGTAAAAATGGCAGTTTTGGTCACTATGAGGCTTTAAAAAGTGGTTATTCAACATGAGGCACAATCCAATTGACCTTTTGAATCAGATTTCTACAGTCTAAAAAATCACTTTTCTGATGAAAAACGATGAACCCGGACCTGTTGAACTTTCTCCAGATGGTCACTAATGGTCATTTTTTAATGTTTAATTTTTAGGCTGTAAATGAATATTGCATTGAATTATCACATTTGGATCTAAAATAAGTGTGTTTAGTCATTTTCCTGCCTGAAATTGGTCAAAATAGAAGCTTCCGAGTAGGAGAAAAAGTCTGTAAAAATGGCAATTTTGGTCACTGTGAGGCTTTAACAAGTGGTTATTCAAAATGAGGCACGATCCAATTGACATTTTGAATCATTATTTGTACAGTCCAAACAATCAATTTTCTGATGCAAAACAATGACCCCGGACCATTTGAACTTTCTCCAGATGGTCACTAATGATGATTTTTACTTTTTAATATTTTGACTGTAAATGACTGTTGGATGTGAATTATTACCCTTGGAACTAAAATAAGTGTGCTTAGATTAATTTTCCTTCCTGAAATTTTTCAAAATAGATGCTTCTGAGTAAAAGGAAAAGTCTTCAAAAATGGCAATTTTGGTCTCTGTGAGGCTTTAAAAAGTGGTTATTCAACATGAGGCACGATCAAATTGACAATTTGAATCAGATTTCTAAAGTCTAAAAAATCACTTTTCTGATGAAAAACAATGACCCCGGATCTGTCGAACTTTCTCCAGATGGTCACTAATGGTTATTTTTACTGTTTAATCTTTTAAATGTAAATGACTATTGGAGGTGAACTATTACCCTTGGAACTAAAAAAGTGTTTTTAGAGTCATTTTCCTGCCTGAAATTGGTCAAAATAGAAGCTTCTGAGTAGGAGGAAAAGTCTGTAAAAATGGCAATTTTAGTCACTGTGAGGCTTTAAAAAGTGGTTATTCAACATGAGGCATGATCAAATTGACATTTTGAATAATTTTTTGTACAGTCCAAAAATAAATTTTCTGATGAAAAGCGATAACCCCGGACCTGTCAAACTTTCTCCAGATTGTCACTAATGGTGATTTTTAATGTTTAATCTTTTGACTGTAAATGACTGTTGGATGTGAATTATTACTTTTTCAAGTAAAATAGGTGTGTTTAGAGTCATTTTAATGCCTGAAATTGGTCAAAATAGATTCTTCTGAGTAGGAGGAAAAGTCTGTAAAAATGGCAGTTTTGGTCACTATGAGGCTTTAAAAAGTGGTTATTCAACATGAGGCACAATCCAATTGACATTTTGAATCAGATTTCTACAGTCTAAAAAATCACTTTTCTGATGAAAAACGATGACCCCGGACCTGTTGAACTTTCTCCAGATGGTCACTAATGGTCATTTTTTAATGTTTAATTTTTAGGCTGTAAATGAATATTGCATTGAATTATCACATTTGGATCTAAAATAAGTGTGTTTAGTCATTTTCCTGCCTGAAATTGGTCAAAATAGAAGCTTCCGAGTAGGAGAAAAAGTCTGTAAAAATGGCAATTTTGGTCACTGTGAGGCTTTAACAAGTGGTTATTCAAAATGAGGCACGATCCAATTGACATTTTGAATCATTATTTGTACAGTCCAAACAATCAATTTTCTGATGCAAAACAATGACCCCGGACCATTTGAACTTTCTCCAGATGGTCACTAATGGTGATTTTTACTGTTTAATCTATTGACTGTAAATGACTGTTGGAGGTGAATTATTACCCTTGGAACTAAAATAAGTGTGTTTAGAGTCATTTTCCTGCCTGAAATTGGTCAAAATCGATGCTTCTGAGTAGGAGGAAAAGTCTGTAAAAATGGCAGTTTTGGTCACTGTGAGGCTTTAAAAGTGGTTTTTCAACATGAGGCACTATCCAATTGACATTTTGAATCATTTGTACAGTCCAAAAATCAATTTTCTGATGAAAAAACGATGACCCCGGACCTGTTGAACTTTCTCCAGATGGTCACTAATGGTGATTTTTACTTTTTAATCTTTTGACTGTAAATGACTGTTGGATGTGAATTATTACCCTTGGAACTAAAATAAGTGTGTTTAGAGTAATTTTCCTGCCTGAAATTAGTCAAAATAGATGCTTCCGAGTAGGAGGAAAAGCCTTTTAAAATGGCAATTTTGGTCTCTGTGAGGCTTTAAAAAGTGGTTATTCAACATGAGGCACGATCAAATTGACATTTAGAATCATTTTTTGTACAGTCCAAAAATCAATTTTCTGATGAAAAACAATGACCCCGGACCTGTTGAACTTTCTCCAGATGGTCAGTAATGGTGATTTTTTAATGTTTAATCTTTTGACTGTAAATGAATGTTGGATGCAAATTATTACTTTTTCAAGTAAAATAAGTGTGTTTAGAGACATTTTCCTGCCTGAAATTAGTCAAAATAGAAGCTTTTGAGTAGCAGTAAAATTCTGTAAAAATGGCAATTTTGGTCACTGTGAGGCTCTAAAAAGAGGTTATTCAACATGAGGCACTATCCAATTGACATTTTGAATCATTATTTGTACAGTCCAAAAAATCAATTTTCTGATGAAAAACAATGATTCCGGTCCTGTCAAACTTTGTCCAGATGGTCACTAATGGTGATTTTTTTACTGTTTAATCTTTTGACTGTAGATGACTGTTGGACATCAAATTATTATCCTTGAACTAAAATAAGTGAGTTTAGAGTAATTTTCCTTCCTGAAATTGGTCAAAATAGATGCTTCTGAGTAGGAGGAAAAGTCTGTAAAAATGGCAATTTGTGTCTCTGTGAGGCATTAAAAAGTGGTTATTCAACATGAGGCACTATCCAATTGACATTTTGAATCATTTGTACAGTCCCAAAAATCACTTTTCTGATGAAAAACTATGACCCCGGACCTGTCGAACTTTCTCCAGATGGTCAGTAATGGTGATTTTTTAATGTTTAATCTTTTAACTGTAAATGACTGTTGGATGTGAATTATTAGCCTTGGAACTAAAATAAGTGTTTTTAGAGTCATTTTTCTGCCTGAAATTGGTCAAAATAGAACCTTCTGAGTAGGAGGAAAAGTCTGTAAAAATGGCAGTTTTGGTCACTGTGAGGCTTTAAAAAGTGGTTATTCAACATGAGGCACAATCCAATTGACATTTTGAATCATTTTTTGTACAGTCCAAAAAATCATTTTTTTGATGAAAAATGATGACCTGTCAAACTTTCCCAAAATGGTCAGTAATGTTGATTTTTTAATGTTTAATCTTTTAACTGTAAATGACTGTTGGATGTGAATTATTACTTTTTCAAGTAAAATAGGTGTGTTTAGAGTCGTTTTAATGCCTGAAATTGGTCAAAATAGATGCTTCTGAGTAGGAGGAAAAATTTGTAAAAATGGCAGATATGGTCACTGTGAGGCTTTAAAAAGTGGTTATTCAACATGAGGCACAATCCAATTGACATTTTGAATCAGATTTCTACAGTCTAAAAACTCACTTTTCTGATGAAAAACAATTACCCCGGACCTGTTGAACTTTCTCCAGATGGTCACTAATGGTGATTTTTACTGTTTAATCTTTTGACTGTAAATGACTGTTGGAGGTGAATTATTAACCTTGGAACTAAAATAAGTGTGTTTAGAGTCATTTTCCTGCCTGAAATTGGTCAAAATAGAAGTTTCTGAGTAGGAGGAATAGTCTGTAAAAATGGCAATTTTGGTCTCTGTGAGGCTTTAAAAAGTGGTTATTCAACATGAGGCACGATCCAATTGACATTTTGAATCATTATTTGTACAGTCCCAAAAATCCATTTTCTGATGAAAAATGATGACTCCGGCCTGTCGAACTTTCTCCAGATTGTCACTAATGGTGATTTTTAACTGTTTAATCTTTTGACTGTAAATGACTGTTGGATGTGAATTATTACCCTTGGAACTAAAATAAGTGTTTTTAGAGTCATTTTCCTGCCTGAAATTAGTCAAAATAGATGCTTCCGAGTAGGAGGAAAAGTCTTTTAAAATGGCAATTTTGGTCTCTGTGAGGCTTTAAAAAGTGGTTATTCAACATGAGGCACGATCAAATTGACATTTTGAATCAGATTTCTAAAGTCTAAAAAATCACTTTTCTGATGAAAAACAATGACCCCGGATCTGTCGAACTTTCTCCAGATGGTCACTAATGGTTATTTTTTACTGTTTAATCTTTTAACTGTAAATGACTATTGGAGGTGAACTATTACCCTTGGAACTAAAATAAGTGTTTTTAGAGTCATCTTCCTGCCTGAAATTGGTCAAAATAGAAGCTTCTGAGTAGGAGGAAAAGTCTGTAAAAATGGCAATTTTAGTCACTGTGAGGCTTTAAAAAGTGGTTATTCAACATGAGGCATGATCAAATTGACATTTTGAATAATTTTTTGTACAGTCCAAAAAATAAATTTTCTGATGAAAAGCGATAACCCCGGACCTGTCAAACTTTCTCCAGATGGTCACTAATGGTTATTTTTTACTGTTTAATCTTTTGACTGTAAATGACTGTTGGATGTGAATTATTACTTTTTCAAGTAAAATAGGTGTGTTTAGAGTCATTTTAATGCCTGAAATTGGTCAAAATAGAAGCTTCCGAGTAGGAGAAAAAGTCTGTAAAAATGGCAATTTTGGTCACTGTGAGGCTTTAAAAAGTGGTTATTCAAAATGAGCCACGATCCAATTGACATTTTGAATCATTATTTGTACAGTCCAAACAATCAATTTTCTGATGCAAAACAATGACCCCGGACCATTTGAACTTTCTCCAGATGGTCACTAATGGTGATTTTTTACTGTTTAATCTTTTGACTGTAAATGACTGTTGGAGGTGAATTATTACCCTTGGAACTAAAATAAGTGTGTTTAGAGTCATTTTCCTCCCTGAAATTGGTCAAAATCGATGCTTCTGAGTAGGAGGAAAAGTTTGTAAAAATGGCAGTTTTGGTCACTGTGAGGCTTTAAAAAGTGGTTATTCAACATGAGGCACAATCCAATTGACATTTTGAATCAGATTTCTACAGTCTAAAAACTCACTTTTCTGATGAAAAACAATGACCCCGGACCTGTTGAACTTTCTCCAGATGGTCACCAATGGTGATTTTTTACTGTTTAATCTTTTGACTGAAAATGACTGTTGGAGGTGAATTATTAACCTTGGAACTAAAATAAATGTGTTTAGAGTAATTTTCCTCCCTGAAATTGGTCAAAATAGATGCTTCTGAGTAGGAGGAATAGTCTGTAAAAATGGCAATTTTGGTCTCTGTGAGGCTTTAAAAAGTGGTTATTATTCAACATGAGGCACGATCCAATTGACATTTTGAATCATTATTTGTACAGTCCCAAAAATCCATTTTCTGATGAAAAATGATGACTCCGGCCTGTCGAACTTTCTCCAGATTGTCACTAATGGTGATTTTTAACTGTTTAATCTTTTGACTGTAAATGACTGTTGGATGTGAATTATTACCCTTGGAACTAAAATAAGTGTTTTTAGAGTCATTTTCCTGCCTGAAATTAGTCAAAATAGATGCTTCTGAGTAGGAGGAAAAGTCTTTTAAAATGGCAATTTTGGTCTATGTGAGGCTTTAAAAAGTGGTTATTCAACATGAGGCACGATCCAATTGACATTTTGAATCATTTTTTTTACAGTCCCAAAAATCAATTTTCTGATGAAAAACGATGTCCCCGGCCGGACCTGTCGAACTTTCTCCAGATTGTCACTAATGGTGATTTTTTACTGTTTAATCTTTTGACTGTAAATGACTGTTGGATGTGAATTATTACCCTTGGAACTAAAATAAGTGTGCTTAGAGTAATTTTCCTTCCTGAAATTTTTCAAAATAGATGCTTCTGAGTAAAAGGAAAAGTCTTCAAAAATGGCAATTTTGGTCTCTGTGAGTCTTTAAAAAGTGGTTATTCAACATGAGGCACGATCAAATTGACATTTTGAATCAGATTTCTAAAGTCTAAAAAATCACTTTTCTGATGAAAAACAATGACCCCGGATCTGGCGAACTTTCTCCAGATGGTCACTAATGGTTATTTTTACTGTTTAATCTTTTAACTGTAAATGACTATTGGAGGTGAACTATTACCCTTGGAACTAAAATAAGTGTTTTTAAGAGTCATTTTCCTGCCTGAAATTGGTCAAAATAGAAGCTTCTGAGTAGGAGGAAAAGTCTGTAAAAATGGCAATTTTAGTCACTGTGAGGCTTTAAAAAGTGGTTATTCAACATGAGGCATGATCAAATTGACATTTTGAATAATTTTTTGTACAGTCCAAAAAATAAATTTTCTGATGAAAAGCGATAACCCCGGACCTGTCAAACTTTCTCCAGATTGTCACTAATGGTGATTTTTTAATGTTTAATCTTTTGACTGTAAATGACTGTTGGATGTGAATTATTACTTTTTCAAGTAAAATAGGTGTGTTTAGAGTCATTTTAATGCCTGAAATTGGTCAAAATAGATTCTTCTGAGTAGGAGGAAAAGTCTGTAAAAATTGCAGTTTTGGTCACTGTGAGGCTTTAAAAAGTGGTTATTCAACATGAGGCACAATCCAATTGACATTTTGAATCAGATTTCTACAGTCTAAAAAATCACTTTTCTGATGAAAAACGATGACCCCGGACCTGTTGAACTTTCTCCAGATGTTCACTAATGGTCATTTTTTAATGTTTAATTTTTAGGCTGTAAATGAATATTGCATTGAATTATCACATTTGGATCTAAAATAAGTGTGTTTAGAGTCATTTTCCTGCCTGAAATTGGTCAAAATAGAAGCTTCCGAGTAGGAGAAAAAGTCTGTAAAAATGGCAATTTTGGTCACTGTGAGGCTTTAAAAAGTGGTTATTCAAAATGAGGCACGATTCAATTGACATTTTGAATCATTATTTGTACAGTCCAAACAATCAATTTTCTGATGCAAAACAATGACCCCGGACCATTTGAACTTTCTCCAGATGGTCACTAATGGTGATTTTTTACTTTTTAATCTTTTGACTGTAAATGACTGTTGGATGTGAATTATTACCCTTGGAACTAAAATAAGTGTGTTTAGAGTCATTTTCCTGCCTGAAATTGGTCAAAATCGATGCTTCTGAGTAGGAGGAAAAGTCTGTAAAAATGGCAGTTTTGGTCACTGTGAGGCTTTAAAAAGTGGTTTTTCAACATGAGGCACTATCCAATTGACATTTTGAATCATTTTGTACAGTTCAAAAAATCAATTTTCTGATGCAAAACAATGACCTCGGACCATTTGAACTTTCTCCAGATGGTCACTAATGGTGATTTTATTACTGTTTAATCTTTTGACTGTAAATGACTGTTGGATGTGAATTATTACCCTTGGAACTAAAATAAGTGTGTTTAGAGTCATTTTCCTGCCTGAAATTAGTCAAAATAGATGCTTCTGAGTAGGAGGAAAAGTCTTTTAAAATGGCAATTTTGGTCTCTGTGAGGCTTTAAAAAGTGGTTATTCAACATGAGGCACGATCAAATTGACATTTTGAATCAATTTTTGTACAGTCCAAAAATCAATTTTCTGATGAAAAATGATGACCCTGGACCTGTCGAACTTTCCCCAGATGGTCAGTAATGGTGATTTTTTAATGTTTAATCTTTTGACTGTAAATGACTGTTGGATGTGAATTATTACTTTTTCAAGTAAAATAGGTGTGTTTAGAGTCATTTTAATGCCTGAAATTAGTCAAAATAGATGCTTCTGAGTAGGAGGAAAAGTCTGTAAAAATGGCAGTTTTGGTCATTGTGAGGCTTTAAAAGTGGTTATTCAACATGAGGCACAATCCAATTGACATTTTGAATCAGATTTCTACAGTCTAAAAAATCACTTTTCTGATCAAAAACGATGACCCCGGACCTGTTGAACTTTCTCCAGATGGTCACTAATGGTCATTTTTTAATGTTTAATCTTTTGGCTGTAAATGAATATTACTTTGAATTATCACATTTGGATCTAAAAAAGTTTGTTTAGAGTCATTTTCCTGCCTGAAATTGGTCAAAATAGAAGCTTCTGAGAAGCAGGGAAAGTCTGTAAAAATGGCAATTTTGGTCACTGTGAGGCTTTAAAAAGTGGTTATTCAACATGAGGCACTATCCAATTGACATTTTGAATCATTATTTGTACAGTCCAAAAAATCAATTTTCTGATGAAAAATGATGACCCCGGACCTCGAGTCACTAATGATGATTTTTTACTGTTTAATCTTTTGACTGTAAATGACTGTTGGAGGTGAATTATTACCCTTGGAACTAAAATAAGTGTGCTTAGAGTAATTTTCCTTCCTGAAATTGTTCAAAATAGATGCTTCTGAGTAAAAGGAAAAGTCTTCAAAAGTGGCAATTTTGGTCTCTGTGAGGCTTTAAAAAGTGGTTATTCAACATGAGGCACGATCAAATTGACATTTTGAATCAGATTTCTAAAGTCTAAAAAATCACTTTTCTGATGAAAAACAATGACCCCGGATCTGTCGAACTTTCTCCAGATGGTCACTAATGGTTATTTTTTACTGTTTAATCTTTTAACTGTAAATGACTATTGGAGGTGAACTATTACCCTTGGAACTAAAATAAGTGTTTTTAGAGTCATTTTCCTGCCTGAAATTGGTCAAAATAGAACCTTCTGAGTAGGAGGAAAAGTCTGTAAAAATGGCAATTTTGGTCACTGTGAGGCTTTTGAAAGTGGTTATTCAACATGAGGCACGATCCAATTGACATTTTGAATCATTTTTTGTACAGTCCCAAAAATAAATTTTCTGATGAAAAGCGATAACACCGGACCTGTCGAACTTTCTCCAGATTGTCACTAATGGTGATTTTTTAATGTTTAATCTTTTGACTGTAAATGACTGTTGGATGTGAATTATTACCCTTGCAACTAATATAAGTGTGTTTAGAGTCATTTTCCTGCCTGAAATTGGTCAAAATAGATGCTTCTGAGTAGGAGGAATAGTCTGTAAAAATGGCAATTTTGGTCTCTGTGAGGCTTTAAAAAGTGGTTATTCAACATGAGGCACAATCCAATTTACATTTTGAATCAGATTTCTACAGTCTAAAAAATCACTTTTCGGATGAAAAACGATGACCCCGGACCTGTTGAACTTTCTCCAGATGGTCACTAATGGTCATTTTTTAATGTTTAATCTTTTGGCTGTAAATGAATATTACTTTGAATTATCACATTTGGATCTAAAATAAGTTTGTTTAGAGTCATTTTCCTGCCTGAAATTGGTCAAAATAGAAGCTTCTGAGAAGCAGGAAAAGTCTGTAAAAATGGCAATTTTGGTCACTGTGAGGCTTTAAAAAGTGGTTATTCAACATGAGGCACTATCCAATTGACATTTTGAATCATTATTTGTACAGTCCAAAAAATCAATTTTCTGATGAAAAACGATGACCCCGGACCTGTTGAACTTTCTCCAGATGGTCACTAATGATGATTTTTACTGTTTAATCTTTTGACTGTAAATGACTGTTGGAGGTGAATTATTACCCTTAGAACTAAAATAAGTGTGTTTAGAGTCATTTTCCTGCCTGAAATTAGTCAAAATAGAAGCTTCTGAGTAGCAGTAAAAGTCTGTAAAAATGGCAATTTTGGTCACTGTGAGGCTCTAAAAAGTGGTTATTCAACATGAGGCACTATCCAATTGACATTTTGAATCATTATTTGTACAGTCCAAAAATCAATTTTCTGATGAAAAACAATGACCCCGGACCTGTCAAACTTTGTCCAGATGGTCACTAATGGTGATTTTTTTACTGTTTAATCTTTTGACTGTAAATGACTGTTGGACATCAAATTATTATCCTTGAACTAAAATAAGTGAGTTTAGAGTAATTTTCCTGCCTGAAATTGGTCAAAATAGATGCTTCTGAGTAGGAGGAAAAGTCTATAAAAATGGCAATTTGTGTCTCTGTGAGGCTTTAAAAAGTGGTTATTCAACATAAGGCACTATCCAATTGACATTTTGAATCATTTGTACAGTCCAAAAAATCACTTTTCTGATGAAAAACGATGACCCCGGACCTGTCGAACTTTCTCCAGATGGTCAGTAATGGTGATTTTTTAATGTTTAATCTTTTAACTGTAAATGACTGTTGGATGTGACTTATTAGCCTTGGAACTAAAATAAGTGTTTTTAGAGTCATTTTCCTGCCTGAAATTGGTCAAAATAGAACCTTCTGAGTAGGAGGAAAAGTCTGTAAAAATGGCAGTTTTGGTCACTGTGAGGCTTTAAAAGTGGTTATTCAACATGAGGCACAATCCAATTGACATTTTGAATCAGATTTCTACAGTCTAAAAACTCACTTTTCTGATGAAAAACAATGACCCCGGACCTGTTGAACTTTCTCCAGATGGTCACTAATGGTGATTTTTTACTGTTTAATCTTTTGACTGTAAATGACTGTTGGAGGTGAATTATTAACCTTGGAACTAAAATAAGTGTGTTTAGAGTAATTTTCCTGCCTGAAATTGGTCAAAATAGAACCTTCTGAGTAGGAGGAAAAGTCTGTAAAAATGGCAATTTTGGTCACTGTAAGGCTTTTGAAAGTGGTTATTCAACATGAGGCCCGATCCAATTGACATTTTGAATCATTTTTTGTACAGTCCAAAAATAAAGTTTCTGATGAAAAATAATGACCCCGGACCTGTCGAACTTTCCCCAGATGGCCAGTAATGGTGATTTTTTAATGTTTAATATTTTGACTGTAAATGACTGTTGGATGTGAATTATTGATTTTTCAAGTAAAATAGGTGTGTTTAGAGTCATTTTAATGTCTGAAATAGGTGAAAATAGATGCTTCTGAGTAGGAGGAAAAGACTATAAAAATGGCAGTTTTGGTCACTGTGAGGCTTTAAAAAGTGGTTATTCAACATGAGGCACAATCCAATTGACATTTTGAATCAGATTTCTACAGTCTAAAAAATCACTTTTCTGATGAAAAACAATGACCCCAGACCTGTCGAACTTTCTCCAGATGGTCACTAATGGTCATTTTTTAATGTTTAATCTTTTGGCTGTAAATGAATATTGCTTTGAATTATCATATTTGGATCTAAAATTAGTTCACTGTAAGGCTTTAAAAGTGGTTATTCAACATGAGGCACTATCCAATTGACATTTAGAATCATTATTTGTACAGTCCAAAAATCAATTTTCTGATGAAAAACGATGCCCCAGACCTGTCAAACTTTGTCCAGATGGTCACTAATGGTGATTTTTTACTGTTTAATCTTTTGACTGTATATGACTGTTGGACATCAAATTATTATCCTTGAACTAAAATAAGTGAGTTTAGAGTCATTTTCCTGCCTGAAATTGGTCAAAATAGAAGCTTCTGAGTAGGAGGGAAAGTCTGTAAAAATGGCAATTTTGGTCACTGTGAGGCTTTAAAAAGTGGTTATTCAACATGAGGCAATATCCTATTGACATTTTGAATCATTTGTACAGTCCCAAAAATCACTTTTCCGATGAAAAACGATGACCCCAGACCTGTCGAACTTTCTCCAGATGGTCACTAATGGTGATTTTTTACTGTTTAATCTATTGACTGTAAATGACTGTTGGATGTGAATTATTACCCTTGGAACTAAAATAAGTGTGTTTAGAGTCATTTTCCTGCCTGAAATTGGTCAAAATAGAAGCTTCTGAGAAGCAGGAAAAGTCTGTAAAAATGGCAATTTTGGTCACTGTGAGGCTTTAAAAAGTGGTTATTCAACATGAGGCACTATCCAATTGACACTTTGAATCATTATTTGTACAGTCCAAAAATCAATTTTCTGATGAAAAACGATGACCCCGGACCTGTTGAACTTTCTCCAGATGGTCACTAATGATGATTTTTACTGTTTAATCTTTTGACTGTAAATGACTGTTGGAGGTGAATTATTACCCTTAGAACTAAAATAAGTGTGTTTAGAGTCATTTTCCTGCCTGAAATTAGTCAAAATAGAAGCTTCTGAGTAGCAGTAAAAGTCTGTAAAAATGGCAATTTTGGTCACTGTGAGGCTCTAAAAAGTGGTTATTCAACATGAGGCACTATCCAATTGACATTTTGAATCATTATTTGTACAGTCCAAAAATCAATTTTCTGATGAAAAACAATGACCCCGGACCTGTCAAACTTTGTCCAGATGGTCACTAATGGTGATTTTTTTTACTGTTTAATCTTTTGACTGTAAATGACTGTTGGACATCAAATTATTATCCTTGAACTAAAATAAGTGAGTTTAGAGTAATTTTCCTGCCTGAAATTGGTCAAAATAGATGCTTCTGAGTAGGAGGAAAAGTCTGTAAAAATGGCAATTTGTGTCAATGTGAGGCTTTAAAAAGTGGTTATTCAACATGAGGCACAATCCAATTGACATTTTGAATCAGATTTCAACAGTCTAAAAACTCACTTTTCTGATGAAAAACAATGACCCCGGACCTGTTGAACTTTCTCCAGATGGTCACTAATGGTGATTTTTACTGTTTAATCTTTTGACTGTAAATGACTGTTGGAGGTGAATTATTAACCTTGGAACTAAAATAAGTGTGTTTAGAGTAATTTTCCTGCCTGAAATTGGTCAAAATAGAACCTTCTGAGTAGGAGGAAAAGTCTGTAAAAATGGCAATTTTGGTCACTGTGAGGCTTTTGAAAGTGGTTATTCAACATGAGGCACGATCCAATTGACTTTTTGAATCATTTTTTGTACAGTCCAAAAAATAAAGTTTCTGATGAAAAATAATGACCCCGGACCTGTCGAACTTTCCCCAGATGGCCAGTAATGGTGATTTTTAATGTTTAATATTTTGACTGTAAATGACTGTTGGATGTGAATTATTAATTTTTCAAGTAAAATAGGTGTGTTTAGAGTCATTTTAATGTCTGAAATAGGTCAAAATAGATGCTTCTGAGTAGGAGGAAAAGACTATAAAAATGGCAGTTTTGGTCACTGTGAGGCTTTAAAAAGTGGTTATTCAACATGAGGCACAATCCAATTGACATTTTGAATCAGATTTCTACAGTCTAAAAAATCACTTTTCTGATGAAAAACAATGACCCCAGACCTGTCAAACTTTCTCCAGATGGTCACCAATGGTCATTTTTTAATATTTAATCTTTTGGCTGTAAATGAATATTGCTTTGAATTATCACATTTGGATCTAAAATTAGTTCACTGTGAGGCTTTAAAAAGTGGTTATTCAACATGAGGCACTATCCAATTGACATTTTGAATCATTATTTGTACAGTCCAAAAAATCAATTTTCTGATGAAAAACGATGACCCCAGACCTGTCAAACTTTGTCCAGATGGTCACTAATGGTGATTTTTTACTGTTTAATCTTTTGACTGTAAATGACTGTTGGACATCAAATTATTATCCTTGAACTAAAATAAGTGAGTTTAGAGTCATTTTCCTGCCTGAAATTGGTCAAAATAGAAGCTTCTGAGTAGGAGGAAAAGTCTGTAAAAATGGCAATTTTGGTCACTGGGAGGCTTTAAAAGTGATTATTCAACACGAGGCACTATCCTATTGACATTTTGAATCATTTGTACAGTCCCAAAAATCACTTTTCCGATGAAAAACGATGACCCCAGACCTGTCGAATTTTCTCCAGATGGTCACTAATGGTGATTTTTTACTGTTTAATCTTTTGACTGTAAATGACTGTTGGATGTGAATTATTACCCTTGGAACTAAAATAAGTGTGTTTAGAGTCATTTTCCTGCCTGAAATTGGTCAAAATAGATGCTTCTGAGTAGGAGGAAAAGTCTGTAAAAATGGCAATTTGTGTCTCTGTGAGGCTTTAAAAAGTGGTTATTCAACATGAGGCACTATCCAATTGACATTTTGAATCATTTTTGTGCAGTCCCAAAAGTAAATTTTCTGATGAAAAGCGATAACACCGTACCTGTCGAACTTTCTCCAGATTGTCACTAATGGTGATTTTTTAATTTTTAATCTTTTGACTGTAAATGACTGTTGGATGTGAATTATTACCATTGCAACTAAAATAAGTGTGTTTAGAGTCATTTTCCTACCTGAAATTGGTCAAAATAGATGCTTCTGAGTAAGAGGAATAGTCTGTAAAAATGGCAATTTTGGTCACTGTGAGGCTCTAAAAAGTGGTTATTCAACATGAGGTACGATCCAATTGACATTTTGAATCATTTTTTGTACAGTCCAAAAATAAATTTTCTGATGAAAAGCAATAACCCAGGACCTGTCGAACTTTCTCCAGATTGTCACTAATGGTGATTTTTTAATGTTTAATCTTTTGACTGTAAATGACTGTTGGATGTGAACTTTTACTTTTTCAAGTAAAATAGGTGTGTTTAGAGTCATTTTAATGCCTGAAATTGGTCAAAATAGAAGCTTCTGAAAAGCAGGAAAAGTCTGTAAAAATGGCAATTTTAGTCACTGTGAGGCTTTAAAAAGTGGTTATTCAACATGAGGCATGATCAAATTGACATTTTGAATAATTTTTTGTACAGTCCAAAAATAAATTTTCTGATGAAAAGCGATAACCTTGGACCATTTGAACTTTCTCCAGATGGTCACTAATGGTGATTTTATTACTGTTTAATCTTTTGACTGTAAATGACTGTTGGATGTGAATTATTACTTTTTCAAGTAAAATAGGTGTGTTTAGAGTCATTTTAATGCCTGAAATTAGTCAAAATAGATGCTTCTGAGTAGGAGGAAAAGTCTGTAGAAATGGCAATTTTGGTCAATGTGAGGCTTTAAAAGTGGTTATTCAACATGAGGCACAATCCAATTGACATTTTGAATCAGATTTCTACAGTCTAAAAAATCACTTTTCTGATGAAAAACGATGACCCCGGACCTGTTGAACTTTCTCCAGATGGTCACTAATGGTCATTTTTTAATGTTTAATCTTTTGGCTGTAAATGAATATTACTTTAAATTATCACATTTGGATCTAAAATAAGTTTGTTTAGAGTCATTTTCCTGCCTGAAATTGGTCAAAATAGAAGCTTCTGAGAAGCAGGAAAGGTCTGTAAAAATGGCAATTTTGGTCACTGTGAGGCTTTAAAAAGTGGTTATTCAACATGAGGCACTATCCAATTGACATTTTGAATCATTATTTGTACAGTCCAAAAAATCAATTTTCTGATGAAAAACGATGACCCCGGACCTGTTGAACTTTCTCCAGATGGTCACTAATGATGATTTTTACTGTTTAATCTTTTGACTGTAAATGACTGTTGGAGGTGAATTATTACCCTTAGAACTAAAATAAGTGTGTTTAGAGTCATTTTCCTGCCTGAAATTAGTCAAAATAGAAGCTTCTGAGTAGCAGTAAAAGTCTGTAAAAATGGCAATTTTTGTCACTGTGAGGCTCTAAAAAGTGGTTATTCAACATGAGGCACTATCCAATTGACATTTTGAATCATTATTTGTACAGTCCAAAAAATCCATTTTCTGATGAAAAACAATGACCCCGGACCTGTCAAAGTTTGTCCAGATGGTCACTAATGGTGATTTTTTACTGTTTAATCTTTTGACTGTAAATGACTGTTGGACATCAAATTATTATCCTTGAACTAAAATAAGTGAGTTTAGAGTAATTTTCCTGCCTGAAATTGGTCAAAATAGATGCTTCTGAGTAGGAGGAAAAGTCTGTAAAAATGGCAATTTGTGTCTCTGTGAGGCTTTAAAAGTGGTTATTCAACATGAGGCACTATCCAATTGACATTTTGAATCATTTTGTACAGTCCAAAAATCACTTTTCTGATGAAAACGATGACCCCGGACCTGTCGAACTTTCTCCAGATGGTCAGTAATGGTGATTTTTTAATGTTTAATCTTTTAACTGTAAATGACTGTTGGATGTGAATTATTAGCCTTGGAACTAAAATAAGTGTTTTTAGAGTCATTTTCCTGCCTGAAATTGGTCAAAATAGAACCTTCTGAGTAGGAGGAAAAGTCTGTAAAAATGGCAGTTTTGGTCACTGTGAGGCTTTAAAAAGTGGTTATTCAACATGAGGCACAATCCAATTGACATTTTGAATCAGATTTCTACAGTCTAAAAACTCACTTTTCTGATGAAAAACAATGACCCCGGACCTGTTGAACTTTCTCCAGATGGTCACTAATGGTGATTTTTTACTGTTTAATCTTTTGACTGTAAATGACTGTTGGAGGTGAATTATTAACATTGGAACTAAAATAAGTGTGTTTAGAGTAATTTTCCTGCCTGAAATTGGTCAAAATAGAACCTTCTGAGTAGGAGGAAAAGTCTGTAAAAATTGCAATTTTGGTCACTGTGAGGCTTTTGAAAGTGGTTATTCAACATGAGGCACGATCCAATTGACATTTTGAATCATTTTTTGTACAGTCCAAAAATAAAGTTTCTGATGAAAAATAATGACCCCGGACCTGTCGAACTTTCCCCAGATGGCCAGTAATGGTGATTTTTTAATGTTTAATATTTTGACTGTAAATGACTGTTGGATGTGAATTATTAATTTTTCAAGTAAAATAGGTGTGTTTAGAGTCATTTTAATGTCTGAAATAGGTCAAAATAGATGCTTCTGAGTAGGCGGAAAAGACTATAAAAATGGCAGTTTTGGTCACTGTGAGGCTTTAAAAAGTGGTTATTCAACATGAGGCACAATCCAATTGACATTTTGAATCAGATTTCTACAGTCTAAAAAATCACTTTTCTGATGAAAAACAATGACCCCGGACCTGTCGAATTTTCTCCAGATGGTCACTAATGGTGATTTTTTACTGTTTAATCTTTTGACTGTAAGTGACTGTTGGAGGTGAATTATTACCCTTGGAACTAAAATAAGTGTTTAGAGTCATTTTCCTGCCTGAAATTGGTCAAAATAGAAGCTTCTGAGTAGGAGTAAAAGTCTATAAAAATGGCAATTTTGGTCTCTGTGAGGCTTTAAAAAGTGGTTATTCAACATGAGGCACGTTCCAATTGACATTTTGAATCATTTTTGTACAGTCCCAAAAATAAATTTTCTGATGAAAAGCGATAACACCGGACCTGTCGAACTTTCTCCAGATTGTCACTAATGGTGATTTTTTAATTTTAATCTTTTGACTGTAAATGACTGTTGGATGTGAATTATTACCCTTGCAACTAATATAAGAGTGTTTAGAGTCATTTTCCCGCCTGAAATTGGTCAAAATAGATGCTTCTGAGTAGGAGGAATAGTCTGTAAAAATGGCAATTTTGGTCTCTGTGAGGCTTTAAAAAGTGGTTATTCAACATGAGGCACGATCCAATTGACATTTTGAATCATTTTTTGTACAGTTCAAAAAATCAATTTTCTGATGAAAAATGATGACCTGTCGAACTTTCCCCAGATGGTCAGTAATGGTGATTTTTAATGTTTAATCTTTTAACTGTAAATGACTGTTGGATGTGAATTATTACTTTTTCAAGTAAAATAGGTGTGTTTAGAGTCGTTTTAATGCCTGAAATTGGTCAAAATAGATGCTTCTGAGTAGGAGGAAAAATCTGTAAAAATGGCAGTTTTGGTCACTGTGAGGCTTTAAAAAGTGGTTATTCAACATGAGGCACAATCCAATTGACATTTTGAATCAGATTTCTACAGTCTAAAAACTCACTTTTCTGATGAAAAACAATGACCCCGGACCTGTCGAACTTTCTCCAGATTCTCACTAATGGTGATTTTTTACTGTTTAATCTTTTGACTGTAAATGACTGTTGGATGTGAATTATTACCCTTGGAACTAAAATAAGTGTGTTTAGAGTCATTTTAATGCCTGAAATTGGTCAAAATAGAACTTTCTGAGTAGTAGGAAAAGTCTGTAAAAATGGCAATTTTGGTCACTGTGAGGCTCTAAAAAGTGGTTATTCAACATGAGGTACGATCCAATTGACATTTTGAATCATTTTTTGTACAGTCCAAAAATAAATTTTCTGATGAAAAGCAATAACCCGGGACCTGTCGAACTTTCTTCAGATTGTCACTAATGGTGATTTTTTAATGTTTAATCTTTTGACTGTAAATGACTGTTGGATGTGAATTATTACCCTTGGAACTAAAATAAGTGTGTTTAGAGTCATTTTCCTGCCTGAAATTGGTCAAAATAGAAGCTTCTGAGTAGGAGGAAAAGTCTGTAAAAATGGCAATTTTGGTCACTGTGAGGCTTTAAAAAGTGGTTATTCAACATGAGGCACGATCCAATTGACATTTTGAATCATTTTTTGTACAGTCCAAAAAAAAAAATTTCTGATGAAAAGCAATAACCCGGGACCTGTCGAACTTTCTCCAGATTGTCACTAATGGTGATTTTTTAATGTTTAATCTTTTGACTGTAAATGACTGTTGGAAGTGAATTATTACTTTTTCAAGTACAATAGGTGTGTTTAGCGTCATTTTAATGACTGAAATTGGTCAAAATAGATGCTTCTGAGTAGGAGGAAAAGTCTGTAAAAATGGTAGTTTTGGTCACTGTGAAGCTTTAAAAAGTGGTTATTCAACATGAGGCACAATCCAATTGACATTTTGAATCAGATTTCTACAGTCTAAAAATTCACTTTTCTGATGAAAAACAATGACCCCGGATCTGTCGAACTTTCTCCAGATGGTCACTAATGGTGATTTTTTACTGTTTAATCTTTTGACTGTAAATGACTGTTGGATGTGGATTATTACCCTTGGCACTAAAATAAGTGTGTTTAGAGTCATTTTCCTGCCTGAAATTGGTCAAAATAGATTCTTCTGAGTAGGAGGAAAAGTCTGTAAAAATGGCAGTTTTGGTCACTGTGAGGCTTTAAAAAGTGGTTATTCAACATGAGGCACAATCCAATTGACATTTTGAATCAGATTTCTACAGTCTAAAAAATCACTTTTCTGATGAAAAACGATGACCCCGGACCTGTTGAACTTTCTCCAGATGGTCACTAATGGTCATTTTTAATGTTTAATTTTTAGGCTGTAAATGAATATTGCATTGAATTATCACATTTGGATCTAAAATAAGTGTGTTTAGAGTCATTTTCCTGCCTGAAATTGGTCAAAATAGAAGCTTCCGAGTAGGAGAAAAAGTCTTTTAAAATGGCAATTTTGGTCTCTGTGAGGCTTTAAAAAGTGGTTATTCAACATGAGGCACGATCAAATTGACATTTTGAATCATTTTTTGTACAGTCCCAAAAATCAATTTTCTGATGCAAAACAATGACCCCGGACCATTTCAACTTTCTCCTGATGGTCACTAATGGTGATTTTTTACTGTTTAATCTTTTGACTGTAAATGACTGTTGGAGGTGAATTATTACCCTTGGAACTAAAATAAGTGTGTTTAGAGTCATTTTCCTGCCTGAAATTGGTCAAAATCGATGCTTCTGAGTAGGAGGAAAAGTCTGTAAAAATGGCAGTTTTGGTCACTGTGAGGCTTTAAAAAGTGGTTTTTCAACATGAGGCACTATCCAATTGACATTCTGAATCATTTTGTACAGTCCAAAAAATCAATTTTCTGATGAAAAACGATGACCCCGGACCTGTTGAACTTTCTCCAGATGGTCACTAATAGTGATTTTTTACTGTTTAATCTTTTGACTGTAAATAACTGTTTGATGTGAATTATTACCCTTGGAACTAAAATAAGTGTGTTTAGAGTAATTTTCCTGCCTGAAATTAGTCAAAATAGATGCTTCCGAGTAGGAGGAAAAGTCTTTTAAAATGGCAATTTTGGTCTCTGTGAGGCTTTAAAAAGTGGTTATTCAACATGAGGCACGATCAAATTGACATTTTGAATCATTTTTTGTACAGTCCAAAAAATCAATTTTCTGATGAAAAATGATGACCCCGGACCTGTCGAACTTTCCCCAGATGGTCAGTAATGGTGATTTTTAATGTTTAATCTTTTGACTGTAAATGACTGTTGGAGGTGAATTATTAACATTGGAACTAAAATAAGTGTGTTTAGAGTAATTTTCCTGCCTGAAATTGGTCAAAATAGAACCTTCTGAGTAGGAGGAAAAGTCTGTAAAAATTGCAATTTTGGTCACTGTGAGGCTTTTGAAAGTGGTTATTCAACATGAGGCACAATCCAATTGACATTTTGAATCAGATTTCTACAGTCTAAAAACTCACTTTTCTGATGAAAAACAATGACCCCGGACCTGTTGAACTTTCTCCAGATGGTCACTAATGGTGATTTTTTACTGTTTAATCTTTTGACTGTAAATGACTGTTGGAGGTGAATTATTAACATTGGAACTAAAATAAGTGTGTT
The DNA here is from genome assembly GCA_963921515.1 of Calotriton arnoldi. Classification (NCBI taxonomy): domain Eukaryota; kingdom Metazoa; phylum Chordata; class Amphibia; order Caudata; family Salamandridae; genus Calotriton; species Calotriton arnoldi. The sequence goes on along the minus strand of CAWUFW010015193.1, from coordinate 263,918 downwards.
TAGAGTAATTTTCCTGCCTGAAATTGGTCAAAATAGAACCTTCTGAGTAGGAGGAAAAGTCTGTAAAAATTGCAATTTTGGTCACTGTGAGGCTTTTGAAAGTGGTTATTCAACATGAGGCACGATCCAATTGACATTTTGAATCATTTTTTGTACAGTCCAAAAAATAAAGTTTCTGATGAAAAATAATGACCCCGGACCTGTCGAACTTTCCCCAGATGGCCAGTAATGGTGATTTTTTAATGTTTAATATTTTGACTGTAAATGACTGTTGGATGTGAATTATTAATTTTTCAAGTAAAATAGGTGTGTTTAGAGTCATTTTAATGTCTGAAATAGGTCAAAATAGATGCTTCTGAGTAGGAGGAAAAGACTATAAAAATGGCAGTTTTGGTCACTGTGAGGCTTTAAAAAGTGGTTATTCAACATGAGGCACAATCCAATTGACATTTTGAATCAGATTTCTACAGTCTAAAAAATCACTTTTCTGATGAAAAACAATGACCCCGGACCTGTCGAATTTTCTCCAGATGGTCACTAATGGTGATTTTTACTGTTTAATCTTTTGACTGTAAGTGACTGTTGGAGGTGAATTATTACCCTTGGAACTAAAATAAGTGTTTAGAGTCATTTTCCTGCCTGAAATTGGTCAAAATAGAAGCTTCTGAGTAGGAGTAAAAGTCTATAAAAATGGCAATTTTGGTCTCTGTGAGGCTTTAAAAAGTGGTTATTCAACATGAGGCACGTTCCAATTGACATTTTGAATCATTTTTTGTACAGTCCCAAAAATAAATTTTCTGATGAAAAGCGATAACACCGGACCTGTCGAACTTTCTCCAGATTGTCACTAATGGTGATTTTTTAATTTTTAATCTTTTGACTGTAAATGACTGTTGGATGTGAATTATTACCCTTGCAACTAATATAAGAGTGTTTAGAGTCATTTTCCCGCCTGAAATTGGTCAAAATAGATGCTTCTGAGTAGGAGGAATAGTCTGTAAAAATGGCAATTTTGGTCTCTGTGAGGCTTTAAAAAGTGGTTATTCAACATGAGGCACGATCCAATTGACATTTTGAATCATTTTTTGTACAGTTCAAAAATCAATTTTCTGATGAAAAATGATGACCTGTCGAACTTTCCCCAGATGGTCAGTAATGGTGATTTTTTAATGTTTAATCTTTTAACTGTAAATGACTGTTGGATGTGAATTATTACTTTTTCAAGTAAAATAGGTGTGTTTAGAGTCGTTTTAATGCCTGAAATTGGTCAAAATAGATGCTTCTGAGTAGGAGGAAAAATCTGTAAAAATGGCAGTTTTGGTCACTGTGAGGCTTTAAAAGTGGTTATTCAACATGAGGCACAATCCAATTGACATTTTGAATCAGATTTCTACAGTCTAAAAACTCACTTTTCTGATGAAAAACAATGACCCCGGACCTGTCGAACTTTCTCCAGATTCTCACTAATGGTGATTTTTTACTGTTTAATCTTTTGACTGTAAATGACTGTTGGATGTGAATTATTACCCTTGGAACTAAAATAAGTGTGTTTAGAGTCATTTTAATGCCTGAAATTGGTCAAAATAGAACTTTCTGAGTAGTAGGAAAAGTCTGTAAAAATGGCAATTTTGGTCACTGTGAGGCTCTAAAAAGTGGTTATTCAACATGAGGTACGATCCAATTGACATTTTGAATCATTTTTGTACAGTCCAAAAAATAAATTTTCTGATGAAAAGCAATAACCCGGGACCTGTCGAACTTTCTTCAGATTGTCACTAATGGTGATTTTTTAATGTTTAATCTTTTGACTGTAAATGACTGTTGGATGTGAATTATTACCCTTGGAACTAAAATAAGTGTGTTTAGAGTCATTTTCCTGCCTGAAATTGGTCAAAATAGAAGCTTCTGAGTAGGAGGAAAAGTCTGTAAAAATGGCAATTTTGGTCACTGTGAGGCTTTAAAAAGTGGTTATTCAACATGAGGCACGATCCAATTGACATTTTGAATCATTTTTTGTACAGTCCAAAAAACAAATTTCTGATGAAAAGCAATAACCCGGGACCTGTCGAACTTTCTCCAGATTGTCACTAATGGTGATTTTTTAATGTTTAATCTTTTGACTGTAAATGACTGTTGGAAGTGAATTATTACTTTTTCAAGTACAATAGGTGTGTTTAGCGTCATTTTAATGACTGAAATTGGTCAAAATAGATGCTTCTGAGTAGGAGGAAAAGTCTGTAAAAATGGTAGTTTTGGTCACTGTGAAGCTTTAAAAAGTGGTTATTCAACATGAGGCACAATCCAATTGACATTTTGAATCAGATTTCTACAGTCTAAAAATTCACTTTTCTGATGAAAAACAATGACCCCGGATCTGTCGAACTTTCTCCAGATGGTCACTAATGGTGATTTTTTACTGTTTAATCTTTTGACTGTAAATGACTGTTGGATGTGGATTATTACCCTTGGCACTAAAATAAGTGTGTTTAGAGTCATTTTCCTGCCTGAAATTGGTCAAAATAGATTCTTCTGAGTAGGAGGAAAAGTCTGTAAAAATGGCAGTTTTGGTCACTGTGAGGCTTTAAAAAGTGGTTATTCAACATGAGGCACAATCCAATTGACATTTTGAATCAGATTTCTACAGTCTAAAAAATCACTTTTCTGATGAAAAACGATGACCCCGGACCTGTTGAACTTTCTCCAGATGGTCACTAATGGTCATTTTTTAATGTTTAATTTTTAGGCTGTAAATGAATATTGCATTGAATTATCACATTTGGATCTAAAATAAGTGTGTTTAGAGTCATTTTCCTGCCTGAAATTGGTCAAAATAGAAGCTTCCGAGTAGGAGAAAAAGTCTTTTAAAATGGCAATTTTGGTCTCTGTGAGGCTTTAAAAAGTGGTTATTCAACATGAGGCACGATCAAATTGACATTTTGAATCATTTTTTGTACAGTCCCAAAAATCAATTTTCTGATGCAAAACAATGACCCCGGACCATTTCAACTTTCTCCTGATGGTCACTAATGGTGATTTTTTACTGTTTAATCTTTTGACTGTAAATGACTGTTGGAGGTGAATTATTACCCTTGGAACTAAAATAAGTGTGTTTAGAGTCATTTTCCTGCCTGAAATTGGTCAAAATCGATGCTTCTGAGTAGGAGGAAAAGTCTGTAAAAATGGCAGTTTTGGTCACTGTGAGGCTTTAAAAAGTGGTTTTTCAACATGAGGCACTATCCAATTGACATTCTGAATCATTTGTACAGTCCAAAAATCAATTTTCTGATGAAAAACGATGACCCCGGACCTGTTGAACTTTCTCCAGATGGTCACTAATAGTGATTTTTTACTGTTTAATCTTTTGACTGTAAATAACTGTTTGATGTGAATTATTACCCTTGGAACTAAAATAAGTGTGTTTAGAGTAATTTTCCTGCCTGAAATTAGTCAAAATAGATGCTTCTGAGTAGGAGGAAAAGTCTTTTAAAATGGCAATTTTGGTCTCTGTGAGGCTTTAAAAAGTGGTTATTCAACATGAGGCACGATCAAATTGACATTTTGAATCATTTTTGTACAGTCCAAAAATCAATTTTCTGATGAAAAATGATGACCCTGGACCTGTCGAACTTTCCCCAGATGGTCAGTAATGGTGATTTTTTAATGTTTAATCTTTTGACTGTAAATGACTGTTGGATGTGAATTATTACTTTTGCAAGTAAAATAGGTGTGTTTAGAGTCATTTTAATGCCTGGAAATTGGTCAAAATAGATGCTTCTGAGTAGGAGGAAAAGTCTGTAAAAATGGCAGTTTTGGTCACTATGAGGCTTTAAAAGTGGTTATTCAACATGAGGCACAATCCAATTGACATTTTGAATCAGATTTCTACAGTCTAAAAATCACTTTTCTGATGAAAAACGATGACCCCGGACCTGTTGAACTTTCTCCAGATGGTCACTAATGGTGATTTTTTACTGTTTAATCTATTGACTGTAAATGACTGTTGGATGTGAATTATTACCCTTGGAACTAAAATAAGTGTGTTTAGAGTCATTTTCCTGCCTGATATTGGTCAAAATAGAAGTTTCTGAGTAGGAGGAATAGACTGTAAAAATGGCAAATTTGGTCACTGTGAGGCTTTAAAAAGTGGTTATTCAACATGAGGCACTATCCAATTGACACTTTGAATCATTATTTGTACAGTCCAAAAAATCAATTTTCTGATGAAAAACGATGACCCCGGACCTGTTGAACTTTCTCCAGATGGTCACTAATGGTCATTTTTTAATGTTTAATCTTTTGGCTGTAAATTAATTTTGCACTTAATTATCACATTTGGATCTAAAATAAGTGTGTTTAGAGTCATTTTCCTGCCTGAAATTGGTCAAAATAGAAGCTTCTGAGTAAGCAGGAAAAGTCTGTAAAAATGGCAATTTTGGTCACTGTGAGGCTTTAAAAAGTGGTTATTCAACATGAGGCACTATCCAATTGACACTTTGAATCATTATTTGTACAGTCCAAAAAATCTATTTTCTGATGAAAAACGATGACCCCGGACCTGTTGAACTTTCTCCAGATGGTCACTAATGATGATTTTTTACTGTTTAATCTTTTGACTGTAAATGACTGTTGGAGGTGAATTATTACCCTTGGAACTAAAATAAGTGTGTTTAGAGTCATTTTCCTGCCTGAAATTAGTCAAAATAGAAGCTTCTGAGTAGCAGTAAAGTCTGTAAAAATGGCAATTTTGGTCACTGTGAGGCTCTAAAAAGTGGTTATTCAACATGAGGCACGATCCAATTGACATTTTGAATCATTTTTTGTACAGTCCAAAAATCTAATTCCTGATGAAAAACAATGACCCCGGACCTGTCAAACTTTCTCCAGATGGTCACTAATGGTGATTTTTTACTGTTTAATCTTTTGACTGTAAATGACTGTTGGACATCAAATTATTATCCTTGGAACTAAAATAAGTGAGTTTAGAGTCATTTTCCTGCCTGAAATTGGTCAAAATAGAAGCTTCTGAGTAGGAGGAAAAGTCTGTAAAAATGGCAATTTTGGTCACTGTGAGGCTTTAAAAAGTGGTTATTCAACATGAGGCACTATCCAATTGACATTTTGAATCATTTTTGTACAGTCAAAAAAATCAATTTTCTGATGAAAAACGATGACCCCGGACCTGTCGAACTTTCTCAAGATGGTAACTAATGGAGATTTTTTAATGTTTAATCTTTTGACTGTAAATGACTGTTGGATGTGAATTATTAGCCTTGGAACTAAAATAAGTGTGTTTAGAGTCATTTTCCTGCCTGAAATTGGTCAAAATAGAACCTTCTGAGTAGGAGGAAAAGTCTGTAAAAATGGCAGTTTTGGTCACTGTGAGGCTTTAAAAAGTGGTTATTCAACATGAGGCACAATCCAATTGACATTTTGAATCAGATTTTGTACAGTCTAAAAACTCACTTTTCTGATGAAAAACAATGACCCCGGACCTGTTGAACTTTCTCCAGATGGTCACTAATGGTGATTTTTTACTGTTTAATCTTTTGACTGTAAATGACTGTTGGAGGTGAATTATTAACCTTGGAACTAAAATAAGTGTGTTTAGAGTAATTTTCCTGCCTGAAATTGGTCAAAATAGAACCTTCTGAGTAGGAGGAAAAGTCTGTAAAAATGGCAATTTTGGTCACTGTGAGGCTTTTAAAAGTGGTTATTCAACATGAGGCACGATCCAATTGACATTTTGAATCATTTTTTGTACAGTCCAAAAAATAAAGTTTCTGATGAAAAATAATGACCCCGGACCTGTCGAACTTTCCCCAGATGGCCAGTAATGGTGATGTTTTAATGTTTAATATTTTGACTGTAAATGACTGTTGGATGTGAATTATTAACTTTTCAACTAAAATAGGTGTGTTTAGAGTCATTTTAATGTCTGAAATAGGTCAAAATAGATGCTTCTGAGTAGGAGGAAAAGACTATAAAAATGGCAGTTTTGGTCACTGTGAGGCTTTAAAAAGTGGTTATTCAACATGAGGCACAATCCAATTGACATTTTGAATCAGATTTCTACAGTCTAAAAAATCACTTTTCTGATGAAAAACAATGACCCCAGACCTGTCGAACTTTCTCCAGATGGTCACCAATGGTCATTTTTTAATGTTTAATCTTTTGGCTGTAAATGAATATTGCTTTGAATTATCACATTTGGATCTAAAATTAGTTCACTGTGAGGCTTTAAAAAGTGGTTATTCAACATGAGGCACTATCCAATTGACATTTTGAATCATTATTTGTACAGTCCAAAAATCAATTTTCTGATGAAAAACGATGACCCCAGACCTATCAAACTTTGTCCAGATGGTCACTAATGGTGATTTTTACTGTTTAATCTTTTGACTGTAAATGACTGTTGGATGTGAATTATTACCCTTGGAACTAAAATAAGTGTGTTTAGAGTCATTTTCCTGCCTGAAATTGGTCAAAATAGAAGCTTCTGAGTAGGAGGAAAAGTCTGTAAAAATGGCAATTTTGGTCACTGTGAGGCCTTAAAAAGTGGTTATTCAACATGAGGCACTATCCAATTGACATTTTGAATCATTTTTTGTACAGTCCAAAAAATCAATTTTCTGATGAAAAACGATGACCCCGGACCTGTCAAACTTTGTCCAGATGGTCACTAATGGTGATTTTTTACTGTTTAATCTTTTGACTGTAAATGACTGTTGGACATCAAATTATTATCCTTGGAACTAAAATAAGTGAGTTTAGAGTAATTTTCCTGCCTGAAATTGGTCAAAATAGATGCTTCTGAGTAGGAGGAAAAGTCTATAAAAATGGCAATTTGTGGTCACTGTGAGGCTTTAAAAAGTGGTTATTCAACATGAGGCACGATCCAATTGACATTTTGAATCATTTTTTGTGCAGTCCCAAAAATAAATTTTCTGATGAAAAGCGATGACCCCGGACCTGTCGAACTTTCTCCAGATGGTCACTAATGGTGATTTTTTAATGTTTTATCTTTTGACTGTAAATGACTGTTGGATGTGAATTATTACCATTGGAACTAAAATAAGTGTGTTTAGAGTCATTTTCCTGCCTGAAATTGGTCAAAATAGAAGCTTCTGAGTAGGAGGAAAAGTCTGTAAAAATGGCAATTTTGGTCACTGTGAGGCTTTAAAAAGTGGTTATTCAACATGAGGCACGATCCAATTGACATTTTGAATCATTTTTTGTACAGTCCAAAAAATCAATTTTCTGATGAAAATCAATGACCCGGGACCTGTCGAACCTTCTCCAGATGGTAACTAATGGAGATTTTTTAATGTTTAATCTTTTGACTGTAAATGACTGTTGGATGTGAATTATTAGCCTTGGAACTAAAATAAGTGTGTTTAGAGTCATTGTCCTGCCTGAAATTGGTCAAAATTGACACTTCTAAGTAGGAGGATAAGTCTGTAATAATGGTAATTTTGGTCACTGTGAGGCTTTAAAAAGTGGTTATTCAACATGAGGCACGATCCAATTGATATTTTGAATCATTTTTTGTACAGTCCAAAAAATTAATTTTCAGATGAAAAACAATGACCCCGGACCTGTTGAACTTTCTCAAGATGGTCACTAATGGTGATTTTTTAATGTTTAATCTTTTGACTGTAAATTACTGTTGGATGTGAATTTTTACCCTTGGAACTAAAATATGTGTGTTTAGAGTCAATTACCAGCCTGAAATTGGTCAAAATAGAATCTTCTGAGTAGGAGGAAAAGTCTGTAAAAATGGAAATTTTGGTCACTGTGAGGCTTTAGAAAGTGGTTATTCAACATGAGGCACGATCCAATTGACATTTTGAATCATTTTTTGTACAGTCCAAAAAATAAAGTTTCTGATGAAAAATAATGACCCCGGACCTGTCGAACTTTCCCCAGATGGTCAGTAATGGTGATTTTTTAATGTTTAATCTTTTGACTGTAAATTACTGTTGGATGTGAATTATTAACCTTTCAACTAAAATAAGTGTGTTTAGAGTCATTTTCCTGCCTGAAATTGGTCAAAATAGAAGCTTCTGAGTAGGAGGAAAAGTCTGTAAAAATGGCAATTTTGGTCACTGTGAGGCTTTAAAAAGTGGTTATTCAACATGAGGCACGATCCAATTGACATTTTGAATAATTTTTTGTACAGTCCCAAAAATCAATTTTCTGATGAAAAACGATGACCCCGGACCTGTCGAACTTTCTCCAGATGGTCACTAATGGTGATTTTTTAATGTTTAATCTTTTGACTGTAAATGACTGTTGGATGTGAATTATTACCCTTGGAACTAAAATAAGTGTGTTTAGAGTCATTTTCCTGCCTGAAATTGGTCATAATAGATGCTTCTGAGTAGGAGGAAAAGTCTGTAAAAATGGCAATTTTGGTCACTGTGAGGGTTTAAAAAGTGGTTATTCAACATGAGGCACGATCCAATTGACATTTTGAATCATTTTTTGTACAGTCCAAAAAAATCAATTTTCTGATGAAAACGATGACCCCGGACCTGTCGAACTTTCTCCAGATGGTCAGTAATGGTGATTTTTTAATGTTCAATCTTTTGACAGTAAATGACTGTTGAATATGAATTATCAATTTTCCAACTAAAATAAGTGTGTTTAGAGTCATTTTCAAGCCTGAAATTGGTCAAAATAGAAGCTTCCGAATTGGAGGAAAAGTCAATAAAAATGGGAGGTTTGGTCACTGTGAGGCTTTAAAAAGTGGTTATTCAACATGAGGCACAATCCAATTGACATTTTGAATCAGATTTCTACAGTCTAAAAACTCACTTTTCTGATGAAAAACAATGACCCCGGACCTGTCGAACTTTCTCCAGATGGTCACTAATGGTGATTTTTTACTGTTTAATCTTTTGACTGTAAATGACTGTTGGATGTGAATTATTACCCTTGGAACTAAAATAAGTGTGTTTAGAGTCATTTTCCGCCTAAAATTGGTCAAAATAGAAGCTTCTGAGTAGGAGGAAATGTCAGTAAAAATGGCAATTTTGGTCACTGTGAGGCTCTAAAAAGTGGTTATTCAACATGAGGCACGATCCAATTGACATTTTGAATCATTTTTTGTACAGTCCAAAAATCCATTTTCTGATGAAAAACGATGACCCCGGACCTGTCAAACTTTCTCCAGATGGTTAGTAATGGTGATTTTTTAATGTTTAATCTTTTGACTGTAAATGACTGTTGGATGTGAATTATTCCCCTTGGAACTAAAAGATATGTGTTTAGAGTCATTTTCCTGCCTGAAATTGGTCAAAATAGAAGCTTCTGAGTAGGAGGAAAAGTCTGTAAAAATGGCAATTTTGGTCACTGTGAGGCTTTAAAAAGTGGTTATTCAACATGAGGCACGATCCAATTGACATTTTGAATCATTTTTTGTACAGTCCAAAAATACAATTTTCTGATGAAAAGCGATAACCCGGGACCTGTCGAACTTTCTCCAGATTGTCACTAATGGTGATTTTTTAATGTTTAATCTTTTGACTGTAAATGACTGTTGGATGTGAATTATTACTTTTGCAACTACAATAAGTGTGTTTAGTGTCATTTTACTGACTGAAATTGGTCAAAATAGATGCTTCTGAGTAGGAGGAAAAGTCTGTAAAAATGGCAATTTTGGTCACTGTGAAGCTTTAAAAAGTGGTTATTCAACATGAGGCACGATCCAATTGACATTTTGAATCAGATTTCGTACAGTCCAAAAATTCACTTTTCTGATGAAAAACAATGACCCCGGACCTGTTGAACTTTCTCCAGATGGTCACTAATAGTGATTTTTTACTGTTTAATCTTTTGACTGTAAATAACTGTTGGATGTGAATTATTACCCTTGGAACTAAAATAAGTGTGTTTAGAGTAATTTTCCTGCCTGAAATTAGTCAAAATAGATGCTTCTGAGTAGGAGGAAAAGTCTTTAAAAATGGCAATTTTGGTCTCTGTGAGGCTTTAAAAAGTGGTTATTCAACATGAGGCACGATCAAATTGACATTTTGAATCATTTTTTGTACAGTCCAAAAAATCCATTTTCTGATGAAAAATGATGACCCCGGACCTGTCGAACTTTCCCCAGATGGTCAGTAATGGTGATTTTTTAATGTTTAATCTTTTGACTGTAAATGACTGTTGGATGTGAACTTTTACTTTTTCAAGTAAAATAGGTGTGTTTAGAGTCATTTTAATGCCTGAAATTGGTCAAAATAGAAGCTTCTGAAAAGCAGGAAAAGTCTGTAAAAATGGCAATTTTGGTCACTGTGAGGCTTTAAAAAGTGGTTATTCAACATGAGGCACGATCCAATTGACATTTTGAATAATTTTTTGTACAGTCCAAAAAATAAATTTTCTGATGAAAAGCAATAACCCGGGACCTGTCGAACTTTCTTCAGATTGTCACTAATGGTGATTTTTTAATGTTTAATCTTTTGACTGTAAATGACTGTTGGATGTGAATTATTACCCTTGGAACTAAAATAAGTGTGTTTAGAGTCATTTTCCTGCCTGAAATTGGTCAAAATAGAAGCTTCTGAGTAGGAGGAAAAGTCTGTAAAAATGGCAATTTTGGTCACTGTGAGGCTTTAAAAAGTGGTTATTCAACATGAAGCACGATCCAATTGACATTTTGAATCATTTTTTGTACAGTCCAAAAAATAAATTTTCTGATGAAAAGCAATAACCCGGGACCTGTCGAACTTTCTCCAGATTGTCACTAATGGTGATTTTTTAATGTTTAATCTTTTGACTGTAAATGACTGTTGGAAGTGAATTATTACTTTTTCAAGTACAATAGGTGTGTTTAGTGTCATTTTAATGACTGAAATTGGTCAAAATAGATGCTTCTGAGTAGGAGGAAAAGTCTGTAAAAATGGTAGTTTTGGTCACTGTGAAGCTTTAAAAAGTGGTTATTCAACATGAGGCACAATCCAATTGACATTTTGAATCAGATTTCGTACAGTCTAAAAATTCACTTTTCTGATGAAAAACAATGACCCCGGACCTGTTGAACTTTCTCCAGATGGTCACTAATAGTGATTTTTTACTTTTTAATCTTTTGACTGTAAATAACTGTTGGATGTGAATTATTACCCTTGGAACTAAAATAAGTGTGTTTAGAGTAATTTTCCTGCCTGAAATTAGTCAAAATAGATGCTTCCGAGTAGGAGGAAAAGTCTTTTAAAATGGCAATTTTGGTCTCTGTGAGGCTTTAAAAAGTGGTTATTCAACATGAGGCACGATCCAATTGACATTTTGAATCATTTTTTGTACAGTCCAAAAAATCAATTTTCTGATGAAAAATGATGACCCTGGACCTGTCGAACTTTCCCCAGATGGTCAGTAATGGTGATTTTTTAATGTTTAATCTTTTGACTGTAAATGAATGTTGGATGCGAATTATTACTTTTTCAAGTAAAATAAGTGTGTTTAGAGACATTTTCCTGCTGGAAATTGTTCCAAATAGATGCTTCTGACTAGGAGGAAAAGTCTGTAAAAATGGCAATTTTGGTCACTGTGTGGCTTTAAAAGTGGTTATTCAACATGAGGCACAATCCAATTGACATTTTGAATCAGATTTCTACAGTCTAAAAAATCACTTTTCGGATGAAAAACGATGACCCCGGACCTGTTGAACTTTCTCCAGATGGTCACTAATGGTGATTTTTTACTGTTTAATCTATTGACTGTAAATGACTGTTGGATGTGAATTATTACCCTTGGAACTAAAATAAGTGTGTTTAGAGTCATTTTCCTGCCTGAAATTGGTCACAATAGAAGCTTCTGAGAAGGAGGAAAAGTCTGTAAAAATGGCAATATTGGTCACTGTGAGGCTTTAAAAAGTGGTTATTCAACATGAGGCACTATCCAATTGACACTTTGAATCATTATTTGTACAGTCCAAAAATCTATTTTCTGATGAAAACGATGACCCCGGACCTGTTGAACTTTCTCCAGATGGTCACTAATGATGATTTTTTACTGTTTAATCTTTTGACTGTAAATGACTGTTGGAGGTGAATTATTACCCTTAGAACTAAAATAAGTGTGTTTAGAGTCATTTTCCTGCCTGAAATTAGTTAAAATAGAAGCTTCTGAGTAGCAGTAAAAGTCTGTAAAAATGGCAATTTTGGTCACAGTGAGGCTCTAAAAAGTGGTTATTCAACATGAGGCACAATCCAATTGACATTTTGAATCAGATTTCGTACAGTCTAAAAACTCACTTTTCTGATGAAAAACAATGACCCCGGACCTGTTGAACTTTCTCCAGATGGTCACTAATGGTGATTTTTTACTGTTTAATCTTTTGACTGTAAATGACTGTTGGATGTGAATTATTACCCTTGGATCTAAAATAAGTGTGTTTAGAGTCATTTTCCTGCCTGAAATTGGTCAAAATAGAAGCTTCTGAGAAGCAGGAAAAGTCTGTAAAAATGGCAATTTTGGTCACTGTGAGGCTTTTGAAAGTGGTTATTCAACATGAGGCACTATCCAATTGACACTTTGAATCATTATTTGTACAGTCCAAAAAATCTATTTTCTGATGAAAAACGATGACCCCGGACCTGTTGAACTTTCTCCAGATGGTCACTAATGATGATTTTTTACTGTTTAATCTTTTGACTGTAAATGACTGTTGGAGGTGAATTATTACCCTTAGAACTAAAATAAGTGTGTTTAGAGTCATTTTCCTGCCTGAAATTAGTTAAAATAGAAGCTTCTGAGTAGCAGTAAAGTCTGTAAAAATGGCAATTTTGGTCACAGTGAGGCTCTAAAAAGTGGTTATTCAACATGAGGCACAATCCAATTGACATTTTGAATCAGATTTCTACAGTCTAAAAACTCACTTTTCTGATGAAAAACAATGACCCCGGACCTGTTGAACTTTCTCCAGATGGTCACTAATGGTGATTTTTTACTGTTTAATCTTTTGACTGTAAATGACTGTTGGAGGTGAATTATTAACCTTGGAACTAAAATAAGTGTGTTTAGAGTAATTTTCCTGCCTGAAATTGGTCAAAATAGAACCTTCTGAGTAGGAGGAAAAGTCTGTAAAAATGGCAATTTTGGTCACTGTGAGGCTTTTGAAAGTGGTTATTCAACATGAGGCACGATCCAATTGACATTTTGAATCATTTTTTGTACAGTCCAAAAATAAAGTTTCTGATGAAAAATAATGACCCCGGAACTGTCGAACTTTCCCCAGATGGCCAGTAATGGTGATTTTTTAATGTTTAATATTTTGACTGTAAATGACTGTTGGATGTGAATTATTAATTTTTCAAGTAAAATAAGTGTGTTTAGAGTAATTTTCCTGCCTGAAATAGGTCAAAATAGATGCTTCTGAGTAGGAGGAAAAGACTATAAAAATGGCAGTTTTGGTCACTGTGAGGCTTTAAAAAGTGGTTATTCAACATGAGGCACAATCCAATTGACATTTTGAATCAGATTTCTACAGTCTAAAAAATCACTTTTCTGATGAAAAACAATGACCCCGGATCTGTCGAACTTTCTCCAGATGGTCACTAATGGTGATTTTTTACTGTTTAATTTTTTGACTGTAAATGACTGTTGGACATCAAATTATTATCCTTGAACTAAAATAAGTGAGTTTAGAGTAATTTTCCTGCCTGAAATTGGTCAAAATAGATGCTTCTGAGTAGGAGAAAAAGTCTGTAAAAATGGCAATTTGTGTCTCTGTGAGGCTTTAAAAAGTGGTTATTCAACATGAGGCACTATCCAATTGACATTTTGAATCATTTTTTGTGCAGCACCAAAAGTAAATTTTCTGATGAAAAGCGATAACACCGGACCTGTCAAACTTTCTCCAGATTGTCACTAATGGTGATTTTTTAATTTTTAATCTTTTGACTGTAAATGACTGTTGGATGTGAATTATTACCATTGCAACTAAAATAAGTGTGTTTAGAGTCATTTTCCTGCCTGAAATTGGTCAAAATAGATGCTTCTGAGTAAGAGGAATAGTCTGTAAAAATGGCAATTTTGGTCACTGTGAGGCTCTAAAAAGTGGTTATTCAACATGAGGTACGATCCAATTGACATTTTGAATCATTTTTTGTACAGTCCCAAAAATAAATTTTCTGATGAAAAGCAATAACCCGGGACCTGTCGAACTTTCTCCAGATTGTCACTAATGGTGATTTTTTAATGTTTAATCTTTTGACTGTAAATGACTGTTGGATGTGAACTTTTACTTTTTCAAGTAAAATAGGTGTGTTTAGAGTCATTTTAATGCCTGAAATTGGTCAAAATAGAAGCTTCTGAAAAGCAGGAAAAGTCTGTAAAAATGGCAATTTTGGTTACTGTGAGGCTTTAAAAAGTGGTTATTCTACATGAGACACGATCCAATTGACATTTTGAATAATTTTTTGTACAGTCCAAAAATAAATTTTCTGATGAAAAGCAATAACCCGGGACTTGTCGAACTTTCTCCAGATTGTCACTAATGGTGATTTTTTAATGTTTAATCTTTTGACTGTAAATGACTGTTGGATGTGAATTATTACCCTTGGAACTAAAATAAGTGTGTTTAGAGTCATTTTCCTGCCTGAAATTGGTCAAAATAGAAGCTTCTGAGTAGGAGGAAAAGTCTGTAAAAATGGCAATTTTGGTCACTGTGAGGCTTTAAAAAGTGGTTATTCAACATGAGGCACGATCTAATTGACATTTTGAATCATTTTTTGTACAGTCCAAAAAATAAGTTTTCTGAAGAAAATCAATAACCCGGGACCTGTCGAACTTTCTCCAGATTGTCACTAATGGTGATTTTTTAATGTTTAATCTTTTGACTGTAAATGACTGTTGGAAGTGAATTATTACTTTTTCAAGTACAATAGGTGTGTTTAGAGTAATTTTAATGCCTGAAATTGGTCAAAATAGATGCTTCTGAGTAGGAGGAAAAGTCTGTAAAAATGGTAGTTTTGGTCACTGTGAGGCTTTAAAAAGTGGTTATTCAACATGAGGCACAATCCAATTGACATTTTGAATCAGATTTCTACAGTCTAAAAATTCACTTTTCTGATGAAAAACAATGACCCCGGATCTGTCGAACTTTCTCCAGATGGTCACTAATGGTGATTTTTTACTGTTTAATCTTTTGACTGTAAATGACTGTTGGATGTGGATTATTACCCTTGGCACTAAAATAAGTGTGTTTAGAGTCATTTTCCTGCCTGAAATTGGTCAAAATAGATTCTTCTGAGGAGGAGGAAAAGTCTGTAAAAATGGCAATTTTGATCACTGTGAGGCTTTAAAAAGTGGTTATTCAACATGAGGCACGATCCAATTGACATTTTGAATCATTTTTGCTACAGTCCAAAAAATCTATTTTCTGATGAAAAACGATGTCCCCGGCCGGACCCGTCGAACTTTCTCCAGATTGTCACTAATTTTGATTTTTTACTTTTTAATCTTTTGACTGTAAATGACTGTTGGATGTGAATTATTACCCTTGGCACTAAAATAAGTGTGTTTAGAGTCATTTTCCTGCCTGAAATTGGTCAAAATAGAGTCTTCTGAGGAGGAGGAAAAGTCTGTAAAAATGGCAGTTTTGGTCACTGTGAGGCTTTAAAAAGTGGTTATTCAACATGAGGCACAATCCAATTGACATTTTGAATCAGATTTCTACAGTCTAAAAAATCACTATTCTGATGAAAAACAATGACCCCGGATCTGTCGAACTTTCTCCAGATGGTCACTAATGGTTATTTTTTACTGTTTAATCTTTTAACTGTAAATGACTATTGGAGGTGAACTATTACCCTTGGAACTAAAATAAGTGTTTTTAGAGTCATTTTCCTGCCTGAAATTGGTCAAAATAGAAGCTTCTGAGTAGGAGGAAAAGTCTGTAAAAATGGCAATATTAGTCACTGTGAGGCTTTAAAAAGTGGTTATTCAACATGAGGCATGATCAAATTGACATTTTGAATAATTTTTTGTACAGTCCAAAAATAAATTTTCTGATGAAAAGCGATAACCCCGGACCTGTCAAACTTTCTCCAGATTGTCACTAATGGTGATTTTTAATGTTTAATCTTTTGACTGTAAATGACTGTTGGATGTGAATTATTACTTTTTCAACTAAAATAGGTGTGTTTAGAGTCATTTTAATGCCTGAAATTAGTCAAAATAGATGCTTCTGAGTAGGAGGAAAAGTCTGTAGAAATGGCAATTTTGGTCACTGTGAGGCTTTAAAAAGTGGTTATTCAACATGAGGCACGATCCAATTGACATTTTGAATCAGATTTCTACAGTCTAAAAAATCACTTTTCTGATGAAAAACGATGACCACGGACCTGTTGAACTTTCTCCAGATGGTCACTAATGGTCATTTTTTAATGTTAAATTTTTAGGCTGTAAATGAATATTGCATTGAATTATCACATTTGGATCTAAAATAAGTGTGTTTAGAGTCATTTTCCTGCCTGAAATTGGTCAAAATAGAAGCTTCCGAGTAGGAGAAAAAGTCTGTAAAAATGGCAATTTTGGTCACTGTGAGGCTTTAAAAAGTGGTTATTCAAAATGAGGCACGATCCAATTGACATTTTGAATCATTATTTGTACAGTCCAAAAAATCACTTTTCTGATGAAAAACAATGACCCCGGATCTGTCGAACTTTCTCCAGATGGTCACTAATGGTGATTTTTTACTATTTAGTCTTTTGGCTGTAAATGACTGTTGGATGTGGATTATTACCCTTGGCACTAAAATAAGTGTGTTTAGAGTCATTTTCCTGCCTGAAATTGGTCAAAATAGATTCTTCTGAGGAAGAGGAAAAGTCTGTAAAAATGGCAATTTTGGTCACTGTGAGGCTTTAAAAGGTGGTTATTCAACATGAGGCACGATCTAATTGACATTTTGAATCATTTTTTGTACAGTCCAAAAAGTCTATTTTCTGATGAAAAACGATGTCCCCGGACCCGTCGAACTTTCTCCAGATTGTCACTAACTGTGATTTTTTGCTTTTTAATCTTTTGACTGTAAATGACTGTTGGATGTGAATTATTACCCTTGGAACTAAAATAAGTGTGCTTAGAGTAATTTTCCTGCCTGAAATTTTTCAAAATAGATGCTTCTGAGTAAAAGGAAAAGTCTTCAAAAATGGCAATTTTGGTCTCTGTGAGGTTTTAAAAGTGGTTATTCAACATGAGGCACAATCAAATTGACATATTGAATCATTATTTGTATAGTCCAAAAATCAATTTTCTGATGAAAAACGATGACCCCGGACCTGTCGAACTTTCTCCAGATAGTCACTAATCATGATTTTTTACTGTTTAATCTTTTGACTATAAATGACTGTTGGATGTGAATTATTACCCTTGGAACTAAAATAAGTGTGTTTAGAGTAATTTTCATGCCTGAAATTGGTCAAAATAGAAGCTTCCGAGTAGGAGAAAAAGTCTGTAAAAATGGTAATTTTGGTCACTGTGAGGATTTAAAAAGTGGTTATTCAACATGAGGCACGATCCAATTGACATTTTGAATCATTATTTGTACATTCCAAAAAATCAATTTTCTGATGAAAAACAATGACCCCGGACCATTTGAACTTTCTCCAGATGGTCACTAATGGTGATTTTTAACTGTTTAATCTTTTGACTGTAAATGACTGTTGGAGGTGAATTATTACCCTTGGAACTAAAATAAGTGTGTTTAGAGTCATTTTCCTGCCTGAAATTAGTCAAAATAGAAGCTTCTGAGTAGGAGTAAAAGTCTGTAACAATGGCAATTTTGGTCACTGTGAGGCTTCAATAAGTGGTTATTCAACATGAGGCACTATCCAATTGACATTTTAAATCATTATTTGTACAGTCCAAAAGATCAATTTTCTGATGAAAAACAATGACCCCGGACCAGTTGAACTTTCCCCAGATGGTCAGTAATGGTGATTTTTTAATGTTTAATCTTTTGACTTTAAATGACTGTTGGATGTGAATTATTACTTTTTCAAGTAAAATAGGTGTGTTTAGAGTCATCTTAATGCCTGAAATTGGTCAAAATAGATGCTTCTGAGTAGGAGGAAAAGTCTGTAAAAATGGCAGTTTTGGTCACTGTGAGGCTTTAAAAAGTGGTTATTCAACATGAGGCACAATCCAATTGACATTCTGAATCAGATTTCTACAGACTAAAAATCCCTTTTCTGATGAAAAACGATGACCCCGGACCAGTTGAACTTTCTCCAGATGGTCACTAATGGTGATTTTTTACTGTTTAATCTTTTGAGTGTAAATGACTGTTGGATGTGAATTATTACCCTTGGAACTAAAATAAGTGTGTTTAGAGTAATTTTCCTGCCTGAAATAGGTCAAACTAGAAGCTTCCGAGTAGGAGAAAAATTCTGTAAAAATGGCAATTTTGGTCACTGTGAGGCTTTAAAAAGTGGTTATTCAACATGAGGCACGATCCAATTGACATTTTGAATCATTATTTTTACAGTCCAAAAAATCAATTTTCTGATGAAAAGCGATAACTTGGACCTGTCGAACTTTCTCCAGATTGTCACTAATGGTGATTTTTTTAATGTTTAATCTTTTGACTGTAAATGACTGTTGGATGTGAATTTTTACCCTTGGAACTAAAATAAGTGTGTTTAGAGTCATTTTCCTGCCTGAAATTGATCAAAATAGATGCTCTGAGTAGGAGGAAAAGTCTTCAAAAATTGCAATTTTGGTCTCTTTGAGGCTTTAAAAAGTGGTTATTCAACATGTGGCACGATCAAATTGACATTTTGAATCATTTTTTGTAAAGTCCAAAAAATCAATTTTCTGTTGAAAAACGATGACCCCGGACCTGTCGAACTTTCTCCAGATGGTCAGTAATGGTGATTTTTTAATGTTTAATCTTTTGACTGTAAATGACTGTTGGATGTGAATTATTACTTTTTCAACTTAAATGAGTGTGTTTAAAGTCATTTTCCTGCCTAAAATCAGTCAAAATAGAAGCTTTTGAGTAGGAGGAAAAGTCTGTAAAAATGGCAATTTTGGTCACTGTGAGGTTTTAAAAAGTGGTTATTCAACATGAGGCACGATCCAAATGACATTTTGAATAAAAAAATTTACAGTCCAAAAAATAAAATTTCTGATGAAAAATGACTCCGGACCTGTCGAACTTTCCACAGATGGTCAGAAATGGTGATTTTTTAATGTTTAATCTTTTGACTGTAAATGACTATTGCATGTGAGTTATCACTTTTGGAACTAAAATAAGTGTGTTTAGAGTCATTTTCCTGCCTGAAATAGGTCAAAATAGAAGCTTTTGAGTGGGAGAAAAAGTCTATCAAAATGGCAATTTGGTCACTGTGAGGCTTTAAAAAGTGGTTATTCAACATGAGGCACGATCCAATTGACATTTTGAATAATTTTGGACTGTTGGATGTGAATTATTACTTTTTCAACTAAAATAAGTGTGTTTAGAGTCATTTTCCTGCCTGAAATTGGCCTGAAATTGCAAATGATAATTTTAATAATTGGCTTGAGTCTTCACTCAATACCGTGCTTCCCAAAAAAGTGATCCGCAAAAAGTAGGAGCCAATAAAAATGCCTGGCAGTCCCCTAAGCTCCGGGAGCTCAAACAATTATGTAAAAGGCTTGAAAGAAGCTGGAGGAAGGTTTTTAAGCAATAAACAAAGTTAAATACAGGGAGGCGATAAAAAACTATAAAGCAGAAATAAAATCCACCCAAGCTGGCTTCTATCAAGAGAAAATTACATTGGTTGCAAATCCCCCTCGTGAAATCTTTCATATCGTAAAATCTCTTCTTACACCCCCCAGTTCCCCCATTACTTCTGAAAACACTCAACTTCGGTGCGACCAAATAGCAGAATTTTTCTCGGCCAAAATACAAAACATTTTTATGTCCTTTCCTCAGGTCATAACTCAACAAACTGTATTACCAACAGACACTAAAACTCCAAACGAACAGGGCCTGCTGGAAGAATTTCCCCCTTTAAATCTAACCTGTCTTCAGGGGATTTTGAAGCAGCTAAAATCGGGTTCTCCCACAGATCCCGCCCCCCCACCATTCTAAATCAGATCACTGAGACTGTATCACCAGTCATACTGGATGTGATTAACGCATCTCTCCTGACGGGAATTGTGCCCCCTACGTGGAAACAGGCCAGGGTCAAAGCACTCCTGAAAAAGCCCAACCTAGATCCAGAGGAGTGGGCAAATTACCGCCCCATCTCTCTGCTGCCTGGAATTAGTAAAATAGCTGAGAGGCATGTAAATTCTGCTCTTTCAGCTTTCCTTGAAACTAACAATTGTCTTCATCCCACACAGACAGGATTCAGAGCACAGCAGGGCACGGAGTAGAAGAAGCAAGGAAAATCCTTGATGGCAGAGGCTGCACTGCCCTTATTCTGTTAGACCTCAGCGCAGCCTTCGATACGGTGAACCATCAATTGATGAGTCAAAGACTCAGGGATGTGGGAGTGACTGGAACAGCACTGAAATGGCTGCAGTCCTTCCTAGAAAACAGATCCTTCATAGTCTTTGAAGATGAAATCATCTCAAAGCAAATGTCCCTGACTTGTGGGGTTCCTCAGGGATCTTCCCTAAGCCCCACCCTTTTTAATATATATATATGAGTTCCTTGGCAGAAATTGTACTTCCGTTTGAGGTACAGATTGTCACGTATGCCGACGACACCCAGTTGGTTGTCTCTCTTAATCAGCAGGATAACTCTGGACCTGGCCTAGCCTCCTGCCTCGAAAAGGTATCGAGATGGATGGACAGCTCATATTTGAAGCTTAATGGGGCAAAAACTGAGCTTATGTTTCTCTGTAACTCTGTCCCCGTAAACATAGATCCATTCTGGCCCAGTTGCCTGGGCCCACCTACTGCTCCGAAAAATCAGATTAAGAGCTTGGGTGTTTGGCTCGACTGTAACCTGGATTTTCATGAACAAGCTCGGAAAGTCGCAGCCAGCTGCTATGGTCTTTTGATGATGATTAGAAAGATCCTTCCCCTATTACCTTTTGTTGCCAGACGGCTGCTAGTTCCAGCATTAATTTTGTCATGGCTAGACTATGCCAATGCTGTTTACCTAGGAGCCCCTCATTTTACGACCAAAAGACTACAAACTGTGCAAAACTGTGCAGCCCGTCTGCTCCTGAACATCTCCAAATGCCTCTTGGCTAAACCCGCTCTTGCCACTTTGCACTGGCTTCCAATACAGGAGAGAATTCATTTTAAGGCGATTTGCATTGCACATAAAGCACTTTCTGGAAAAGGCTCGTCAATGATTCGCTCTATGATTCAGCCCTATCGACCCAAAAGGGCTTTGAGATCTGAAAACAAGTGTCTGGTAGTAGTTCCGAGAATCAGACGGACACGAAGTGGAGGCCGCCTGTTCTCATATAACTTGGCTAAGCTTTGGAACCATCTTCCTCATCATATTCGCCTTGAGCCAAATTACTTGAACTTCTGAAAACAACTGAAAACTTTTCTCTTCCCTTGCTCTGCTTGAAGTCTATTGGGGCGCTACAGCTAGCGCTGGGATGCCCTCGGATAACCACGTGCTTTAGAAATGTTTCTTCATTCATTCATTCAAAATAGAAGCTTCTGAGTAGGAGGAAAAGTCTGTAAAAATGGCAATTTTGGTCACTGTGAGGCATTAAAAAGTGGATATTCAACATGAGTCACGATCCAAATGACATTTTGAATCATTTTTTGTACAGTCCAACAAATCAATTTTCCGATGAAAAACAATGACCCCTGACCAGTCAAACTTTCTCCAGATGGTCACTAGTGATGATTTTTTTAATGTTTAATCTTTTGACTGTAAATGACTGTTGGATGTGAATTATTAATTTTGCAACTAAAATAAGTGTATTTAGAGTAATTTTCTGCCTGAAATTGGTCAAAATAGAAGCTTCTGAGAAGGAGGAAAAGTCTGTAAAAATGGCAATTTTGGTCACTGTAAGAGTTTAAAAAGTGGTTATTCAACATGAGGAACGATCCAATTGACAGTTTGAATTATTTTTTGTACAGTCCAAAAAATCAATTTTCTGATGAAAAACAATAACCCTGGACTTTTCGAACTATCCCCAGATGGGCAGTAATGATGATTTTTTAATGTTTAATCTTTTGACTGTATATGACTATTGCATGTGAATTATCACTTTTGGAACTAAAATAAGTGTGTTTAGAGTCATTTTCCTGCCTGAAATTTTTCAAAATAGAAGCTACTGAGTGAGAGGAAAAGTCTGTAAAAATGGCCATTTCGGTCACTGTGAGGCTTTAAAAAGTAGTTATTCAACATGAGGCACAATCCAATTGACATTTTGAATCATTTTTTTGTAGAGTCCAAAAAATCAATTTTCTGATGAAAAACAATGACCCTGGACCTGTCGAACTTTCCCCAGATGGGCAGTAATGATGATTTTTTAATGTTTAATCTTTTGACTGTAAATGACTATTGCATTTGAATTATCACTTTTGGAACTAAATAGGTGTGTTTAGAATCATTTTCCTACCTGAAATTGTTCAAAATAGATGCTTCTGAGTAGGAGGAAAAGTCTGTAAAAATGGCAACTTTGGTCACTGTGAGGCTTTAAAAAAAAAGTGGTTATTCAACAGGAGGCACGATCCAATTGACATTTTGAATCATTTTTTGTACAGTCCAAAAATCAATTTTCTGATGAAAACGATGACCCCGGACCTGTCGAACTTTCTCCAGATGGTCAGTAATGGTGATTTTTAATGTTTAATCTTTTGACTGTAAATGACTGTGGGATGTGAATTATTATGTTTTCAACTAAAATAAGTGTGTTTAGAATAATGTTTCTGCCTGAAATTGGTCAAAATAGAAGCTTCTGAGTAGGAGGAAAAGGTTTTAAAAATGGCAATTTTGGTACCTGTGAGGCTTTAAAAAGTGGTTATTCAACATGAGGCACGATCCAAATGACATTTTGAATAATTCTTTGTACACTCCAAAAAATCAATTTTCTGATGAAAAGCGATGACCCCGGACCTGTCGAACTTTCTCCAGATGATCACTAATGTTGATTTTTTAATGTTTAATCTGTTGACTGTAAATGACTGTTGGATGTGAATTATTACTTTTTCAACTAAAATAAGTGTATTTAGAGTAATTTTCTGCCTGAAATTGGTCAAAATGGAAGCGTCTGAGTAGGAGGAAAAGTCTGTAAAAATGGCAACTTTGGTCACTGTGAGGCTTTAAAAAAAAGTGGTTATTCAACGGGAGGCACGATCCAATTGACATTTTGACTCATTTTTTGTACAGTTCAAAAAATCTATTTTCTGATCAAAAACGATGACCCCGGACCTGTCGAACTTTCCCCAGATGGTCAGTAATGGTGATTTTTTAATGTTTAGGGGCCGATTCCGATTCGGGCCGGAAAACGTACCGACCGACTCGGAGCCGGAAATTATTCCGACCGACACGTACCGGTGCAGCCGGACCCGCAAAGTACGATGAGAAGCGTGCAAAACCCGACCGACGCGTACGGAACACAAGCCGAACGACCGAACCGCGCGGAAAACAGCCATCCGGCCGGAAAACCACGCGAATCGAACCGACCGACACGCACCAGGAAGAATCCCGAACGAAACGTACCCGCGAACTCCTACCCGCCAAGTACGATGCAACACGTGGAAAACACGACCGAGTCGCACGGGGCCCAAGCCGTACGACCGACACGCATACAAAACTGCGAGCCGAAGAAACCCAAAACACCGCGACCGACGCGTACGCAGCACAGAAAACAGCACAAACACAGCGTGAACGAATCTGAGAGGCCCGCACGAGACAACTGCAGGGTCCGACTCGGTCAGAAGAACGTCTCCTACATGCACAAAAAGAACCAAGGAAAAAACACACAAAAAAAGGCCAAACAAGCAACTACAAAGAAAATAAATACTGGGTGGGGAAACAGGGAACAAAGACTCACCCACAACTCCACCCATATAAAGGACACAAATCCCTACCATGATCCTTTGCAATTTCAAATTACCTGCCAGCACTCAACACCAACAGACAGCAACCACACACACATTCACAGCTCACCCATCACACAAGCCACACACCAGCAGCACCTCAACAAATAGCACCCTCACATATACCCAGCAAAACACACACTAACACACCCTCACTTGCACACCAACACACACATCACTCACCATCACCACCCAACATTATGCCCCCAAAGAAGAATCATAAGTTCCTAGATAGTGAATTGGAAGTCCTGGTAGATGAGATCCTCAGGGTAGAGCCACAGCTGTTTGGTACACTGGTCCAACAGACACTCATGGCGCAGAAAACCAAGATGTGAGAGAGGATTGTTGACAGGGTCAACGCACAATCACCATGTTTGTGCACAAAGGTAGACATCCAGAACAGGTAGTATGACGTGCGCAGGAGGGTCAGGGAGCTGTTGAAGAAGGACTACTTCTTGAGCCAACACACCGGCAGTGGCCCTCCTGCCAAACCAGTATACCTCAGGCCCTGGGAGGAGAAGGTGCGGGCCATCCTACCACCAGTGAGCGTATATGGACTGGAAAACATCCCAGAGCCTGGTGAGTACACAACAAATGTACACAATATTGTGCGACAATACACACACATCACTGTCAAGGGGCGAGTCAAACCATGCACCCTTAGCAAATACACACCAACCAAAACAGAATCATCCCAAAATGTGCATGTCAGTCAGATAAACACAATACATGCCAGCTCATAGTGATATGTAACTGTGTCATGACATGTACAAACCCAACAACAAATAGAGCTAGGCAGTGGCACAAATCTAACCAACAAACACAGTCAGATATGTAGCCACCACTACAACACCACCTCACAGGGAAGCTCACTGAAAGGAAGGAATTCTGTGTATGCTGGGCAAGTCAGTGTAGCCAATAGCATCATGGGAGTCGTAGTCACAGATATTGCCCACCCTCACAATGCGCACATCAACACCACCATGAACCATGCCCACATCACAGGGAGTGGAAAACAACTGACAAGATGGCTGACACTGGCCACTGCTGTGGGGAGCACAAGGCCCTGCTGGAAACTGGGCACCACCAACAGCAGGACACCACTGTCAGCCATCTTGCCATTGCTGTCACACTCACACACAGTGAAGTACACTCAAAAGGAAGGAAGTATGGGCATGCTGGGAAGGGGGTGGAGGCAATAGCATGATGGGAGTGGTAGTCACAGATATTGCTCACCCTCACAACTGTCCCATCAACACCACCCTGAACCATGTGCACATCACAGGGAGTGGACAAGAACTGACAAGATGGCTGACACTGGGTACTGCTGTGGGGAGCACAAGGCCCTGCTGGGAACTGTGCACCAACCAACAGCAGGACACCACTGACTGACATCCTGAAAGACAACTTGCACTCCCTGCAATGGAAGCACGTTCCATGGTGGGATGCCTGGCTGGGTGGGAAGGAGGACTCACAGCACTGACCATAGTCACCAGCAGCTCCACCCACACACCCCCCTAACACAAACTACACACAACTCACCTGGGAGAATGCATTGACTCAAACACACAAATCAAATATCCCACAAAGAACCACAACCCTGGGTCATGCTGTGTGAAGCACAGGGACACACATGGGACTCCTAGCAAAACTAACCCCAGGATAACACTGTCAGCCATCTTGTCAGCACAGGCACACAACCCCACAGGGAAGCAGAGTCAAAAGGAAGGAAGCATGGGCATGCTGGGAAGGGGGGTGGAGGCAAAAGCATGATGGGAGTGGTAGTCACAGCTCAACATCAACCACCCACATGGCCCAGCAAGCTCACACTGAACCATGCACACCTCACAGGGAGTGAAAAGCCACTTCAAAGATGTCTGACAATGGTGCTCTGCTGTAGGGAGCACAAGGCCCTGCTGGGAACTGGGCACCAACCAACAGCAGGACACCACTGTCAGCCATCTTGCCATTGCTGTCACACTCACACACAGTGAAGTACACTCAAAAGGAAGGAAGAATGGGCATGCTGGGAAGGGGGGTGTAGGCAAAAGCATGATGGGAGTGGTAGTCACAGCTCAACATCAACCACCCACATGGCCCAGCAAGCTCACACTGAACCATGCACACCTCACAGGGAGTGAAAAGACACTTCAAAGATGTTTGACAATGGTGCTCTGCTGTGGGGAGCACAAGGCCCTGCTGGGAACTGGGCACCAACCAACAGCAGGACACCACTGTCAGCCATCTTGCCATTGCTGTCACACTCACACACAGTGAAGTACACTCAAAAGGAAGGAAGAATGGGCATGCTGGGAAGGGGGTGTAGGCAAAAGCATGATGGGAGTGGTAGTCACAGATATTGGTCACCACCACAACTGTCCCATCAACACCACCCTGAACCATGCGCACATCACAGGGAGTGGAAAGAACTGACAAGATGGCTGACACTGGGTACTGCTGTGGGGAGCACAAGTCCCTGCTGGGAACTGGGCACCACCAACAGTAGGACAACACTCACTGACATCCTGAGAGTCAACCTGAACCCACTGCAAGGGTGGCATGCTTCATGGTGCGATAACTAGGCTGGGGGGAGAAGGAGGTCCGGATGTCAACCAAATACAACCCATGCAGACCATGTACACACCCCAACATTCAAATTGAAATGATCAAAGTATGCAGGACAATGTGCTACACCAATATCAACCTCTGACTGTGACAACTCAGGACAATGCAATATACAGGCCCGCATCCAGAGGTACAGTCACAACTGTCAGGTGTGTCAACCATTGATGCCTGCAGAAACATAACATACATTGTGTGTGTCTCCCAAAAACAGGTGATGATGGGGACACAGCAGCAGACGCTGAGGAGTCCCTGTCCCAGGATCCAGGGGAAACGGAGCTCACTGGTGTGGAACAGCCTCTGCCATCCTCGGATGACGAAGACCTACCTGGCACCTCCGGAGCAAGTCAACATGCAGCACCAGCAGGACCACCAGCTGCACCCCCTGCACCCACCCCTCCAACGACTGACAACACACAAACCACCCCTGCCAACACAGACAGACCAAGGACCACCACCACCACCAGCACACGGCCCCCTGCCCAACGTGGGGCTATGGACACCAACACCACCAACAACCCCCAAGGGGGCCCAGGATCACCTGTGCGTGCCACCTCAGGTACTGCACATGTCGCCAGGGGTGGTGGGAGGGGTGGTAGACATAGGTCGCTGCTCGCAGAGGGGTCTGGACTGCATGAAGACCCACAACTGGTACGCATAGCCGATGCATACCAGACCAGCACCGGAGAGTTCAGCCAGGTAGTGGGGATCCTCAGGGACATACGACAGCAGCAGGCTGCCCATCATGCACGCTTGGACTTACACATGTCCCGCATGGAGTCCAAGTGGGACACACTGCAAGAGATGACGGCGGTGCATAGGGACATATTACAATGCCTCCGCCAGATGAGCAGCAACCAGTCAACACCTCCCTGTGTGCCCACAACATCTGGTGCTGAAACAACTGCAACTGCCACAGGGAGGGAGGATGACTCTGGCGGAGAGTTCCCTGCACCGCAGCAGCCTGCACTTGAGGGTCCCCCCCCAAAGAAGAGGGGTCGTCCGAGGAGGGGCAACTGAGAGGCCGATGGCCATGTGCAACCCCCAGGAAGCCAAAACCTGTTCTGGATAATCACCTTTGTGCGCAAACTGTTCACCCTGTTGGCTGCAACACAACTCCCCCACATGACATGG
Organism: Calotriton arnoldi; assembly: GCA_963921515.1. NCBI lineage: Eukaryota > Metazoa > Chordata > Amphibia > Caudata > Salamandridae > Calotriton > Calotriton arnoldi. The sequence continues at coordinate 236,147 of CAWUFW010015193.1, read as the reverse complement.
GGAGTACAAGTTGGACCATTGTATCAGATGACTGTGGACTTTATTCAGGACATTTCTGCTACCAGGACTTCCAATACATCTAGGAACTTAGGATTGCAATCAAAATGTACAGCACCCACCATCCTGTGCACTATACTCACACATGTATGACAATAAACAGACTAATACACCATACCTGCCTCTGTTGTGATTCCAACGTGGTTTCTGTCATGGAGATGATGACCTGCGAAATTACACTGTGCATGCTAACTGCTACAGCAAGTACAACACAGGCATGTGAGTCATGGCGACGTGACACATATGAGGGAGACACACCACCAGGGCTACACAACATATACACACCTAGCCCATCTGACTCATCGCCTACACTGATGTTGGCAAGAAATACGGTGCAATGCACAGACACAACACCTATTCACAGTCATTGTCAACTATACCACTGGTACAGTAAGCAAATGTCAGTCAGATGTGTGACCACAGACATCGCACATCACAAAGTGAAGCACAGGTTTATTATACATTTGCAACATGTTGTAACCACTACAGATGCAAGGTAATCCCACCTGGCAGTGGGCACACAGTCAACAAGTGTAGAAGGAAGGAAGTCCATGGGTGTGGTGCACATCACCTGTAGGGATACGACAGCTACCACCCTGGAAGTTCAATCACGGTGTTGGGGGATCACAGTTGACCAAACAACTCTGAAAGTACCCTGTGAAGGACAGAAATGACACACAGTCAAAAGCAATGAAGAACAGGACAGAACTGCAATACTCATGCCCAATACATGTCACAAGATACCCACCCAGAACCACGTTAGCATGTCAACACTGTTGGGGAGTACAGACTACCTGTAAGGACACATCGCTACACGCATACAGTCATGTAGCACATGGCCACACTCAAACAGCACCAGAGCACCACCAACACATATCATGCATACTCACATCATTGACATGACATCTCCGGATACTCACATTCAGCTGAAGAAGTTGGTGATGAGCTGTGTGCGGACATCACCATCATCATCATCATCATCACTGGCATCGTGGTCCAGGCCAGGATCCTCCACAGGTGGCGGATGTTGATCATCGTCATCCAGGATGAGAGGCAACTCCTTCCGCACAGCCAGGTTGTGTAGCATGCAGCAGACGATGACAATCTTGCACACCTCTGCTGGGGCATATGGGAGGGCCCCTCCTGTCTTGTCCAGGCAGCGGAAGCGGCTCTTCAGGAGACCAAATGTCCGCTCAATCACTCTCCTGGTCCGACCATGTGCCTCATTGTAACGCATCTGGGCTGGTGTCACAGGGTTCCTGAGGGGCGTCAGCAACCACGGCATGTTGGGATATCCGGAGTCACCTACATACAGACAATTGCACATAAGCTGAGTTGGAAAAGAGGGTGGAACACTACATTGCAGAACACACACAATGGTACATAGTCAGTACACACCAACAAGCCAGGCACGCTGGTTCCGCATCTGTGACATCATCCTCGGGATGCGACTACTCCTCATCACGTAGGCATCGTGTGCAGAACCGGGGAAACGGGCACATACGTGTGTGATGCACATATCTGCAAGACATACCACCAGTGCATTGACCGAATGGTAGTGCTTGCGGTTCCTGTATGCCTGCTCCTGGGCCTGTGGTGGTACCAAAGCCACATGTGTACCATCAATGGAGCCAATGACATGCGGCATCCTCCCCAGGGCATAGAAGTCACTCTTCACGTCAGTGAGTTGTTGAAGTCTAGGGAAATAGATGTACTGGTTCAGGTATCTCAACATAGCCACCAAAACATCGCGGAGCACACGGCTGAACATGGTCTGTGACATCCCACCAGCAGACGCCACAGTGTGTTGAAAGGTACCGGTGGCAAAGAAGTGTAGGGCTGCCATCACCTTCACCTTGGGGGTCAGCGCTGTTGGGTATGTCCGGTCAGGTTGCAAATGTGGGGCCAACCGCACCGCCAATTCCTCAATCAGTGGCCTGGTGAAGCGGTACCGTCGGATGCAGTCCCGTTCAACCACTGTTGCAAGGTCAGGGAATGGCCGATGGACAGCTGGTGCCCTGCAGTGCATAGGTGAAGAAAGAAAGATTGTCAGTCACCCCACATATGTGGCATAGACCAGACTCAATATCACATGATACACCATTACGAGACACAAGTACATGATGCGTGTGCCATTCCGTAAGGACATGTATGGCACCTACATGGCAAACATCTAACATCACAGTTCAACATGTTCCCTCAACAAGTCCCAGGTTGTGCTATGGGATATCATTAGGCTGTGTCACAGTACCCATGTACTGCTGCCACGTTCCAAACACACACCCCAGTGACATGTGAGGACAGATGTGCCCCAGGCATCACAGCTCATCGACAGGTAGATTCCCAGGGACCCTGTATTGCCACATGGACACTGGCATGACATGGTGCATCATGATTACACCACAGCAAAACAACCATGACCCACACAGGTAGTGGTCCCTGTTGCCAGGACAGACATGGACGTCTGTGACACACACACGCACAACATCAAAGTTCATGCACAAACAACGTGGATGCGGAGACTGTCTCACATTGTGCACATGGAATCAGAGACATTGTAAACACAACATGCACACAGACTGTGGAGGACCATCACTATTGTGCCAATGGGTCACCCTGGGACGTACATACCGTCCCACATGGGACTCAGGGGGTATGTGACATGACATACACATACACCACCGTGAAATGTGTACATGCCACATGCTCAGGAATGAACAGTTGCACATCACAGTGGTCATGTGCACGACACACCAAGGATCCTGTCCCCATGAACACGTGCACAGCCTGGGAGTGGCTGCCCCCAAGTGACACCCACAGAACAACATGTTCACCCCCATACACGGAATAGGTAATGCAGCCTTACATGCCTTAGGATACAGTGTGGACAGGCTGTGGTGTTGTAGGTGTGCCCCTCACTCCCTGGGAAGTAGATGTGGCTGGCATATGTTCACCTGTGACAGGCATGGTGACATATGCCAGTGACTTGTCCAGGGACGCGTTGTACAGCAATGGACCGATCGGTGTTCCCGGCCGGCCCATTGCATTCAATGTGAGCGGGTACGTGTTGTCTGCCTGGTACGCGTTGAACAGCAATGGACCGATCGGTGTTCCCGGCCGGCCCATTGCATTCAATGTGAGCGGGTACGCGTTGAACAGCAATGGACCGATCGGTGTTCCCGGCCGGCCCATTGCATGCAATGTGAGCGGGTACGCGTTGAACAGCAATGGACCGATCGGTGTTCCCGGCCGGCCCATTGCATTCAATGTGAGCGGGTACGCGTTGTATGCCTGGTACGCGTTGAACAGCAATGGACCGATCGGTGTTCTCGGCTGGCCCATTGCATTCAATGTGAGCGGGTACGCGTTGTATGCGCAAAACGCGTTGTACAGCAATGGACCGATCGGTGCGCACACATTGGCTATGGCCTGGCCTGGCAACGGACGCGTTTTCAAATCTTTAACGAGTCTGATGCTGTGAATTCAGTTGGTCACCCACAACAATGTTGCAAATTCATGGGTGTCATGAAGTTGAACTTTTGAAGGATGCTGTGGGCGTGTATGAGTGCTGCTATTCCATGGATTGGTCAGATTCAGAAGATGCAAACGACTTGGACCTATCACTTTGGACACATGGGTCAGTACCTGCCTCTGCAGCACACATATAATGCTGGCTGTTCCCCTGAGAGCTCACTTGCCTGCACTACATGCTCCAGGACGACATCTGCCACCACCACTGCTGCTGTACCTGCACCCTCTGGATCCTGCAATGGCACGTACTGTGGAGAGAGCCCCAGCCTTCAGCACTGAGGAGAACCAGGCCCTGCTGGACAGCCTCCTTCCACAGTACAGCAAGCTGTATGGGAAAGCAGGGGAGCAGGCGAGTGTGCTGTCCACTGCCTTACTAGATATGCATGTTGTCTGACTAGCAAGACTTACAGTCTGCACGCCACTGGCTAGCAGGCTCACTGAGTAGTTGTCACCCTCCATAGTGTGTAGTAACATGCACTGAACAGGTATAGTGCAGTGACAGTGCATTTAAACAAGGTTTTACTACCCAGGCAATGATACCATGTAGTAACTGCTGGCAAACGGTCCATAGCCATCGTTGCACTGCCTGTGTACATCATGTGCCCCTGTGAATGAGACATGTATATCCAACTGTGTAATGCACGGATATGTTGAATGTGTAGTAATGGCATTTTCACTTTGTCATCCTCACAGGTTGATGCCCACCAGAAGCAGCAGATATGGCTGACCATCGTCCGGGCAGTGAGATCCGTGGGGGTCTACAAGCGCCGGATCCGCAACTGCCAGAAGAGGTGGCAGGACCTTCGGGGCTGGACCCGGAGGATCGCACGGGTCCAGCTGAAACTGTCGCCTCCTCGCAGGAGGGGCGGACACCGGACCCTGATCCCCCACATGCTCAGGATCCTGGCGGTGGTCTTCCCTGATCTGGATGGGCAGCTGAAGGCCAGAGAGCAGCAAGGAGGGGGTGAGTCCATGACTGCATTGTGAACTTTGTCTGCCATGCTATGTGCCCTCCTCTGGCCTGGTTAAACTTCCACAGTACATCAGTCATGTGGTCCAGGACCCATGTCCCTCAATTGTGCACTGCCCACTCCTCATCTGATACCCAGGTGTGGCCCTTACAATCAGGGAATTGTGTCACTTGGGTACTGTGTTCTTGCATTTTGCTCAGCTCAAGGTGGGGGCCAGCATTTGTTTCCCTAACTCTGTGGTGGGCATCATGGGTGGGTCCATTGCTTACACAATGCCTGTGTTCTGCCATGTAATCTGCATGTTACTTTGATATGTGGTCCAATTGCTGAGCTGATCCACCACATGTGCCTGGGGTATCTGGCACACACCCATGCTGCGGGTGGGTACAATGTTTGGGCCCCAGGAGTGTGTATATTGCGTGTGTCACACATACTTAGCCACCTGCCTACTGTCCAGGGCTCATCCCTCATTCACGTGGGGCAGGACAGTCATGCCTACTCCAGGCCATACAATACACTCTGTACTCCCACTCCTGTGTATCAGCTGACACGTTGTGCTCAGTGATATGTCCCCTCAGGTGTCTGCCTCTGTGTCAGTGTGCTGTGACTTCGTTGTCAGGGGTGTTTCTCGTTTGGGGCTCAGCATGCCACCGGTGATGTGACATAGGAGACGATACTTGTGTGACACATAGGTGTTTGATCACCTGACCGTGCAAACTGGAGTATGCAAATGTGAAGTTCAGGCAGCTGTTTCCCATTCACAGCAGATTGTAAGGTGCTCAGGTTCAGAGGGTTCTGTTACAGGTCTCCCATATGTCCAATTGGTATGACGTGGACAGATCAGGGTTCAGATGATGTGGTGTGTGGGGGATGTACATGTGCACTTGTTCAGCTCCAGGACTTGCATTCCCCATGACCTACTATAGTGACAGTGCAGACTGTTGTTGTCTGGCTGCCCTGCCCATGTGACTGGAGACAGTGATGTATGACTTAGCAGGCATGCCTGTGCCATGGCGTGAAACTTCCTATGAGTGATCCCGCAGGGGAGTGACATGTGCTACATGCACACCATTGTGGCAATGACTATCAGGCCATGGGTGCATCATGGTGTCTGTCGCTGGTATGCATCACATGCATTTCAAGATTTACTCTGGGCATCCCTTTCTCCGGACACCTGTACTGACTCAGTGGCAAGAGTTGTGATGTGTGCATGTTCACATGCTTCACCGTGTTCTCTGCACTGTCCAACTACTGTGTAGGTGGTGCATGTGTCCACACTGGGGTATTGCCATCCGACAGGCACCAGACAGATGGGTGCAAGGCCAGGAGAGATGTGAGTGCCATGGTTGACCATCAGACTGACAATTGGCTTCCCCTACTCTGTTTGGGCACTTTTTGCAATGTTCAACTAAGGATGCCAGGGCTTGCTCTGTAATGTGCTGTACTTACTGTGGTGTGTGCGTTTGGTGCAGGTGTCTGATGTCTGTCTGTTTCCCTATTGTTTGCAGATACATCCACGGCCACAGGAGGGGACAGCTCCACGGACCAGGAGGAGCCGCAGAGCCAGACTGGGTCAGCAGCCGAGAAGTGGTCGGAGGGACCCAGTGGCACGGAGGGTGAGGGGAGCCACACCGAGGAGTCCTCAGCACCATCCACCTCAGCTGAGGACCACAGCAGCTCGGAGGATGACTCCCTTGTGGAGGCGGGTGTCAGCAGCCACCACACCACAGCTAGTGTTGCTGTCCCCGCCACCACCACCACCGCCCTCCCATCGGCTCCCATTCCCGAAGTCCGTGGAGGCTCCCATGTTCGGGAGCGTGTCTCCTTCATGCCAGGCACCGCACCCCCTGCCCCTGTGTCCCCTGCTGCCCTGAGTGAGGAGTCTGTGTACCTCCTTCGCCAGCTCCATGTAGGGCAGACAGCGATGCTGAGTGTCCTCCATGCACACACCACTCTGTTGACTCAGCTGGTGTCGTTCATGGAGGGCATCTCATCGGGCATGTCTGCCCTACAGAGGGGCAATAGGTCCATGGACTCCTCCCTGACGGCAGCAGTGTCCCTCCTCCAACAGTCCCTCACCCCTCCTACCTCTGCCCCATCCACACTCCCCAGCACCTTACCTGTCCCAAGCACACACACACAGGCACACACCAGCACAGACACAGGCAGCACACAGACACATGCCAAAATCCACATGCACACGCACGCACAGTCAGGGGACTGAAACCACACTCACAGGGTATGGGGCCAAGGCACGCACACACGCACGCATCCACGAGCACTGCGCAGTCCTCAGTTACCTCTCCCTCCAAGGCCCCTTCCCTTGCCTCACCTGCAACCCCAAAGACACAGCGGGTCTTCCTCAGTGACCTCGGCCTCTTCCCCTCCGATCCAGCTGATCCAGCATTCAGGGGGAGTAGGAAGCCCACCCACACGGAGGGGAGTGCCCCTCGCCCCCGGACACCCTCCCCCAGGTGCAGACCGACTGACACCCCCACCCGCAAGTCCCCCAGGACCCGGAAGAGCAAGACCCCGCCGCCGCCCTGCAGCTCAAGCACCAAGTCTCCTTCCTCCATCCCTCAGGCCCCCACTCCACAGGTGCCCCCACCACACCCTGCCCCAGGTTCCCCCACCCACAGATACACCATCCCCAAAAGGATCCGGCCTTCTCCCCTGCCACTTGCTCTTCCGACACCACACCCCCGCTGCGCATGTCTGTGCCACTGGTGTGGAGACGGTGTCCTCCCCCTCTGTCCTGCCCACCTTACCTGAACCCCATTCTCCTCCCCTGGAGGTAGGCACTGCAGTGGAGTCCACTACCACCCCGTCTGACTTGGGCACTGCAGTGGGGAACCGGTCCACTCCATCTGCACGGCCCACTGCAGTCGTGCCGGCACCCACAACATCTGAGTCATGCCCCCAGTTGTGCCGGCACACACCATGTCAGACACCTCCACTGCAGTTGTCAGTGGCTCTCCAGCACCCACCACCCCTTCACTTCCTCCTTCTGGTGAGCCCTGATCCTGTCCCTGCGGTGCCTGGCCTGCCCCCCGTATGCCCCTCCGAGGGGATTGTCCCTGGTGTGTAGCAGTGCAGGCATGCGTAGGGTGACATCTGCCACTGTCACCCTGTTTTGACTTTCAGAATGGACTGGCCATTGGCCTTTGTTTCTATTTCTTCTGGACTTTAACTTTAGAACCCACATATGCTGAATAAAGCTACTTTCTGTTCTCTAGTGGTTTTGCTTCTGATGTACATGATGTTGATGATGCTAACCGTGCCCTTGCTGCAGTGATGGTGATTTTTGGTCTCATGAAAATGAAGTGTTACTGTTCAGGAACCCATGTGGTCCACGGGTAATGTGTCCTATCCTGTAGTGTATCCATGTAATCCTTAGCAGCATATGAGGGTGTCATGTTTTCAATATTTGGCAATGGGATTTCCTACTTACATTTGCAAAATCACATCTGTGGCTTACACCCCTGCACATCTGTTGTGCTTGCCATTGTTCAATTAGTCTACTTCCCTGACCGTGTGTCCATCTCCACTGGACATGCAAGTTTGGGCATCAATGGGGAAGGACTCATCTGTGTTGTCAGTGCAACTTGCTATACATGTGTGTTGGATCTGTGCTGATGATTTCGTTGACACTCCCATGACCAGGCTGATATGATGGGAGCCTTCATTTCGTGCTAATTGTTGACTGTGTGACCAAGTGTTCTGCTGACATGATGGAGCACTACTGAGGCGACATATGGCACAGCTTTCCTCACACAGGAGTGGAGTCCACTCATGGCAGTGAGTAATCCTGTGACATTGCCTGAGCCCAAGGTGTGTGTTGTGTGAGCATGTCTGTGTGTGTTCACTTCCATTTTGCTGTCCATGCTGGGATCCCTAGTGATGTTCCTGTTTGTGATGCTTGCTGAGTTGACCTATGTTCCCCACAAGTCTTCTCCCTGGGTTCTCTGTGATGTGGGTGCATGGCACATTACTGGTCATCAGTGTGTCACCCATAGGTGTGTTTGCTGTCAGGGCTGAGTTTGTGGGCTAACGAAGATGGGACACAGTCAGGATTCCCCTTGGCACTTGTTGTTTACACCTGTCATGTAATTTCCAGTTTGTGTTAGCTTTCAGTGATTGTGACACGTTGTGTGTGTGACTGCTGGCACTCCTCAGGGTCAGGGCTGCAATGTTGGTAGTTGTCTATGTGTGTTCTTTGGGGGTGACCTTGGCTTCTTCATTGGTGTGGGACTGTGGCTGGTATCCCATTGGTTGGTGTGTTATTGCCGTCATGTCCATGTACAGCGTAGTGTGCAGTGTGTCAGACATTCAGGTGTCTTGTTGAGTGGCCATGTGTGATGTGTTTCTGCACCTTAGTTACCACCACCCCCCCATGGGATTGTCATGGGTGCATGTGCAATGTCACCAGTGCATGTGATCTTCACTGCTGCACATTGTTGGAGGTCGAGGTGTGTGGTGTTGAGTGTGTGCAGATGAGAGTTGTTGCCCGGCTTGACCCCTGCCTCCATGTTGGCCTTGGCTTACTGGCCGTGCTGATTGATTTGTGCTTGTGTAGGTGTGATGGTAGTTTGTTGATCAGGACACATGACTGTGGTTCACAGTGTGAACGACATCTAGCTTTGTCATCACAGTGGGATTGTCATGCAGCCCAGGGTCAACACATTGTGGGGACCCTGGGGGTAGTGCTGTGGTGTGTCTGTGTCTTGCTGATGTCAGTTGCTGTTCCTACATGCTTGTGTGACATGTGTGATTTGTGCTCCCTCTCATCTAACAATGCCTGATTGCCCACATAGGGGATTTGGATCCATGAGTTACTTTTGTGTGGCACTGTATGCGCATCTGTGTAATTGGTATTCAGGCCTCATCATGTGTTGTGTGGTTGCCTGGGGACACTGGCACCACCCTCCTCACCTGTTGTGTTTGATGTGCAGTGTGGGGCTGCCTGTTTGTGTTTGTGCATCTGCACCACTGCATTGGCATATCTTTAGTGTGCCATTGGCTGTATGTTGTTTGGTGGGTTTGACCTGCTGTCCCTGGGACTCCTAGGTCATCAGTCAGCACTATGATCATTGTTTGTGTGTCCCATTGCTGCCATGGTATGGTATTTGTTCAGCTCACATCTACAGTCTCCACAGGATATCTCCATTTGTGTGCCCATTGGTGCAAATATGTGGGTCTGCATTATGATGGTCACTTCTGTCATCGTGTCATTGATGAATGTTGACAGTGTCAGCCCCCATGGGTGATGTTTGTCTGCACAAGGCCAAAGGTATGTCTTATTTGCACTACACTGTTTGCCTCACACAATCTATGTTGCTATGGGACACAAGCACTACTTTGCCACTGATGTGTTTGTTGTTCTGTGACCAGGAATCATCCATGCATTTTGGCAGTTGCAGTTTTTTCAATGTCAACACTTACCTTTTGGTCACTGTGATGATGGGGGTTGGACCCCATTGTCACAATGTTCAAAATGTGCTTCAGCTATGGACCCCACACTTACCTTTTGGTCACTGTGATGATGGGGGTTGGACTCCATTGCCACAATGTTCAAAATGTGCTTCAGCTATGGACCCCACACTTAGCTTTTGGTCACTGTGATGATGGGGGTTGGACCCCATTGTCACAATGTTCAAAATGTGCTTCAGCTATGGACCCCACACTTACCTTTTGGTCACTGTGATGTTGGGAGTTGGACCCCATTGCCACAGTGGTCATGGTCTGCTTGCATTGTGGAGGTCACACACATTTATGTGTGACACATGTGATAGGGGGTCACATTGTGTGTTCATAGTCATGTTCAGTGTTGTAGGCATTTGACACAGTCTACACACGCTTGTCATGGTGTTGGGGGGATGTCTTTTTCTTGCATTCCCTAGGTTGTAGTGTGCTGGTTGTGTCATGCATTGTCCATCCTATGAGTGGGGGTGGTGTTGGTGGTAGGCATCCAGCCCCCCATGGGTTGGGGTGGTGGTAGGCATCCAGCACCCCCTGGGTAGGGGTGGTAGTAGTGGTAGGCATCTAGCACCCCCTGGGCAGGGGTGGTAGTAGTGGTAGGCATCTAGCACCCCCTGGGTAGGGGTGGTAGTAGTGACAGGCATCTAGCACCCCCTGGGTAGGGGTGGTAGTAGTGGTAGGCATCCAGCCCCCCATGGGTAGGGGTGGTAGTAGTGACAGGCATCTGGCACCCCCTGAGTAGGGGTGGTAGTGGTGGTGGGCATCCAGCCCCCCATGGGTAGAGGTGGTAGTAGTGACGGGCATCTGGCACCCCCTGGGTAGGGGTGGTAGTAGTGGTAGGCATCTAGCACCCCCTGGGTAGGGGTGGTAGTGGTGGTAGGCATCCAGCCCCCCATGGGTAGAGGTGGTAGTAGTGACAGGCATCTGGCACCCCCTGGGTAGGGGTGGTAGTAGTGGTATGCATCTAGCACCCCCTGGGTAGGGGTGGTAGTAGTGGTAGGCATCTAGCACCCCCTGGGTAGGGGTGGTAGTAGTGGTAGGCATCTGGCACCCCCTGGGTAGGGGTGGTAGTAGTGGTAGGCATCTAGCACCCCCTGGGCAGGGGTGGTAGTAGTGGTAGGCATCTAGCACCCCCTGGGCAGGGGTGGTAGTAGTGGTAGGCATCCAGCCCCCCATGGGTAGGGGTGGTAGTAGTGACAGGCATCTAGCACCCCCTGGGTAGGGGTAGTGGTAGGCATCCAGCCCCCCATGGGTAGGGGTGGTAGTAGTGACAGGCATCTGGCACCCCCTGAGTAGGGGTGGTAGTGGTGGTGGGCATCCAGCCCCCATGGGTAGAGGTGGTAGTAGTGACAGGCATCTGGCACCCCTGGGTAGGGGTGGTAGTAGTGGTAGGCATCTAGCACCCCCTGGGTAGGGGTGGTAGTGGTGGTAGGCATCCAGCCCCCATGGGTAGAGGTGGTAGTAGTGACAGGCATCTGGCACCCCTGGGTAGGGGTGGTAGTAGTGGTAGGCATCTAGCACCCCCTGGGTAGGGGTGGTAGTAGTGGTAGGCATCTAGCACCCCCTGGGTAGGGGTGGTAGTAGTGACAGGCATCTGGCACCCCCTGGGTAGGGGTGGTAGTAGTGGTAGGCATCTGGCACCCCCTGGGTAGGGGTGGTAGTAGTGGTAAGCATCTAGCACCCCCTGGGTAGGGGTGGTAGTAGTGGTAGGCATCTAGCACCCCCTGGGTAGGGGTGGTAGTAGTGGTAGGCATCTAGCACCCCCTGGGTAGGGGTGGTAGTAGTGACAGGCATCTGGCACCCCCTGGGTAGGGGTGGTAGTAGTGGTAGGCATCTGGCACCCCCTGGGTAGGGGTGGTAGTAGTGGTAGGCATCCAGCCCCCCATGGGTAGAGGTGGTAGTAGTGACACGCATCTGGCACCCCCTGGGTAGGGGTGCTAGTAGTGGTAGGCATCTAGCACCCCCTGGGTAAAGGTGGTAGTAGTGATAGGCATCCAGCCCCCATGGGTAGGGGTGGTAGTAGTGACAGGCATCTGGCACCCCTGAGTAGGGGTGGTAGTGGTGGTGGGCATCCAGCCCCCATGGGTAGAGGTGGTAGTAGTGACAGGCATCTGGCACCCCCTGTGTAGGGGTGGTAGTAGTGGTAGGCATCTGGCACCCCCTGAGTAGGGGTGGTAGTGGTGGTGGGCATCCAGCCCCCCATGGGTAGGGGTGGTAGTGGTGGTGGGCATCCAGCCCCCAATGGGTAGAGGTGGTAGTAGTGACAGGCATCTGGCTCCCCCTGAGTAGGGGTGGTAGTGGTGGTGGGCATACAGGCCCCTATGTGTATGTGTGGCATTGGTGATGGCCATCCCGCCCCTATGGTGCTGCTGTTGCTGGTGTAAGTATTTCTGCATCCCTCTGTGTGTGTGTGATATGTTGGGTACGTGTAGTTTGTTTTTGTGGTTGGTGTCTGACTTACCTTCTGCGCCGTACGCGTCCTTGCCTGTTCCGGTAATAGATGTAGAATATTGGTAGGATCGGCACGATGGGATTCATGGTTGGTTCGTCTCGTTCGTCTTTCTCTTTGCTTCGCCTCGTCCTCGTCGCTGGCGTGTTCGTCTCGTAGCCGTGGATCGTCTTGTGGCGCGAATCGGAGCTTATGTGCGCCTCGCCCGGATGCTTTGACGTGCCGTGCGTAGCGACGGGTTTGGCGCTTACGGAAAGCGCATCGTACTTGTCCGGCCGGACGGGACTGCATTTTAGCTTCCGTGCGACTCGATTCTGCGTTTCCGGATCCGCCTCGGTCGGAGTACAGGACCTGTATTCAGTGAGTACGACTGGGTCAGAATTTGGGCAGTTGTGCGCATCGTACTTGCTCATTCGGACGTATGCGCGGATCGGTCGGGAAACAGGCATTCACCTGGCTTTTTTCCCGACCGAATGGTATTAGGTGCGCCTCCGAGCGAGATCGGAATCGGTCCCTTAATCTTTTAACTGTAAATGACTGTTGGATGTGAATTATTACTTTTTCAACTAAAATAAGTGTGTTTAGAGTCATTTTCCTGCCTGAAATCGGTCAAAATAGAAGCTTCTGAGAAGGAGGAAAAGTCTGTAAAAATGGCAATTTTGGTCACTGTGAGGCTTTACAAAGTGGCCATTCAAAATGAGGCATGATCCAAATGACATTTTGAATCATTTTTTGTAGAGTCCAAAAAATCTACTTTCCGTTTGAAAACGATGACCCGGGACCTGTCAAACTTTCCCCAGATGGTCACTAATGGTGATTTTTAATGTTTAATCTTTTGACTGGAAATGACTGTTGGATGTGAATTATTCATTTTTCAAATAAAATAAGGGTTTAGAGTCATTTTCCTGCTTGAAATTGGTCAAAATAGAAGCTTCTGAGTAGGAGGAAAAGTCTGTAAAAATGGCAATTTTGTTCACTGTGAGGTTTTAAAAAGTGGTTATTCAACATGAGGCACGATCCAATTGACATTTTGAATCATTTTTTGTACAGTCCAAAAATCAATTTTCTGATGAAAAACGATGACCCCGGACCTGTCGAACTTTCCCCAGATGGTCAGTAATGGTGATTTTTTTAATATTTAATATTTTGACTGTAAATGACTATTGCATGTGAATAATCACTTTTGGAACTAAAATAAGTGTGTTTAGAGTCATTTTCCTGCCTGAAATCGGTCAAAATAGAAGCTTCTGAGAAGGAGGAAACGTCTGTAAAAATGGCAATTTTGGTCACTGTGAGGCTTTACAAAGTGGCGATTCAAAATGAGGCATGATCCAAATGACATTTTGAATCATTTTTTGTAGAGTCCAAAAAATCTACTTTCTGTTGGAAAACGAATACCCGGGACCTGTCAAACTTTCCCCAGATGGTCACTAATGTTGATTTTTAATGTTTAATCTTTTGACTGGAAATGACTGTTGGATGTGAATTATTAATTTTTCAACTAAACCAAGAGTAATTTTCTGCCTGAAATTGCTCAAAATAGAATCTTCTGAGTAGGAGGAAAAGTCTGTAAAAATGGTAATTTTGGTCACTGTAGGGCTTTAAAAAGTCGATATTCAACATGAGGCACGATCCAAACTTTCACCAGTTGGTCAGTAAAGGTGATTTTTTTAATGTTTAATCCTTTGACTGTGAATGACTATTGCATGTGAATTATCACTTTTGGAACTAAAATAAGTGTGTTTAGAGTCATTTTCCGCCCTGAAATTGGTCAAAATAGAAGCTTCTGAGTAGGAGGTAAAGTCTGTAAAAATGGCAATTTTGGTCACTGTGAATCTTTAAAAAAAAGTGGTTATTCAACAGGAGAGGAGGCACGATCCAATTGAAATTTTGAATAATTATTTGTACACTCCAAAAAATCAATTTTCTGATGAAAAACGATGACCCCGGACGTGTCAAACTTTCTCCAGATGATCACTAATGTTGATTTTTTAATGTTTAATCTTTTGACTGTAAATGACTGTGGGATGTGAATTATTAATTTTTCAAATAAAATAAGTGTTTAGAGTAATTTTCCTGCCTGAAATTGTTCAAAATAGATGCTTCTGAGTAGGATGAAAAGGCTGTAAAAATGGCAATTTTGGTAACTGTGAGGCTTTAAAAAAAGTGGTTATTCAACATGAGGCACAATCCAAATGACATTTTGAATCATTTTTTGTAGAGTACAAAAAAACAACTTTCTGTTGGAAAACGATGACCCAGGACATGTCGAACTATCCCCAGATGGTCAGTAATGGTGATTTTTTAATGTTTAATCTTTTGACTGTGAATGACTGTTGGATGTGAATTATTACTTTTTCAACTAAAATAAGTGTATTTAGAGTCATTTTCCTGCCTGAAATTGGTCAAAATAGACGCTTCTGAGTAGGAGGAAAAGTCTGTAAAAATGGCAATTTTGTTCACTGTGAGGCTTTAAAAAGTGGTTAGTCAACATGAGGCACGATCCAAATGACATTTTGAATAATTTTTTGTACACTCCAAAAAATCAATTTTCTGATGAAAAGCGATGACCCCGGACCTGTCGAACTTTCTCCAGATGATCACTAATGTTGATTTTTTAATGTTTAATCTGTTGACTGTAAATGACTGTTGAGTGTGAATTATTACTTTTTCAACTAAAATAAGTGTATTTAGAGTAATTTTCTGCCTGAAATTGGTCAAAATAGATGCTTCTGAGTAGGATTAAAAGTCTGTAAAAATGGCAATTTTGGTCACTGTGAGGCTTTAAAAAGTCGATATTCAACATGAGGCACGATCCAATTGAAATTTTGAATAATTTTTTGTACACTCCAAAAAAATCAATTTTCTGATGAAAAACGATGACCCCGGACGGTCAGTAATGGTGATTTTTTAATGTTTAATCTTTTGGCTGTAAATGACTGTGGGATGTGAATTATGTTTTCAACTAAAATAAGTGTGTTTAGAGTCATTTTCCTGCCTGAAATTGGTCAAAATAGAAGCTTTTGAGTAGGAGGAAAAGTCTGTAAAAATGGCAATTTTGGTCACTGTGAGGCATTAACAAGTGGATATTCAACATGAGTCACGATCCAAATGACATTTTGAATCATTTTTTGTACAGTCCAACAAATCAATTTTCCGATGAAAAACAATGACCCCTGACCAGTCTAACTTTCTCCAGAAGGTCACTAGTGATGATTTTTTAATGTTTAATCTTTTGAATGTAATTGACTATTGCATGTGAATAATCACTTTTGGAACTAAAATAAGAGTGTTTAGAGTCATTTTCCTGCCTGAAATCGGTCAAAATAGAAGCTTCTGTGTAGGAGGAAAAGTCTGTAAAAATGGCAATTTTGGTCACTGTGAGGCTTTACAAAAAAGTGGTTATTCAACAGGAGGCACAATCCAATTGACATTTTGACTCATTTTTTGTACAGTTCAAAAAATCAATTTTCTGATCAAAAACGATGACCCCGTTTAATCTTTTGACTGTAAAAGACTATTGCATGTGAATTATCACTTTTGGAACTAAAATAAGTGTGTTTAGAGTCATTTTCCTGCCTGAAATAGGTCAAAATAGAAGCTTCTGAGTGAAGGAAAAGTCTGTAAACATGGCAATTTTGGTCACTGCAAGGCTTTAAAAAGTGGGTATTCAACATGAGGCACGATCCAATTGACAGTTTGAATTATTTTTTGTACAGTCCAAAAAATCAATTTTCTGATGAAAAACGATAACCCCGGACCTGTCGAACTTTCCCCAGATGGTTAGTAATGGTGATTTTTTAATGTTCAATCTGTTGACTGTAAATGACTGTTGGATGTGAATTATTACTTTTTCAATTAAAATAAGTGTATTTAGAGTAATTTTCTGCCTGAAATTGGTCAAAATAGAAGCTTCTGAATAGGAGGAAAAGTCTGTAAAAATGGCAATTTTGGTCACTGTGAGGCTCTAAAAAGTGGTTATTCAACATGAGGCACAATCCAATTGACATTTTGAATAATTTTTTGTACAGTCCAAAAAGTCAATTTTTTGATGAAAAACGATGACCTTGGACCTGTCGAACTTTCCCCAGATGGTCAGTAATGGTGATTATTTAATGTTTAATCTGTTGACTGTAAATGACTGTTGGATGTGAATTATTAATTTTTCAAATAAAATAAGTGTTTAGAGTCATTTTCTTGCCTGAAATTGTTTAAAATAGATGCTTCTGAGTAGGAGGAAAAGTCTGTAAAAATGGCAATTTTGGTCACTGTGAGGCTTTAAAAGTGGATATTCAACATGAGGCACGATCCAAATGACATTTTGAATCATTTTTTGTAGAGTACAAAAACCTACTTTCTGTTGGAAAACGATGACCCAGGACATGTCGAACTATCCCCAGATGGTCAGTAATGGTGATTTTTTTAATGATTAATCTTTTGACTGTACATGACTGTTGGATGTGAATTATTAATTTTTCAAATAAAATAAGTCTTTAGAGTAATTTTCCTGCCTGAAATTGTTCAAAATAGATGCTTCTGAGTAGGAGGAAAAGTCTGTAAAAATGGCAATTTTGTTCACTGTTAGGCTTTAAAAAGTGGTTATTCAACATGAGGCACGATCCAAATGACATTTTGAATAATTTTTTGTACACTCCAAAAAATCAATTTTCAGATGAAAAACGATGACCCCGGACTTGTCAAACTTACTCCAGATGGTCAGTAATGGTGATTTTTTAATGTTTAATCTGTTGACTGTAAATGACTGTTGGATGTGAATTATTACTTTTTCAACTAAAATAAGTGTATTTAGAGTAATTTTCTGCCTGAAATTGGTCAAAATGGAAGCTTCTGAGTAGGAGGAAAAGTCTGTAAAAATGGCAACTTTTGTCACTGTAAGGCTTTAAATAGTGGATATTCAACATGAGGCACGATCCAATTGACATTTTGAATCATTTTTTGTACAGTCCAAAAAATCCATTTTCTGATCAAAAACAATGACCCCTGACCTGTCGAACTTTCCCCAGAAGGTCAGTAATGGTGATTTTTTAATGTTTAATCTGTTGACTGTAAATGACTGTTGGATGTGAATTATTACTTTTTCAACTAAAATAAGTGTATTTAGAGTAATTTTCTGCCTGAAATTGGTCAAAATAGAAGCTTCTGAGTAGGAGGAAAAGTCTGTAAAAATGGCAATTGTGGTCACTGTGAGCCCTAAAAAAGTGACTATTCAACATGAGGTGTGATCTAATTGAAATTTTGAATCATTTTTTGTACAGTCCAAAAAAATCAATTTTCTGATGGAAAACGATGAGCCCGGACCTGTCGAACTTTCCCCAGATGGTCAGTAATGGTGATTTTTTAATGTTTAATCTTTTGACTGTAAACGACTGTTGGATGTGAATTATTACTTTTTTAACTAAAATAAGTGTGTTTAGAGCCATTTTCCTGCCTAAAATTGGTCAAAATAGAAGCTTCTGAGTAGTAGGAAAAGTCTGTAAAAATGGCAATTTTGTTCAGTGAGGCTTTAAAAAGTGGATATTCAACATGAGGCACGATCCAAATGACATTTTGAATAATTTTTGTACAGTCCAACAAATCAATTTTCCGATCAAAAACGATGACCCCGGACCTGTCAAACTTTCCCCAGATGGTCAGTAATGGTGATTTTTTTAATGTTTAATCTTTTGACTGTAAATGACTGTTGGATGTTAATTATTACTTTTTCAACTAAAATAAGTGTATTTAGAGTAATTTTCTGCCTGAAATCAGTCAAAATAGAAGCTACTGAGAAGGAGGAAAAGTCTGTAAAAATGGCAATTGTGGTCACTGTGAGCCCTAAAAAAGCGACTATTCAACATGAGGTGTGATCTAATTGACATTTTGAATCATTTTTTGTACAGTTCAAAAAATCAATTTTCTGATCAAAACGATGGCCCCGGACCTGTTGAACTTTCCCCAGATGGTCAGTAATGGTGATTTTTTAATGTTTAATCTTTTGACTGTAAATGACTATTGCATGTGAATTATCACTTTTGAAACTAAAATAAGTGTGTTTAGAGTAATTTTCCTGCCTGAAATTGGTCAAAATAGAACCTTCTGAGTAGGAGGAAAAGTTTTTAAAAATGGCAATTTTGGTACCTGTGATGCTTTAAAAGTGGTTATTCAACATGAGGCACGATCCAAATGACATTTTGAATAATTTTTTGTACACTCCAAAAAATCAATTTTCTGATGAAAAACGAAGATCCCGGACGTGTCAAACTTTCTCCAGATGGTCAGTAATGGTGATTTTTTAATGTTTAATCTTTTGACTCTAAATGACTGTGGGATGTGAATTATTATGTTTTCAACTAAAATAGGTGTGTTTTGAGTCATTTTCCTGCCTGAAATTGGTCAAAATAGATGCTTCTGAGTAGGAGGAAAAGTCTGTAAAAATGGCAATTTTGGTACCTGTGAGGCTTTAAAAAGTTGATATTCAACATGAGGCACGATCCAAATGACATTTTGAATCATTTTTTGTACAGTTCAAAAAATCAATTTTCTGATGAAAAACGAAGATCCCGGACGTGTCAAACTTTCCCCAGATGGTCAGTAATGGTGATTTTTTAATGTTTAATCTTTTGACTGTAAATGACTGTTGGATGTGAATTATTACCCTTGGAACTAAAATAAGTGTATTTAGAGTCATTTTCCTGCCTGAAATTAGTCAAAATAGAAGCTTCTGAGTAGGAGGAAAAGTCTGTAAAAATGGCAATTATGGTCTCTGTGAGGCTTTAAAAAGAGGTTATTCAACATTAGGCACGATCCAATTGATATTTTGAATAATTTTTTGTACAGTCCTAAAAAACAATTTAATGATGAAAAACAATGAGCCCAGACCTTAGAAATGTATTTCCGATGGTCAGTAATGAGGGTTTTCTGCATGTTGAATCTTTTGACTGTAAATTACTTTTTTTTTTTTTCAGTACCAGCAAATTAAACACATACAAATTACATGAGGATTGAGAAACAGACAAATTATAATTTTAGGATTAACCATATGCAAAATAAAGCAGGAGAAAGCCGCAGCAAGGAAGAGAATAAGAGGCTAGAGAAAAAAAAACATTGTGACAAATTAAACAAGTTGCAGGATTAATATTTCGATTATGGGATGCACTTATAGGTAACCTAATTTATTGAGCATCTGTCTTCTGCGGAGATACCAGTGATATACTATATACATTATAGTTTCCTTCTTTCCATCTTATGATGGGGGCCCAAATATTTTCCCCCAACCTCCTTGCTCTCACTCCCTTTTGTCCATAAACTCCCTTTTCTAAATTATAGGTGGCTAGTAGCCTCCCTAACCACTGCTGAAACCCGGGTGCCAGAGGATCCAGCCAGGCTGCCGCAATACATATTCTAACCACTGCCATGGCTATAAAAAGAAAATAGTGGTAGTCTTCAGAAGCCTCATCATTAGTAACTCCGATCATTATAAGCTGTGCAGAAAGGTTCGTTTTCATATTAAGGGAAACCCTCAGAAACTTTTCAATTTCACCTAGCCAGACACGTAACAGGGGGCAGGTCATGAACATGTGCACTATATTGGCATCTGTGCTATTGCAGCGGGGGCATGTAATCCCATCCTGCCCACCCCATTGCGCAATTCTAGCAAGGGTATAGTATAGTAAAAATAGCGTTTTATAGTGTTGAGCCTGAAGGGCTGCAGAGAGGAGCACAGTCCTTCCGAGTTCCAATGAATCAAAAAATAAATCGTATGATATACCCAACTTCTGTTCCCATTTAGACCCATACCTCTCGAGATCATCTTGGGTAAACAGAGTCAGTTTCAAATAAAATTGACTAATAGTGCACCTCTCTTCACACCGAACCGTATCCACACTATTAGTGTTGAAGCCTCTTGTACCTCCCTTTTTTTGCCTTAAGTAACTTTGAATTTGTAGATATTTGAAAAAATCCCTGGTGGGTATCCCATATCTGTCTTGAATTTCGCTAAAAGAGCATATCTCCGTACCATCTAACAGATCTCCTATCACGCAAATACCTGCGCCCTCCCATCTTGACATAACATTATCCCTAAAAATCTCTGCCATTGTTAGGTTTTTAAAAAGCTGTGTGTAATAATTCAGCCTGCCAAGCCCAGTTTTTCTTTTAATGGCAACCCAGATCTTAAATGCGGCCTGGAGAGTCTTAAATCTGACCTTTTTTATAGTAACTCGGCTCACTGTAGTTCAAAAAACAGCCCTGGGAGGCCTCGCCTATCAATAGCTCATATACATCTTCCATCCCATGTGGGTTCCTCTGCTCTTCCCTTTGTCCACCCAGCAACACCCACATATATTGTAGAGCAGCAGCCCAGTAGTACAGTCTTAAATCTCTCTTGCTAATGTCATAAAGTTTAGCGCCCTTCTAGTCTTGCCTTTTGACCAGATAAACCTGTTGAGCATATTTTCCATCTCTTTAAACCAACAGCCTGCAAACTCAAGGGGGATGGTCCTAAACAAATATAATACCTTGGGCAAAAATAACATCTTTATTACGTTACACCTGCCTACAATCGAAAGGTGAAGATTGTGCCACCTGTCAAAATCATTTTTCCCTTTCCTTATTACCGGAGCAATATTTACCTCCACAATTTGCTCAAGATCAGATGTAATTTTTATTCCTAGGTACGTGGTCAAGTTTGTGACCCGTGTATCCTCCCATATAACCAAACTGTTAGCAACTATTTGTGTTTTCTGCTGATTGAGCTTATACCCTGAAATTGCCCCAAATACTGCAGCCTGGGGGTCAGGTGTGACTGCAGCCAGATCGTCCACATATGCGAGAATTTCTGTTTCCTGCTCCCGAAATATCATTGGTTTAATTGTTTCAGTCCCTTCAATTCTTTGGATCAATGGATCTATGCATAAGGCGAAAAGTAACGGGGAGCAGGGACACCCTTGCCTGGTACCCCTTGTGATCCGAATAGGCTCCGTATATCCTCCATTTATTCTGACACGGGCCACTGGATTCTTATATAAACCCCGGATTGCTTTAATAAATCCTTTTCCTATCCCATACCTCTCGAGGGCACCCCACAGGTAGCCCCAGGAGACCCTATCAAACGCTTTCTCAGCATCTAAAAGTATCAGTGCCATAGGGTCTCCTGAGACGGCTGTGACATGGAACAATGTTATCGCCCTTCGCACATGCTCGGTGTTCCTCTTCCAGGTATAAACCTGTGCTGTCACGGGTGAATCACTCTGCTAATGATTGAGCTTAATCGTGAGGCCAAGACCTTCGAGAAGATCTTGGAATCACTGTTCATGAGGGTGATCGGTCTATATGAGCCTGGTTCCTGCAGAGATTTCCCTTTCTTCAAAAAGACAACTATTGCTGCCTGGGCCAAGGACTCGGGTATAGAGCATCCTCCTTGCGCCTGCTTAAATGTCTTTACCATGTCTTGTTTTAATGTATGATAAAAAAGTTTTATAAAATTCCAGGGGTATCTGGTCTGGCCCCACTGCTTTCCCCGATGGGAGATTCTTTAGGGCATTATATATTTCCTCTTCTGTCAGGTTCGCCTCTAGGTCTTCAATGTCACTTGTAGCGAACTGCTCTATTTGAATATTATTCAAATACCCCCTGACGTCGTCACATGACGGGTCAGATTCCTCCTGATAAAGTTTGCAGTAATATTTTCGAAATTCCTCCCGTATACCCAGTGACTCTTTAATCAGGCTCCCCCCTGCATCGTGTATCTCCGCTATCTCCCCCATCACCCTCCTCTGCCTTGTCCGTACTGCTAGCATATGTCCCACTTGCTCGGTAAATTCATAGCATCCCTGGCGCCATGCCATATATTTCTCAGCAGCCTTAGTCACTGAGATTGCCCCAATTTCTACTTTGGTTATCGCTATTCTATAAATCCAGCTCTCTAAAGGCGCCCCTCGTGCTATTGCGCTAGTCAGTTCCTCTTCCAATTCTGTCAATGCCTTATAAAGTATGTTCGAATGTTCTACTTCTTTTTTCCGCTGCTGGGCGCTGTAGCTGAGCGTCTCACCCGTGATCCCGGCTTTAAGTGCATCCCAGACCATTCCACAGCTAGCACTGTCCCTGTTAATTTCCAAGAACCAAGTAATCCAGAAATTCATGTGAGTAATATAGTCTGGATCCTTCAACAGGGCTCTCTCGAAAGTCCAGACTGATTCTTTTATTTCAGCTCCCCTAAAATTCACTGTTAATACTAATGGGTTGTGATCTGATATCACACGCGGTTGCTTTTCTATGGCACTTTCTAAAACCAGCTGATTTGAGGTGAAAAAATAATCTAGTCTTGCTACCATTTTGTGGGGGGCCGAATAGTATGTACTCCCAGGGTCATTCACTTTAGTCTGGGCCCAGACGTCTGCTAAACCATTATCTTGAACCAGTGTGAGCAGGGCCCTCCACACCCTGCTTTTACGTCCGGTATATTTCCCGGTCCTCCCCCCCAACTAATGGCCAATCCAGTGATATTTAAATCACCACAAAATACTATTGGTGCTTGTCGTGAGGCTAGCTCTGCATTCACCTCCTCCAAGACCTCGGGGTCGTCTCCGGTAGAGCCGTACACCGAGCAGAGGGTAAAGTTATACCTGTAGTAGCAGCACTTTGCCATCACCCACCTACCTAGTTTATCTGCCTGGCAATTCTTCACTCTAATTTCTTTCCTATGTGAAAGGATAGCAACACCTCTCATTCTGGCACCCTGTGTTGTGTTAACAACCAGTGTATATCCTAGCTGTTCCATTATTTTGCCCCTTGTGCCCTCGATGTGTGTCTCCTATAAGCACAAAATATCTACTCGCAGCCTTTTCAATTCAATTGCGATTCTTTGCCTTTTATTTGAATCATTCAGGCCACACACATTTATAGATGCAATTCGAATGCTCAACATTGTATATCTAAAGGATAAGTTCCTGCACTCGCTTTAGCCAGAGATGACCTTTTCTCTTCCTGCTTCAGTTCAACACTGTTAACATACATCTTGTCTTCCGATAATCCTACATGCACCTCATTAACCATTTTTCCCCCTATTTACCCCCTCTCCCTCACACCCTGTCGCCCCCCCTGTCCCACCCATCCCATCCTTCTCCACCCCCCTCTGTCCCCCCCACACCCCCCCAAAAAAGGGCAAAAGGTCATTTAATAACCCATGTGATGTCGCCTGTATCGGCCGCCCAAGCCGTTCTGTGCCCCATCCCCCAACATCAAGATTGTGAAAATGGAGCAATATTACCAGCTATACCCCCCTGGTGAAAAAGACAAGAAAAAAAAGGCAAAGTGACCAAAAACAACAAGAAGCTGCGAGAGGGGAGCAGGAGGGAGATTACTAAGCATTTTCTACCATTTCAACAACCTTTCTTACACCCCTTCCTCCCTGCATTATTAGCTTGTTTGTAAGCAGGACGCCCTCCCCTTATCTAAAATTCTAAATGTAACTGAGCCTGTCGCCGCGCTCCATCTTCCTATTGACACTGGTTCCCTTAACTCTTGTAGTTCCTTCAGGTAGTCTTGAGCCTTTATTTCAGATGCCAGCATCCTGACCTTTCCTCTGTGTATAACTTTGAGACGTGCGGGACTCAGGAGATAGGCCTCGGCGCCAATCGCCTGAAATGGCGAAATCAGTTGACGAAGCCTCCAGCGCCTCTCCACTGTACTATGGCAAAAGTCAGGCCGCGCAAAGAACGTATGCCCATCGAATGATCGCTTAGCATCTGGTCTTGCCCCATCCGAGATAGCCTGGCATAAGAGAAAATTCCCGAAGAAGACTAGAATTGCCCTGGGTCGATCCGACTGTCCTGACGTGTTGTTCTTCTTCACATAGAGAGGGAACCGGTGCGCCCGTTGGATCTCGGCACCCCAGTTCCAATTCGAGAGCTCGGGGAAGGCGCCCTTCAGCAGATCCATCATGAAAGTTCTAACATCGCTACCTTCACTATTTTCCGCTATTCCGAGGAATCGAAGATTGTTCCGGCGTTGCCGATTCTCGAAATCTTCGACCTTCCACATCATGTCAGTTGACTGCTTTTCCTGTTGTTCCTTATATTCCTGGATTTTTCCCACTTCGCTCTCTAGGGACAAGGTTCTTTTCTCAACATGTGTCACCCTTTCCCTCATCTCTGCGCACATTTTTGTCACCTTCCGGATAGATCCCTGTAGTTTCTTCGTGGCCTGATGTGCCCTGCGATTTTCCTGGCGAGCTTCCCCCTGCATTTGCTTGAGGGTGGCATAAATTAAGTCCATAGAGGGAGGGTTGCAAGGGGTGACCATGGCGCTGGCCGCTGTTTCATCCTGATCTGACCTTCCTTCATTATATACCTGGCTTGTGGCAGAGTAATCCCATTTCAATCTTCGGGTAGTTTCACCATTACTATCTACTCGATGACTTGTCCCTTTTGATCTTTTTCTGCATTTTTGGGTGGTTGGCTTGTCATGACTTTTATTAGTGGATGAGCCCTCGGACCCTGAGCCTTCCTCTGTAAGCCCAGGAGTGGATGTTGACAGCTCAGAGTCGTCTGTGAGGGAAGAAAACTCCCCCAACAATCTGGTGAGCCCATTATATTTTTCAGCCAGGGGACGCCCAACGGTCCCTGCGTCACTGTCCCCCCTTTGGAGGTAGCTATAATGCTATACTGAGCTTCATTCTTATTCCCTGCCAAAGTTTCAAATGATAAATCAGTGCTTTTCAGCGTAGACACACTTGCTGACACTCTATCTGCTGAAAGTTTGTCTTTACCTGAGCTAGCGTGCAAGCTGTCCTCCATCAGCTTCCCGGACTGCTCACTCCGTGTTTGAGTCTGTCCCCCCTCCTGTAAGGCAAGCTGCTCCACCTTCTTTCCAGCGCACTGCTTGCTTTCTGTCACGCTATCCGGCTGAGCCTCCAGATGATCCTGCGCAGCTGTGGTTGCTACAGAAACAGCAGAAACTGCAGCAGAGTCAGGCGAGTCGGCCCTGGCATTGCCCTCCACAAGTGAGTCACCCTGAGGCGTTGATTCAGAAAACGCCTCCATCACCGAACCCTGCACCATTCCCTGCGGGAAAGCCTCCATAATGAGCGGCTGCTTCACGCTGCGATCCGCAGCAGTCCCTCTCCGTCGCCCATCAGTCCCATGGCCATTAGTGGATTTTACTTCAGCTTCATCTGCTCTCCCGGCTGCACCTCCACGCCACTGGACAGCCGCGCCTCGGCCCGCACCGGCGATTCCGGGGTCTTTCGCCGCATCCTTTACTTTGATCAGCTTGGGAGCCATGACGCCGGCAGTAAGCAGTTTCCCTTGCACAGCTACTGCTAATGTTGCGGCGTTTTTACAGAATGAGAGGAACCGGCGCTTCAGCCACCGGAGCACTCCAAACCACACAGAGGTCTTGTGGTTCACCAGGTAAGGGAATGTTCCTTCGTTATCAACCATCATTAAGCTGCCCCATTGCTTTTCCTTGAATTTACAGCTGGGTTAGGAGTGGGGCACAGAAGCGGTTCTCTCACGGCGGTCAGTCAGTCAGTCGCCATCTTGCCCCTCTTGACTTTTTGATGGGAATTATCAGTTTTGTAACCAAAATAAGTATGTTTAGAGTCATTTTCCTGCCCGAAATAAGGAACATACAAGCTTCTGAATGGCAGGAAAAGTCTATACAAATGTCAATTTTGGTCACTGTGAGGCCTTAAAAAGTGGTTCTTCAACATGAGGCATGATCCAATAGACATTTTGAATCATTTTTTGTACAGCCCAAAAAATTAATTTTCTGATAATAAAAACGATGACCCTGGACCTTAGGAAATTCCTCCAGATGGTCAGTAATGGCGATTTTTTGAATGTTCAATCTTTAAATTGTAAATAACTTTGGATAGGAATGATCACTTTTGGGACTAAAATAAGTGTGTTTAGAGTCATTTTCCTCCTGAAATCAGGCAAAATACAAGCTTCTAAATAGGAGGAAAAGTCTATAAAAATGGCAATTTTGGTCACTGTGAGGCCTAAGAAAGTGGTTATTGAACACGAAGAGCGATCCAATTGACATTTTGAATCATTTTTTGTACAGTCCAAAAAATCGATTTTCTGATGAAAAACAATGACCTTACAAACTTTCTCCAGATGGTCAGTAATAGTGGTTTTAGAATGTTGAATCTTTTGACTGTAAATGATTATTGGATATAAATTATCACTTTTGGAACCAAAATAAGTGTGTTTAGAGTCATTTTCATGCCCAAATTCGGGCAAAATACAAGCTTATGAGTAGGAGGAAAAGTCTCTAAAAATGGCAATTTTGGTCACTGTGAGGCCATAAAAAGTGGTTATTCAACATGAGGCGCGATCCAGTTGACATTTTTAATAATTTTTTGTACAGTCCAAAAATCTATTTTCTGATGAAAAAAAATAACGCCGGACCTTAGGAACTTTCTCCAGATGGTCAGTAATGGTGATTTTTTGAATGCTTAAGCTTTTGACTGTAAACGACTTTTGTGTGGGAATTATCACTGTTGGCACTAAAATAAGTGTGTTTAGGGTCATTTTTCTGCCCGGAATCAGGCAAAATACAAGCTTACAAATAGGAGGAAAAGTCTGTAAAAATGGCAATCTTGGTCGCTGTGGGGCCTCACAAAGTCGTTATTCAACATGAGGCCTGATCCAATTGACATTTTAAATCATTATTTGTACAGTCCAAAAACCCATTTTCTGATGAAAACGATGACCCCGGACTTTAGGAACTTACTCCAGATGGTCAGCACTGGTGATTTTTTGAATGTTTAATCTTTTGACTGTAAATGACTTTTGGATGGGAATTATCACTTTTGAAACTAAAATAAGTGTGCTTAGAGTCATTTTCCTGCCCGAAATGAGGGAAAATACAAGCTTCTGTATAGGAGGAAAAGTCTAAAAAAAATAGCAATTTTGGTCACTGTGAGGCCTAAAAAAGTGGTTATTCAACATGAGGCTGGATCCAATTGACATTTTAAATCAATATTTGTACAGTCCAAAAAACCCATTTTCTGATGAAAAACGATGACCCCAGACCTTACGAACTTTTCCCAGATGGTCAGTAATAGTGATTTTTTTTTAATGTTGCGATTGTATATGACTGTTGGATATGATTAATTACTTTCGGAACTAAAATAAGTGTGTTTAGAGTCATGTTCATGCATGATATCCGGGAAAATACAAGCTTCAGACTAGGGGGAAAAGTCTGTAAAATTACAATTTTGGTCACTGTGAGGTCATAAAAAGTCATTATTCAACATGAGGCCTGATCCAATTGACATTTTTAATCAATATTTGTACAGTCCAAAAACCCATTTTCTGATGAAAAACGATGACCCCAGACTTTAGGAACTTTCTCCAGATGGTCAGTAATAGTGATTACTTGAATGTTTAATCTTTTGACTTTAAATGACTGTTGGATGTGAATTATCACTTTTGGAACTGAAATAAGTGGGTTTAGAGTCATTTTGATGCCCAAAATCGAGCTAAATAAAAGCTTCTGAATGGGAGAAAAGTCTATTGTAGGAAATTAGGATCTGCTTCTCATGGTTACCCCAACTTTTTGCTTGATGTTACACTGTTTTTGACTAGTCTGACTGGGATCTTGCTAATCAGGACCCCAGTCTATCTGCTTTCTCCCTAAAATGTTATGTCATATACTTAGGTACACTCCAGATTGGATACTGGGGTACCTTTATAAGTACCTAGTATATGGTAAACATGTACCCAGGGCATAGGTACCCCAGAGGCCTCCCATGGGCTGAAGCATATATTATGCCACCCATGAGAGGCCATGCAAAATGGAACTACAGGCCTGCCATTGCAGCCTGTGTAAGATGGTGCATGCACCACTTAATCTAGATATAGGTTTACTAAATCTATAGGTCACTACACTTAAAACCTATGTCACCCCTATAGCAGGCCTTGACAATCCTGAAGGCAGGGTGCTGGGTTTTAGGTGAGAGGGTGACCCTGCATGAGCAGAGCACCCCTGCAGCCTTCGGAGACCATTCTCCCGGGTTGTCGATGACGCAGCCAGACATATAGGTAGAGGTGCATTATATGTTCGCGTAAAATGCTATCTCGAAAACAGCTGCAACAAACCATGTCGTGTTTGGTATCAAACATCTTGGAATCATACCTACACACCGGTAACTGGTGTGGGAGGTATGATTCCACCCTTCAGAAGCAAGTTTCGTAGGGTCCCTGGTCTTGCCCGTACCAGCCCTCTCGACCCGGACAGCATAAAATGGTTCCTGCTGACCAGAGACACATTTCTGCCAACCTGCTGCTGAGCCAAGCTCGAGCAGGGGAAGGCAGCACAATAGGCATCCTGTCACAGGGAGGTGTAACCACCTCCCAGACAGGATTTAGTGTGTTAGAGCTGGGTGGGTGCACTTCCAAAGTGCCTGAAAGTCTGCATGAGGGGCACATTTGGTGTCCCTGTGCATAGTCCAGTTCAAACCAGTCCTGGGAGCCGTTGGCTCCTACTCTGGCGTGAAACTGGACAAAGGACATGGGAGTAACCTCCCCACTGTTCTGACCCTCCCCTGGGAGGGTCCCCTGAATCTGTCCAACCCTCTCCCGTGGGTACAAAAGGGCTTACCTGGCTGTAGGACCCTAGATATGATGTGGACAAGATTCTGATCAAGAAACCACTGACCTTCAACCGTCTGGACACTCTTGACTTCGCTGGACTTCGACTGCACCCGACTTTGTCTCCCTCTCGGTCCAAAGCATTGTCTGTGCCCTTGCACCATACAGGTTCCATGCAGGACCTGTGGAGCATCAAGGACAACTGAAGTATCTCCCTTGGAGTGAAGGGGTCACTCCCCTGCGTTTGCAGGCACCATAATGCAACAGACTGGTCTGCTGATCTTGAGCTCCTGCGGACTCTGAAGGCTCCAGAAACAAAGGAGGTGGTTTCCTATGTTCCTTGAGGTTGAACTGCCCTCTCACCAAGCTTGAGGTGATAATCCCTTGTGGGGACCGCATAACCTGAACACCTGTGCACCGAGTACTTTTGCAAATGCATATGTATGTTGGCATTCTCCAACTAAGTACATTGGGCTATCTATAGCCCCAACTTCTGTGCACATTTTGTACAAAGGACTTTGGCCTCCTCACACTCTGTGCCCTGCAAGCTGTTGTTTTGTGAAACTGCTAGAGGTCCCCTTGCGACTCCTGTGCCTTCGGCCTGTGGGTCCATTTGAGGGACAACACTACTTTTCTTGGGCTTCCCTGGTTTCTCCAGGCCTGCCCTGACTCCCCTAGCTGTGGTGAGTCCTCTGGTCCTTGTTGGGCCAGACCGTAACCTTTCTTGACCTTCTTCGTGGTTTGCCGCTGCCAAGGCTTGTTGGTGCTCCCGCTGGACACTGACCCCTCAGCACTCGACATCCTTTGTGGGACAGCTTGTATCCAGCTCTTGGTCATCCTCAACATCTCCTGCTCACTGCAGCTGAAGAGTCAAGGTCTCCTTCTTCACACCTGAAACACCCAACATCGGTGGGCATTCGTCAACCGAGCCCCTGGTCACTCCTGAGTGACCCAGACTCTGTCCCCTCTGCTTTCAGGTTCCTTCCATCAAGAATACACCTGTGGGTTCCACCGGACACTTTTCTTCTTTCCACCAGTGGCATTTCTTTGAAGACTCCCATTGAGAACGACGGCGGTTTCCGACGCCACTTCAGCCCTATGCACCAGGCTTCCCTGGGATAGGTAACTCTGGTACTTCAATATCCACGGGTGGGGTGGCTCTCCAACCTTCTATGTTCCAAAGGGTTTCCTCATAATCCACTGGGAAGGGTCCTTAAACTGTAAAACTGCAACCGCGACTCTCCCATTGAATTGCACGTAGCACGCGGTCATGTTCTCACACTGCACCCGTCCTCCGTGGGGTCCCTACTTACTCTCCTTGGCATCCCAGTGATTCTACACTCTCTACACACTGTCTTGACTCGAGTCTTGGTTCTTATACCACTATTTTAGTATGTGGTTTTGTCTCCCCGGGAGCCCACTGTGTATTAGTGCTACTTACGATTGTTTCTGTGCTACAGTATTGTAGTGCTTTGTGTTTATCTGCGTGTAGCAGATACTGTAGAGTATTTAAGGTGTTATAATAATAAATATATATTCTTATAACTACTGTGTGGTTCTCCTTTCATTTAACCAATACAATAAGGTTGCATTCTGGTAAAACAAGCTGCTTAACATTCCTTCAAGACTAAGCCTGAAGGCTGCTCTCCACAGCTACCACTTGGATAGCTTTCTAAGGTTATCTTTGACCTCTTAAAAAACCATAAGGGTTGTTTGGACTGGTGCAAGATGCCCACTTTAACTAGTGGACATCATATACCAGGCCAACTTCTCACATCTATAAAAATGGCAATTTTGGTCACAGTGAGGCCTAAGAAAGTGGTTATTCAACATGTGGAGCGATCCAATCGACATTTTGACTAATTTTTTGTACAGTCCAAAACATCCATTTACTGATGAAACCGATGACCCTGGACCTTAGGAAATTCGTCCAGATGGGGAGTCATGGTGATTTTTTGAATGTTTAATCTTTTGACTGTAAATAACTTTTGGATGGGAATTATCACTTTTGGGACTAAAATAAGTGTCTTTAGAGTCATTATCCTGCCCGAAATCAGGCAAAATGCAAGCTTTTGAATAGGAGGAAAAGTCTATAAAAATGGCAATTTTGGTCACTGTGAGGCCAAAAAAGTTGTTATTCAACAATATGCGTGATCCAGTTGACATTTTGAATCATTTTTTTTACAGTCCAAAAAATCGATTTTCTGAAGAAAAAGGAGGACCCTGGACCTTACAAACTTTCTCCAGATGTTCAGAAATAGTGATTTTTTTAAATGTTGAATATTTTGACTGTAAATGACTGCTGGGTGGGAATTATCACTTTTGAACTAAAAATAAGTGTGTTTAGAGTCATTTTCTTGCCTGAAATCAGGCAAAATACAAGCTTCTGAATAGGAGGAAAAGTTTATGAAAATGGCAATTTTGGCCTCTGTGACGCCTTCAAAAGTGGTTATACAACATGAGCGATCCAATTGACATTTTTAATCAGTTTTTTGTACAGTACAAAAAAAATCAATTTTATGATGAAAAACAATGACCCCGGACCTTAGGAACTTTCACCAGATGGTCAGTAATGATGATTTTTTGAATGTTTAATCTTTTGACTGTAAATGACTTTTGGATGGGAATTATCACTTTTGGAACTAAAATAAGTGTGTTTAGAGTCATTTTCCTGACCGAAATCAGGCAAAAATGCAAGCTTCTGAATGGGAGGAAAGTCTATAAAAATGACAATTTTGGTCACTGTGAGCACTAAAAAGTGGTTATTCAACATGAGGAGTGATCCAATTGACATTTTGAATCATTTTTTCTACAGTCCAAAAAATCCAATTTCTGATGACAAACGATGACCCCGGACCTTAGGAACTTTCTCCACATGGTCAGTAATAGTGATTTTTGAATGATTAATCTTTTGATTGTAAATGGCTTTTGGATGGGAATCATCACTTTTGGAACTAAAGTAAGTGTGTTTAGAGTCTTTTTCATGCCCGAAAATGAAAAAAAAAACAAGCTTATGACTAGGAGAAAAAAGTCTGTAAAAATTACAATTTTGGTCACTGTGAGGCCTAAAAAAGTGGTTATTCAACATAAAGCGTGATCTAATTGACATTTTGAATGATTTTTTGTACAGTCCATAAAATCAATTTTCTGATGAAAAACAATGACCCCGGACCTTAGGAACTTTCTCCAGATGGTCAGTAATGGTGATTTTTTGAATGTTTAATCGTTTGACTGTAAATTACTTTTGAATGGGAATTATCACTTTTGGAACTAAAATAAGTGTATTTAGCGTCATTTTACTGCTCGAAATGAGTGAAAATACAAGCTTCTGACTAGGAGGAAAAGCCTACCAAAATGGCAATTTTGGTCACTGTGAGGCCTAAAAAAAGTGGCTATTCAACATGAGGCGTGATCCAATTGACACTTTGAATCAATTTTTGTACAGTCCAAAAAATCCTTTTCCTGATGAAAACGATGACCCCGGACCTTAGGAACTTTCCCCAGAAGGTCAAAATATGGTGTTTTTTTAATGTTTAATATTTTTATTGTAAATGACTGTTGGATATGATTAATCACTTTCGGAACTAAAATAAGTGTGTTTAGAGTCATTTTCCTGCCCGATATCCTGGAAAATACAAGCTTCTGACTAGGAGGAAAAGTCTGTGAAAATGGCAATTTTGGTCACTGTGAGGCCTTAAAAAGTGGTTATTCGACATGAGGCACAATCCAATTGACATTTTGAATAATTTTTGTACAGTACAAAAAAAATCAATTTTCTGATGAAAAACGATGACCCCCGAACCTTACAAATTTTGAGTTTTAAATGTTGAATCTTTGACCGTTAATGACTGTTGGATATGATTAATCACTTTTGGAACTAAAATAAGTGTGTTTAGAGTCATTTTCATGCCCAAAATCGTGCAAAATACAAGCTTGTGAGTATGAGGAAGTCTCTAAATATGGCAATTTTGGTCACTGTGAGGCCATAAAATGTGGTTATACAACATGAGGCGCGATCCAGTTGACATCTTAAATAATTTTTTGTACAGTCCCAAAAAATTTTTTACGATGAATAACGATGACCCTAGACCTTACGAACTTTCTCCAGATGATCAGTAATAGTGATTTTTTGAATGTTTAATCTTTTGACTGTAAATTACTTTTGGATGGGAATTATCACTTTTAGAACTAAAATAAGTGTGTTTAAAGTCATTTTCATCCCCGATTTCAGGCAAAATACAAGCTTCTGAATAGGAGGAAAGTCTATAAAAAATGCAATTTTGGTGACTGTGACCCCTAGAAAAGGGGTTATTCATCATCAGGAGCGATCTAATTGACATTTTGAATCATTTTTAAGTACAGTCAAAAAATCTATTTTCTGATGAAAAACAATGACCCCGGACCTTACGAACTTTCTCCAGATGGTCAGAGACAGTGACTTTTGAATGTTTAATCTTATGACTGTAAATGACTGTTACATGTGAATTATCACTTTTGTAACCAAAGTAAGTGTGTTTAGAGCAGAGGTCTTCAATCTGTGGGGCACGACCCCAGGGGGGGCCGTGGAGTCTCTGGAAGGGGTTCGCAGATTCCCCAGCTTCACTTGTCTCTGCAAAAAGACAGCCATCCTGGGACGGCTAATTTAGATCGTTATCAGCTGCTTGCCTGAATGAAAGGCGAATGTGCCTTATCAGTTCATCTGCAAGTGTAAAGGATGCTTGGGAGCAGTACTGGCTCTTTGTGATGACAAGGATTGGTTTTTTTGAGTGGAAGTGCAAAGAGTTAACAACTGGGCTGGGAAGTTCTTGCTTTTAATTTTAACTGCATTTACACAGCCCTTAGTGCCCCATTTACGCTGCCCATTATTTTATATGGAGATACCCGATGGTGAAAGACCTAAAAACGTACAGAATATTTTGGGCTTATTTATGAGAGGCTTGCCAGAGCATCATTTTGTTTATGCTCCGGTGGCGCAAGCGTCTCAACCACACCTATGAGTTAGTGCAAAGTCACCCTGCATGGCTGACATGGCCTCATAGATATGGAGTAAGACATAGCAGCGCAAGTCATTGCCTTACTCTGCGTCAAGGCGTTCCATGGGCTTTGTGTGGGGTTCCCACTTAACACCCATGGATTTTGATGCTGTCCCATATTTACAAAATCACTTAAACCTGGGGCAGCTCCAAAAATGGATGCCTCCCCAGCGGAGGCGTAACGAGGAGAAATGTTTTCATTTCTCCTTGTTTTTTCCTCATTCCATGTGTGCTGCATTCTGCAGCTCACATAGGAAGAGGAAAACGCCCCTCAGGATTGTTTTGGTGAAGGAAGGTGCCCCTTCCGATACAAAAACAATCCTGCCTATGTTGGTGCTAGGCAGCAATTTGTGCACCAACACAAAGGAAAAGGACTGGAATGCACCGTATTTCAGAAATACAGTGCATTCCTGCCCTTTCACATTGGCATAGGGCAGTGCCGCAAGAAGACTTGCGGCGCTACACTACGCCAATTCCTCATAAATGAGGCCCTTT
The DNA here is from genome assembly GCA_963921515.1 of Calotriton arnoldi. Lineage (NCBI taxonomy): Eukaryota > Metazoa > Chordata > Amphibia > Caudata > Salamandridae > Calotriton > Calotriton arnoldi. The sequence goes on along the minus strand of CAWUFW010015193.1, from coordinate 201,532 downwards.
GTATTTAGCTACACCTTTGGCTACACCCCTACGCTCACTGACCTTTGGTTTGCTAAACACTGTTTAATATTTCCCCACTGTAAAAATTATTTGCTGTGGTAATTGGGGGCTGTTAGAAATGGGGTTTCTAGTTGGCAATGGCTTGCACCTTTGTCCAAGTAGGGACCCTTCCTTCTAGTCGGGGTAAGAGGGATACACTACTAAAATAACCCCTGCTCACCCCCTTGGTAGCTTGGCACAAGCAGTCAGGCTTATTTCAGAGGCAGTGTGTAAAGCATTTGCACATAACCAACAGTAATACAGTTAAAACACTACAAAAGGACACCACACCAGCTTAGAAAAATATCCAATACTTTATATATTCAAAACAAGACCAAAACGAAAAAAATCCAACATACAGTACTTAAAAATATGCACTTTGGAAGAATAACCTTAAAAATGCAGTTCCTTGAAGTCGGTAGGTCCGTCCGGTGCTACAGCGGTGCTCAGAACAACAGAATCCAACAGTTCTGTCTGACCGCGTTGGTCGGGTTGTCGGCAGACTCGTAAACAGTACCTTTTTGTTGCAGCCGATGACGTTGGTGCGGGCCGTCCGCGGCCACAGTCGCGGTTGCGGTGTGAAGCGGAGCAGTGCGGCATGCTGTGCCCTCAAGTCACGGTGCAGGCAGTGGCTCGGTGACGGTCGTCCAGGGGCATCGATGAAACCAGGGATGCGGTGCGGAGTGAAGGCAGTGCTCGTTGCAGTGCTGACAGATCACGGTGCAGGTGACAGTGCCGGTTGTGGGGAGGTGGCGTCGGTCGGTCCAGACTGCGGTGTGGGACGAGGCAGTGCATCGCAAGACTTACGAGGTGCCCCCAAGCCACGGTGCGGTCACAGGTGTCGAAATCAGCGGGCAGCGACGGCATCGGTGACACCAGGATGGCAAAGTGAAGTGAGGCGGTGCAGAGTGCGGTGCCCACAGGTCACGGTGCAAGCAGCAGCTCGGCGGCGGCAGTCATCGTCAGTGAGACCAGGGTTGCGGTGCGAGATGCGGCGGTGCCCTCTGCGGTGCCTTCAGGACATGGATCGAGCGACAGAGTCGGTGACAGAGTCGGTTGCTTCCCCCCTCTGTGGCAACTGAAACCACAGTTCCAGAGGCGGTACCCAGAGGTCGGTGAAGTCTTTGCGGTCCCTGAGACTTCAGAACAGGAGGCAAGGTCTACTTCAAGCCCTTGGAGATACTCGGCAACAGGTAAAGAAAGTCCATTCCTTACACTGCCCAAGGCAGAAGCAGCAACTGCTGGCCACCCCAACAAAGCAACAGCACAGCAAAGGGGCAGTACTCCTCTTGGTAGTTCTTCCAGCTCTTCTTCTTGGCAGGTTCCTTGATTCCAGCGAGTTCTAAAGTTCTGGGGTCTGGGCCCCAATATTTATACTCAGTTTCTCTTTGTGCTTTTGGGCATAGAGTATCTGTGCCCAGCCCAAACCAGTTCCATCTTCTGTGGCCCAGCTTCCTGGCAGGAGGTGGAGACAGCATTGTCCAAGGCAGATCAGGCCCATTCAGGTGCAAGAAAATCTCCTCCCACTACTCTAAATGCAGCCCAGGTCTATTCAGCCCAGCCCTGACTCATGCAGGAAAGGTAGGACACACCTCACCCCCTCTCCCTCCAGGGGCTGTCTGATGATAATGCACATCCCCAGCCCCTGTCACTCCAAAGCCAGACAGTCAATCCACAAACCCAGCAGAGGCACACAGGATGGCTAAGCAAGAAAATACCTACTTTCTAAAAGTGGTATTTTCAAATAAAATCATCTTTACAAAAAGATGTATTTTTATATTCTGAGTTCAGGCATACTAAACCCCATTTATCTATCTTGTCCCAATGGGAAGATATGCATATAAGTTGTTATAAGTAAACTCCCATTCTATCCAATGGGACAGATAGCCTTTCCATAGTGAATAATGAAACACACTGTAATTCACTACCAGGACATGTCACACACACCAGTACATGGCCTACCTTCAATATACATGGCACCCTGCCCACATGGGTACCTTGGGCCTACCTTAGGGGTGACTTACATGTAAGAAAAGGGAAGATTAGGGCCTGGCAAGTTGGTGCCCTTCCCAGGTCGACATGGCAGTTACAAACTGCACGCAGACACTGCAGTGGCAGGTCTGATAACCCTTTCAGGGCTGCTTGGGTGAGTGGCACAATCAGTACTGCAGGCCCACCAGCAGAATTTGATTGAAAGGCCCTGGCACCCTCAGTGCACTTTACTAGGGACTTACTAGTAAGCCAAACATGCCAATCATGGAAACACCAATCCATAATACAATTTAAAATAGGAGCACTTGCACTTTAACACTGAACAGCAGTGAGAAAATGCGCAGAGACACTAAACCAGCAAAACAGAGTCAAAATTAGGAGGTCAGAAAGCAAAAAGACAGGGGAAACATGCCAAAAGATGCCAGATCTAACAGGGGCATTTATGGTTGTCGATAGTTGTCGATGATGAGGTGTACCAGTTTCTAGAAAACTTTGTCAGAAGGGGGTCCTTATGCCTAAAAAGGTTTGACAAGGGGTCTCGGCATCAAAAAGTTTGAAGACCTGAGTCATTTTCCTGTCCGAAATCAGGCAAAATACAAGCTTCTGAATAGGAGGAAAAGTCTATAAAAATGGCAATTATGGTCACTGTGAGGCCAAAAAAAGTGGTTATTAAACATGAAGAGCAATCCAATTGACATTTTCAATCATTTTTTTTACAGTCCAAAAAATCGATTTTGTGATAAAAAAACAATGACCCCAAACCTTACGTACTTTCTCCAGATGGTCAGTGACAGTGACTTTTGAATGTTTAATCTTTTGACTGTAAATGACTGTTGCATGTGAATTATCACTTTTGTAACCAAAATAAGTGTGTTTAGAGTCATTTTCATGCCCGAAATCAGGCAAAATACAAGCTTTTGAATAGGAGGAAAAGTCTATACAAATGGTAATTTTGGTCACTGTGAGGCCTACAAAAGTGGTTATTCAACATGAGGAGTGATCCAATTGACATTTTGAATCATTTTTTGTACAGTCCAAAAAATCATTTTTACGATGAATAACGATGACCCCGGACCTTACAAACTTTCTCCAGATGGTCAGTAATAGTGATTTTTGAATGTTTAGTCTTTTGACTGTAAATGACTTCTGGATCAGAATTATCACTTTTGGAACTAAAATAAGTGTGTTTAGAGTCATTTTCCTGCCCAAAATCGAGCAAAATACAAGCTTCTGAGTAGGAGGAAAAGTCTCTAAAAATGGCATTTTGGTCACTGTGAGGCCATAAAAAGTGGTTATTCAACATGAGGTGCGATCCAGTTTCAATTTGGAATCATTTTTTGTAGTCCAAAAGTCAATTTTCTGATGAAAAACAATGACCCCAGACCGTAGCAACTTTCTCCAGATGGTCAATAATGGTGATGTTTTGAATGTTTAAACTTTTGACTGTAATTACTTTTGGATGGGAATTATCACTTTTGTAAATAAATTAAGTGTGTTTAGAGTAATTTTGCTGCCCGAAATCAGGCAAAATACAAGCTTCTGAATAAGAGGAAAAGTCTATAAAAATGTCCATTTTGGTCACTGTGAGCCCTAAAAAAGTGACTATTCAACATGAGGTGTGATCTAATTGACATTTTGAATCATTTTTTGTACAGTCCAAAAAATCAATTTTCTGATGAAAAGCGATAACACCGGACCTGTCGAACTTTCTCCAGATTGTCACTAATGGTGATTTTTTATTAATGTTTAATCTTTTGACTTTAAATAACTGTGGGAAATGAATTATCACTGGTTGGTTTACTTTATGTTCTGTATATGGGGCAGTTTTAGATGACCCCACAATTCAAGACTTTTTGGTTATTGAGCTAGCATTGTGGCCAACCCCAAGTATAGTATGTGTGGAATTGAATATTAATGGGCCCGGTGGATTTTCTTCTGGTATTTATTCCGCCCGCAAACCTATAGTATTTAGAGCCATCTGTAATTTGAAGAAGGATCAGGGATTGTTGGAGTCATTGCATAAAATTAAAGCGCCGGATCCTGGCTATATCTTCTATTCGCACCTATACCGCTTTCTGATATCACCTAGCTTACTCCAGGGCCGTCAACTGGAAATATTTTCTCTGGTCATTTTGGATCATAATCCTTTGGTAATTGAGCTCCTGCTCGCTGACCGAGGTAGAATAACACAGAACTGGTCATTTGTGAGAGGTTTGCTCACCACGCGGGTTACGTTACTCATATGAACACCTGGATCCCGGAATTCTTTGAATTCAATGGAGGGAGTGCCACAATCCGAGTAGTTTGGGATGCTTTTAAAGCCAGTATAGGGGTGAAACACTTACTTTCAGTCTACACGTCAGAAACTACAGTATCTGCTAACTAAGGAATTATACAGGAGGCTGGGGGAGGCTGAGGCTCAACTTATTACTGCGGTTTCAGCAGGGGCTGATATTGAAAAGGTCCAGCATAAGCTTGCCTTAGCCAAGGCCACTATTAACGATATCACTGTAAAGAGAGTAGCGGTAAAATATCTAGCTCCGAGACAGGAATGCTCTGAATATAGCAAGCGGGTTGGAAATCTTCTCGCAGTAAGTACTAGGCAAAAAGTGTCCGCAAGGAAGATCGTTGAAGTTAGGAATCATCAGAGCAATAGAGTAACGGACTCAGAAGGGATCGAGGAGGTGTTTCGATAGTATCATGAAAGGATTTATTGTGCTGAGGGGACACAAGAGGAGGAAAGCACAATGCAATATCTGGCCTCAATACCTGTGGATAGATTTTGCCCTGAAGACCGTGATTTTCTAGATACACCAATCATCAGGGAAGAAATCCAGGTGGCGCTCAAAGAACTTCTGTCTGGGAGCTGACAAGATCCCGTTAGAATTGTATGCATTTTTTTTTTTTACTCTTTTAGGTTATGTGCTGGGTGAAATGATTTTGCAAATACAAAAGGGACAATCGGCCCCACATTCTTGGTCTATCTCTAATATTGTGGTTTTTCTGAAAAAAGGAAAGTCTCTGTGCGATTCAGGTTTTTAAAGTCCAATTACCCTAATTAACAGCGACACCAAATTATACTAAAAATCCTCTGCAACACAAAGCCAGATTATTGGTAAAATGCTCTCTGCTAGACAGCATGGCCTTATTCCTGGCAGGGGCACAACAGATCATATCCTTCGAGTTATCACGCTTTTCGATGCGGCTGCTCATTCCAGGGATCCCATGGCATTAGCCCTATTAGATGCTGAGAAAGCATTTCCAGGGAGTATCTATAGACTGTTATGGGTTGATATGGATTTGCCACTAGGTATATTAAGGTAGTCCAGGCAGTGTATCGTAAACCCATAGCTTGCCTACAGATAATGGGGGGGGACAGCCGGGTCAAATACAAATCGAGAAAGGCACAAGACAGGGGTGCCCCTGTTACCCCCTATCATTTGCTCAATATATTGACGCTTTGATCCAGAAAATTGAAGCCAACACGTCAATCAGACCCTTGCAATTTCACAGCTGGAATACCAAAGTTCTCGCTTACGCTGATGACATTGCAGTTGTAACATCTTATCCCGATGAAGCAATGAGGGCAATACAAGAAGAGGCCCTGTCTTTTGGCAAATTTTCAGGCTATTCCCTAAATTGAAACAAAACTCGACTGGTAGTGAATAGTCAGATACAATCACTTGATGCACGTATTGTTGATCAAGCTGTATATCTGGGGTTTAATATAAGTGCAGAAGTGGCCCAAATATTGGAATCTAATCTTGCTCCAGTTATTCGAAAGTCAAAATACAAGTCAACTTGTGGAGGATGAATATTTTACATTTGTCAATCGTCGGACATTGCAATTTTATTTTTGCCAAAGGTCTTATATATTTTTAGGGCCATTCCTCTCGAGTTTGGGAGCCATTGGTTCAAAATAATGGATGCTATGGTTTCTAGATTAATTTGGTCATATGCAAAAACTAGAAGGGCACTTAAATACATGACACTTCCCAGGGACAGAGGGGGTTGGGCTGTTCCAAGCTTTAAATTATATCAGTGGGGTGCCACATTACAATATATAAACTCTCTTATTGGTGGACACATAGAAAGCTATGGTGCCAGAAGTAATATCCCCCTACATATGAGCTGTTAATTGAGGAAGATGCCAGAAGCTGCTTTTTAAAGTTTACTGAATCCAGTTACTATAAAAATGTACGATATAAGACCATTGGTGCTGCAGTTAAGATTTGGGGAATTTGGAGAAAAAAAGTTGGGTTAGACAGATTTAATTTTTATACCCCTTTACAGAGGAATCCCCTACTTCCAGGAATCTTTTAGGATGTCTATATGCTTAGATGGAAGGGGCTTACAAGGCTAAGGGTTTTTTTTAGGGAAAGGATATCGTTTTGTTTGGTGAACTACGGGACAATGTCAATGTTTATTATCGAAAATGTGTTATATGCGCGTAAAAGCAGGAAAGCCCAGAGGAAGGGAAAGAGGATCTGGGCACCCCTTCTAGACTGGGTTAGCACTCAGCAATCTGGTCAACTGGCTTAGTGGTAGCTTGTTGGAAACGGGGTTACCGAGTACGTTACGGTAGCATGGCGCAAAGCGGGGAAGGCACGCGAAGGCAATGTGTAAGGCAGTTGTGCAGCACACTCTTACCTTGACTCAGAAATGCGAAGCAATAATAGGACACCACACCAGGCTTGCGTAATTAAAATCAAGTTCTTTTATGTAACTCAAGGTTGCATCAGATGAGGCATATTACTTCCTTTACATTGCAAATCATTACGTTAGTCAACTGGTGCACATCCTTCTTAAAAATACCATCAACAGTGTAGAATCATCTCCTAATCACAGCACCAATAATGATTACAGGGTGCACTAATAAATCAGGGCCTAGAACATGCAAAACACTTCAGGCATATTAACATCCCTTGTAAATAGGCACTTGACGTTACGTTTGAAACAGGGCCTAAATCATCAGGCCAAGACATTTCATTATAGGCCTATGCATCAGGCCTAGACAATCATTAAAGCACGCGTAATAATATGCTGTAGGAAATCCTAGAGGGAACCCCTCAACATGTCCATTAAACTGGGGCTTCCCTATGATTTAGGATTCCTGTGTCTAACAGGGGAGGTAAGGGTTAACTCAGGCTTGGCCCTCTCCTGACCGAGGCCTCGCCTTGCACAAAATGTTAATGAGGGCTCTTCCTCGTTAATCCCCCAGGGAATGCTGGCCCCCGGCCCCCAGGGGCTTGAGGTGGAGCCCTAGGGGCCTCCCGGGCTCACCTGCTGTGATGTGGCTGGTCGCTCGTCTGATCGACTGACTCCCTCCCGGGCCAGCCCTTTGATTGGCGGGCGGGGCCCGGAGCGACTCCACGGCCCCTCCGGCCGGCGTTGCAGGACGTTGGGGGCCGGTATTGCTCTCCTCCGGCCCCCGTGGAGTCACTGGTATCAGAGGGGAAAGGGAGCGGGAGCCGGCAGTCCTTCTCGGACGGCTTCCCGCTTCCCTCGGCTTCACACGGAGTCCCTCCTACCTCCGTACGCGCTGGGGGGGCGGGCCGAGTACGCCGCCCAATCCCTGCGCGGCCTGGGATATCTTCCAGGGGCTCCCGATGGCAGTGGAGCCCCTCCGGCGTCGCTCTTCTGCTGGCTCCGGCGGGGCAAATCACGTCGCTCTACTGCTGGCTCCGGCGGGGCCAATCACGTCGCTCTTCTTCTGGCTCCGGCAGGGGCCAATCACGTCGCGGCCTTTTTGGGGGCGCGACCGATGACGCGGTCGGCGTCCCCGGTCCCTTAGCAACGGCGTCCGCGGGCCGGGAGGCCGCGGTAGGCCTCAGTTCCCTTCACGCGGCCCTCCTGGGCTGCGGCGGCGTCTTTCTTGGCCGTGACTTCGGCGACAGGGCTCTCGGGCCCGGCGGTGATCTTTGGGGCTTCGGTGAGGGCGCGGACGGCGCACCTCACCACACGCACTCAAGGGGAGGAGGTCTCCCTCACCTCAGCACCTCTGCTCACGCGGCGGCGGCTGCGGCGGTGCTTCAGTCACGAGGTCAGTGACTGGGGTGGCAATTCCTCCCACGTGGAGTTGAAGCGCGGGGCGCGCTGGCAGCCTATACGCCGGGCTGCGTGGGAAGCGTTCGTGGGGACAGTCCAGTTGCAGGCAGGGGTGGATAGGGGGGTGAAGGTCTAGCGCTTATGACACAGCGCTTCACCTTGTGATCCCCATTCGAAGATTCAGCTTGGGTTGACTGACTGTCCGGTTATGGGTTCCAGTTACTCTTGGTTTCAGGCTCCTGCGGGGAGCTTCTTGTCCGAAGTGGCTTAGTATAATGTCCGTGACAAACGTTTCTTGTCAGAAAGTTCTTCTTCTTATGAAAAGGGGGGGGGGGTTGTGAGTTGGTGGTTCTGGGGTTGCTTGATGTTCCTCCCAGCACGCTGAAGGTGGTTCCCTGGGTCCCCTCACACTGGGCAAGGTCAGTGGGTGGTGGGCGTTCCTCAGCTATCTTACTTCAGCAGGGCCTCAGCCCTGTCAGCAGCAGTAGTGTAGGTCTCCCCCCTAGGCCCTAAAGCCTATACTCCGGCACAGGTTCTCCCAGGTTCAGCGGTGCTCCAACCTAACTGACTAAAAGGTTTTCCCTCCAAGCCTCTTATACCCCTAGGTCAGGTGACCCTCCTAAAGGCGGCAAAACTTAACTCCTCCCACAGCCCGGAAGGTTCTGGAACCTTCCACCTATCTAGCTATGTGGCCCAGAGGCGGGGACGGGATGGATACTGTATCCCTATGTCCCAGCCTGACCCTGGCTACTAGCGTGTATGTGTGTAAGGCCCTTCTGCAGTAGCAGGGGCCTGTGGCAGCCATCTTTAGTGAGAGAGCACCTGCACCTCAGCACTGACCAGCAGTGGCAAGGCGCCCGGAGACCTAGGTCCAGTAAAAATATGGTGGCAAAAATGAGGCGCAAAAGGGAAAAAAACAGGGCAAGACCACCCTAGGGCTGACAGGTCTAACACGCGTCCCCCCAGCCGAAAGAGGGGAGAGCTACCCAACCTCTAGGGAGTTCTCTTCGCTAAGGCGGAAAAACCGGGAGAGACCGTCAGCGTTGGCGTGGTCTACACCGGGTCGATGTTCCACCCGAAAGTCCATCCCCTGGAGGGAAATGGACCACCTCAACAATTTGGGGTTTTCGCCTCTCATCTGCATGAGCCAGCGAAGGGGTCTGTGGTCGGTCTGGATCAAGAAGTGACAACCAAACAGATATGGCCTCAACTTCTTTACAGCCCAAACCACAGCAAAGGCTTCCCGCTCGATGGTACTCCACCGCTGTTCCCGGGGGAGTAGTCTTCGGGAGATGAAGGCCACTGGCTGGTCTTGGCCATCGTCATTCAGCTGCGAGAGCACAGCTCCTATGCCATGCTCAGAAGCGTCTGTCTGCACAATAAATTCCCGTCCAAAGTCTGGAGTCCTGAGCACCGGTGCGGTGCACATGGCACGTTTAAGGGTCTCAAAGGCATCCTGGCAGGCAGCCGTCCAGATGACTCTGCGTGGCTGCTTCTTTGAAGTCAATTCCGTCAATGGGCCCACGATGGTTCCATATCCCTTGACAAACCGGCGGTAGTATCCCGTGAGGCCGAGAAAAGCTCGGACCTCTGTTTGGGTCTTGGGGGGCTCCCAGGCCATGATGGTCTCAATCTTGGCTTGGAGGGGTTGCACCTTACCTCCGCCCACCAGATGTCCCAGGTACACGACAGATCCCTGTCCAATCTGGCACTTGCTGGCCTTGATGGTTAGACCAGCCCGTTTCAAAGCCTGCAGCACCTCCTGGAGATGCTGCAGATGGTCCTCCCAGCTGCTACTGAAGACAGCGATGTCATCCAGGTAGGCAGCAGAGAAGGCCTCTAGGCCAGACAGCACCTGGTTCACCAACCGCTGGAAAGTGGCTGGAGCATTTTTCAACCCGAAGGGCATCACCTGAAATTGAAAGTGGCCCTCGGGGGTGGAGAACGCAGTCTTCTCCCTTGCTCCTTCGCCATAGCGATCTGCCAATAGCCGGACGTTAGATCAATGGTACTCAGATACCGGGCTGCTCCCAGCCGGTCAATGAGCTCATCCGCCCGAGGGATCGGGTGAGCGTCGGTCTTGGTGACTGAGTTGAGTCCACGATAATCCACAGAGAACCGAAGTTCTGGTGTGGTGCCTGGGGGGGCCGCTTTCGGCACCAACACCACCGGACTAGCCCAAGGGCTACTGGAAGGCTCAATCACCCCCAGTTCTAGCATCTTGACAACCTCACCCTGGATACTAGCCTTGACCTTATCGGACAGCCGGTAAGACTTGTTCTTCACTGGCGGACTGTCCCCTGTGTCCACATCATGGGTACACAGGTGCGTGATTCCAGGCGTGAGGGAAAACAACGAGGCGTACTGCCCCAAGACCTGGCGGCAGTCCCTCTGTTGCTCTGGGGTCAAGGCTGGGGCGAGGACCACTCCCTCTACCGAACCATCCTTCTCATGGGCCGCCAGAAGGTCTGGCAGAGGCTCACTCTCCTCCTCCTCACTTCCATCTGTTATCATCAAGAGAGTGAGCTCGGAACGCTCCTGGTGTGGCTTCAGGCGGTTGACGTGGAACACCCTGTGGGGTTGACGGGGGTCTTCATATCGACGACATACGTGGTCTGGCCTTTCCTTTCCAAGATCTCAAACGGCCCAGTCCACCGGTCCTGGAGGGCGCTAAGCTCTCCTGGCTCCATGACCCACACCTTCTGTCCAGCGTCTAACTCTACCGTCCGCGTGTTCCGGTCATACTGTCTTGTGGATTGTTACCAGCCTTGTTATGTTGGCGAGGCCTGGCTGCCATGCTGCTTTTCTTTGCGCACGTTACACTGAGCCGGGTCTCCCTCGCCCTTTGCTCGTGCCAAGTTCTTTTGCACTGTCTGCATTTTCTGTTGTTCACCTTTTTGGGCTCAGTCTGCACAAACATGTACAAGGTCGCATAACAATGTATTTTGGTTCTTCCTGATATGGCCAGTCTCGCGCACCCAGACATAACATTAGGTGCAATTGCCATGAAGAATTTGGTATGCTTTTAATACTGTGGTTTACTAGCGCTTAACACACTTGGAGAAATCCCTTTCAGTGAGAAGAGCTATGATGTCCTGCTGATGTAATTCTGCATCTAGAGACTGAGGTATGGGGGTTCGCTAGTCAAAGCCCAGAGGTCTTCTATTATTATAATAAACTATCTTACTGCAAGGGGAGGGTGGTAATGTTATTTATACGTTTATCCACTGAGCTCTGAGATGCTTTCCCCGTTTGTATTCTATGGAATTGTAACCATGCTGCTTATATTAGTCATATGCATTATGCTATTAGTACTGACACGTGTACTGTACAATAGAGCACGTAAGTTGGAATAAACATTTTAACCTATCCAGTGTCTCTTCCTACGCACCTTGTGGACAAGTACGAGTGAGTGACGAAAGAGTGTTCTTGCTTCTGCGAGTCCTGAGATAAAGATACCGTGTTCTGGGTTGTCCAATCATTGGTACTTGGGTGCTAATGGGATGCTAAGCTAGTTGGGTTGGGGTTTTTGGGTGCTACGGTATATGGTGGCAAACCACTGTATTCCGGGGTCCCATTTTCCTGTGCATAGCTCTGTGTATGTGCAGAAACCTTATGACATGGCGCGACCACCGTGGGGCTGCTTATCTGCGAGACGCTTGAGTAGTACTTGTGCTTGTCCACAAAACCCTCACATACGCTTCCGGAGGCGTAAGTGACGGTGATACCTCCTATATTGAACGTTTTATAGGTTCTTTCAAGCTTGATGTTATTAAAAAAGGTTAGTTAACTGACCCATTTTTGTGCTCCCTGTTAGGTAGTCGAATATAACTGTTTAGTCATGGCTGGTGTGGCGATTGCTGCACATAGTCGAGGAGCACTCCGAGACCACTTACGGGTGTATGGAGTGCCTGATACAGGGATCGATTTGGTCTTTGTGGTTCAAGCCGATCCGGCTTACCACTTTGAGGTGTTTTACACTTGGATCACTTTTGAAGCGGTGGAGGCAGATGATAATCTGTTTCATGAATATAAACCCACCGTTATTCCTGCTGCCTATCGACCCTATACCACTCTTGAAGTACCTCTCACGGCTTGGCAGCACCGTGTTTGGTTTAATGGCGCCCTACCACAACCAACTACCGCAGTTCGTTTAGGCCCCTTATCAATTCAGGGGGCCACTTGGCCTGTATTGGCCGGGTATACCCCGCATCCAAATTATCTGGCATTACCGCTTGCGGAACTGCGCACTATGCATACCGAATTGGTACGAGTGCATCGAGCCCTAGTGACATACGTTACAGGTAGCCTACATGGAGCTGCTCCTGTAGTCGCAGGCCAACCAGCTATAGCCGCTGGAGTGACCATAAGTCCTGTCATGGTAAATTCTGTGATGGGCAAACGTCCACAAAATAAGGACGACTATCCTTACTGGCTTGCAGAAAAGTTCGATCAGATAGAAGCAGTGTTTCCCCATACATCCCCAGTAGATAAACACCGCATCCTCACGATAAGTTTGCCAAAAGACATAATCCCCGATTTGACATCATGTGAAAACTGGGGTAAGGTATTCGCAGCAGTTTATTCAAAATGTTTTGGAACTCCTTCCATGACGGTTCTACCCTCTGTAATTAAAAAAGTACAGGATGAACATGGCCCTGAAGCGGCTGTGGAATTAGGGATGAGACTAGTGGGAGTGTTTGATGTAGTAGCTGAGCTGATCCTTGGAAATGTCAAGGGCGATGCTATGAACTTTCAAGTAGCGAATGCTTTGGCTTTGGTCCCAGAGTTGGACAGGCCCCGCGAATTACCGAAAATTATTGCCCGGGCTTATAAAACAATTGGAAGAAACAGCCTAGGCAACAAGCCTTTTGTAAAATTGCAAACTCAATCGCAAACACAAGTTACACAAACAAAAAGTACATCTGAGAAAGATGATAGACCAGTCTTCACTAAAAAGAGTTGGAGACAGAAAAAACAGGGTAAGCAACAAAAGAAGCCGGGGTCGAGAGGCGCTTCCCCAGTTTCGGTTTCTTCTGAACGTACTTATGATTTACGTGATAGGTCAAGGATTAAATCACCAGAAAGGTTTCAGAGCTCTGATACGCGTTCTCCTCGTTCTTCACAGGCCCAGACGTCGTCACAGGCTGGTGGAGGAGGACGGCAAGATAGAGGAAGGGGCCGAGAGGCTCCCCAGGAGCGAGACCAACCTCGACAACAAGTCAGAGGGAAAGCAGAAGACTTTCACCTTCCTCGACCGCAATTTCAGAAGAAAAAAGTTGCCGCTGTCACAGCGAAATATGCCTCAGACCGTGAGAACGAGACTCCAGAATTGGACGTGGGCAGTGACCCTCCTAGACAGCGCCGCGGAAGTTACCATAGTGCGGGAGGCGCTACGTCCTCATATGGAGGCGACAGCAACTGAAACATTCGTTACTGTAGAGACAGCTGACACGAGAGTGGCACCCCCTGACAGACTTTACAACATAGTCATACAAATTGAAGGTGACATACCGCGTGAAATAAAAGGGATTTTTTGGGAAAATCTAACCTCTTCATATGACATTTTGTTAGCAGAGGTGGATTGGCCACCCCCATTCGTTTTAGCTGCACATAAAGGAGAGGAGGTAATCCTTCCAAGCTTCTCACGGCATGTCCCAAAAGACAAAGCTGAAGCACTTGCAGCTGAGTGGGCTGTGTACCTGGCACCAGCGTTATACCGCAACCATGTGGGATGGGATGAAGAATCACCTCCTCATGCAATACCTTTGCGGTCACTACCGCAGCCACAACCCCAATATCCCATCAAACGGCAGGCAAAAGGCCCCGTCTCCGAAATTCTGACACAGTTGGAATATCAGGGAGTAATTGAACCATGCGTATCACCTATGAACAATCCCCTTTTCGTGGTTTCTAAACCCGATGGATCGTACCGCTTAGTTTTGGATTACCGGCATTTAAATACTCATTGTCGGAACTTTGCGGTGCAAAATACACACAGTTCTGCGCTTGTAGACAGTCTTGTTCGTAAAAAATACAAAACGACACTTGACCTTTCAAACGGTTTCTACACGCACAACCTAGCCCCGGAGAGTGGTCAATGGACCGCATTCACTTCCGGTGGTAAATTATTCCAGTTCCGGCGTTTACCCATGGGCTACAAAAATAGTCCGGGTATATTCGCCGCCCGTGTTGTTTCTTTGTTAAATGACATTGATCAAGACGCATGTTCGTACGTAGATGACATCTATCTGACGGACGACGAATTATTTCAGCATTTGTCCCGTGTGGACCGCATTATTCTTGAATTTGCGGAGCAGGGTTACAAATTTAACTTTGCTAAGTCACACATTGCTGAATTTACCGTTCTGTTCTTGGGCTATGAGCTCAATAACGAAGGTAAGGGCTTAGCCCCCATTTCTTGGAAAAATGTGCACATTTGTGCCCCCCAAATACTCTGAAGAAACTTCAGTCTTTGCTGGGTTTCTTGAATTTCGGGCGTACTTACATTCCCGAATATGCCCAGCGTATCAAGCCTTTGTATGCTTTGATACAACCTACTTATTCAAGGTCTTGCTGGCTGCCTGAGCATACCTCGATTCTGCAGTCTTTGCAGACAGACCTATTGGAGTCTAAATATCTTTTGACTCGTGATAACCACACAAACCTGGTGATTAGAATAATTCCGGGGCGGTGGGATTCACATACTTAACCTTTAATGAAGGTGATACAGTACCCATCGCATACAAGTCACATCTGTACACTTCCGCTGAATTGCGCTTTACATCTGTCGAAAAAGTTCTAACTGCAGTGCAAATGGCGATTCTAAAAGAACGCGCACTGGCACAGGGTAAGCGAATTCTGGTGGTAACACCCTGTCCTGCCCTAGAGGCAGTAACAAAGGCAAGTGTACCGAACTCAAAAGCAATGCATCCCCGTTGGATACAATGGGCTACATCCTTGACGTCTTCGGACGTCACTTTTGTTTTTGATTCTTCTCTTCAGACTCAGGAGTTTTTGCAGTATGAATTCGTTCATCCTCCTCCTTTGTTTTTACTACCGCTTGAGGATTACAAATGTGTGATCTACACCGATGGTTCGGCGCAACCGGCCACTGGGTCCAAGCACGCTTATTCAGCTGCATGTGCTATTGTTGCGGGTTCCTTTGTAGATGGAAAGTTCAAATCCTCTGCAGTGCATACTCGCACACTTGGAGATAGTACCGCACAATTGGCCGAGCTGCATGCATTGCTACTTGCACTTGAGTTCGCTTCTCAGGATGAGACCACTCTTATTGTATGTGATTCTTTTTACTGTGTACAATCTTACAATGACAATCTGTTTTTCTGGTCGAAAAACGACTACAAGGACGCAAAAGGGAGCACAATTAAGCATAAAATGCTTTGGGTTCGAGTGGCAGAATTGCAACAACGTCTGCCCCTCACACAGGTGGTTCACACCTTAGGCCATCAGCGGGTGGGCGCACACGCTATTGGTAACGATCTGGCAGATGAAGCTGCCCGTTCAGCAGTAGTCACGTGTTCAGTAGCAGCGGTTACCAGGTCCATGTCTAAAATAGACCCTGTTATATTAGCAGCTATTGCTGCAACCAAGGAAGGTAATAATTACCCTACAGGTTTCCCTTCCAAGTATTCTTACACATTAAGTCCCGATCAGGTTCCTTATGTAACTATACCTGACGTTGGAGATCGGCTGATCCCCAACGCGGACCGCAGGAGTGCCTTGATATCAGCTGCACACGAAGGCATGGCTTCTGCTCATGCAGGTGTGTCAGCTACGGTTTCCATCTTGCAGCAGCGTTATTGGTGGCGTGGGTTATATAAAGACACTCGTGCTTTTGTGCTTTCTTGCGACGTTTGTCAACAGATTAAGCCTTCCACGGTAACACGTCCACCACAAACACCGCTCTGCATTGCTAACAGACCCTTTGGGTGTGTTTACTTGGATCACTGCGGTCCATTCTCATCAGACACTGCCTATAAATACATCTTAGTGGCAGTGGACTCGTGCACACGGTTTCTCTGGGTCTGGCCACAACGGAGTGCTGACGCCCGAAATGTAATCAGGGATTTGCGTGTCTTTGTGGGAATTTTCGCATGCGGCACCTTCCATTCGGACCAAGGTCCAGCGTTTGCCTCTAGGGCTTACAAGGATGCAATGGCTTCGCTTGGGGTGCGGGTGAAATTTTCGTCTCCGTATAGGCCTGAGGGCAACTCTATCGTTGAACGAATGAACCGTGACTTAAAGCAATCCTTAACAGCTAGGGTTATAGGTACTGGCAGGAACTGGCTGGCCCATTTGTATACCGTTCAGCGTGCACTTAATAATCTCCCTAGAAGACCTCTGGGTGGGCGGACCCCATACGAAATGCTCTTTGGCATAAGAATGTTTGTGCCTGACCTTGAGGGTCCAGACATCGCGGCGCAATCCGCCAAGTTTGATGTAGATAACCATTCTGCTATGTTACAGGACTTACAAGAAGCCCGAGACAAACTTGCAACTACACATTTGCCTTCAGCCACAGATCCTGCGTTGCAGATTCCGGTAGCCGGCTGGCTTCCAAAGGTTGGAGAACTGGTTCGAGAAAAGGTTGAAAACAAAAAAGAATTCGGCCCCTCTTTTCGTGCACCGGTTCCAGTTCTTGGCCTGAAGGGAACACGTACAGTCATTTTACCACCGCTTCCTGGTCGCAAGGAGAACAGATACATCTCAGTGGAAAATGTCAAGCTACAGCGCCTGGCCGATCCTGAATAGTGTCACACCAGCGGTCTCTTGTCCTGCCATTTATCGGACATATGTTCGTGGCCCATCTACACGAACGGTCGCTGATGCTGTAATTGAGATGGTTGATTTGCCTGAAACTACAATTGATCCCCAACTCTCCACCAATATCGACGAGGACGAGTATACTTATCCTGCATCTGAATCGGTGGCACATCAACCAACAACGCCACTTGGCCCGACTCGTTATTCCTTTGATTCGGATTCCACCTCTTCAAAAGTCCCATCCAAGTTCAGTATTTTTGTATCCTGGTTTAGAGACAATTTTTTGATTCCACCCTGGACATACATCTGGTTGGTACTTTTCTTGATTTTTTTGTTCATGTCCATTGGCTTTGTCACAGTGTTTTTTCTACTAATCAATGGTCACTATTTACCTGAACGCTCTGCTGTAGACTATGTTTCTGGAACTTTGGCTCCTCATTCCTCGTCTCACATCATGAAGCGTGACCACACATTTGTGAACATTTCAGCCTTCCCAGTTGCTGATGGCATCGTATGGGATGCAGTGAACTATCAAATCCATGGTCCGACGGAAATTATTAATGTACCTAATGTCCTTCGTGTTTCAATGGGTGATGTAGTACAAAATAATATTCATTCTGATGATTGGGATGTGCATGCCGTTGAAGCATTGTTTGCCGATTTAAAATATTATGCATCTTTTAATGCTGAAGATTTATATATGAATTCTGCGAATTATGCCGATTTGTATTGTTACCAACATTGGGGTAATCATTTTCTCCATAAGCCAAGTGCCCTGCGTAGTTCTGTTAACTATACCCAATGGGAACATTGTCCAAACCCCTTGCCAGGTAGCTCTCAAACTTTACGAAATAAGTTTAATTATTTTACTGATTTTAATCGGTCGAACCCTGCATCCTATTATTTTAGACTTAATAACACATCAACTCAGAAAATTATGATAACACACACCAAATTGCTTTATTCAGGTTCCTTTCTAAGTTCCCTAGCTGTGGGTGGTTATGAGTACTGGGATAATACAGTGGATTTAAAATCTATTTGGGGCTCCAAGCCATGGCAGGTACAGGGAACCGAGGCATTACACCGTGCTTGCCTCATCCCTACACAAATTATGTTCCTCAATGTCTCCATTTATCAGACTACATGTTGGGGCTTAGCAACCACTAAACAATTGAATACTCCATCAATACCATCCCTGTCGAGTTTTCCCAATGAAAGCTCACGATTCAATATGTCCCTCGTGTCCCTGCAGGCTCTGTTACAGAATAATTCATTTAATGTTTCCAAACTGGATCAGTCACCCTGGTTGGTATGGCCTATATCATCTAATGCATGTCAAATGCGTTTTCACGACTCAGGAACTAGATACACACAGGATAGGCCTGATCCGAGATTTACTGCTTCCCGTACTGTCACTACATATTCTGTTGGTAAATTATGCAAACAATGGCTGCAACATTCGTCCCTTGATTCTGTTAAACAACATTTGTCCCTCCTTTCAGGCAATATTGATCTGTCCGACTTTGTTTTGGGACCTCGTGGTCCCCGACCTAAAAGATTCATTTATGAGACATATAATGAACTCTGGAAGCTATCACAAATGGAAGCTGCTTCCCGTCTTCGGGAAATAGATCAAGCAAATTTGGAAAAGGTGCTTGCTGTTGTTGACAATAGTATTAATACCCTGTCTTCTCGCATTTATACTTTAGAGAATATTGTGTCCTCTGTTGTTGATATTGTACAAGATGATGTTTCTGTGTTATATCATGGTCAGAATCAATTGCGTTCAGTTATGCAGTTTGCATGGACTTTACAAACGCTCAAGTTAGGTAAAGTTCCTTGGCATTTTTTGAACACCTCTGCCTTGTTTCTACCTTTTAACTTAACTGACAAACAGCAATTTATGTCCATGAAAGATGCAACTTACACTCTATTACATATCGAAAAGATGGATCCTTTGCCGTTCTCTGTTGCAGAACTTGATTCTGCTGTGTGGCTAGTTCATGGGGTTATCGCTTTACCTTTTTCCTTGTTTGAATTTAACTCGTGCATGAAACATTATCCTGTGGGCCGTTACCGGCCATTGGGCAGTGCTTTCCTGCATGAACTCTGGTCCTTGCCTTTCATGTATAAATGCCTTCGGGACGGCAAGGAAGTCTTTCTCACGGGGGAGTACTGCGACTCGACTATGGGTCATTCGCTTATTTGTAAACACATTAAATTGCATGGCTCATGTAGCGTTTCCTCTCCTAATCTTGCTTGTGTGCTGAAAGGTATTCCTGCTCCTGTTATTTCACCTACTTTCACTCTCCTTTCCAATGGTAGTTATTTACTTTTAAATAACGAAAACTGTTGTGGCCTGCAGGCTGGCATTCCTTACATTGTAACAGTTTCGCACAGGGTTGTCTGCTGCAAAAATGTGCTTTTTCCTCCCCCTCATGGCAAGGTTGATATCTCTATTTGGCCTTCCATCCCTACCATGGAAGCAGATTTCAATAGACTGAGCAGAATAAAGGCACTATTATTAAACGAGGAAGTTATGCTCACGTCCGCCCGGGAGACATTCATTCTCCAGGTGGCGAGTACCCACAGTGAAATACAGGCCCTTTTAAACACTAATCTCCCCCAACATTTTGGGGAGTTAATACATCGTATTTTTAACGCATCTAACACTGAAGGCCTAGTACACTTTTTTAAGGTCGTGGGGTCGGGCTTGGTGTCCTCCTTCCAAACTATTTTTGGTGTCATCCCGGCTTTCATACATTCTATTTTTTCCAGTGTCTTTGGCGGTTTCCCATTGATCCTCGCTTTAGCGGCTGGTGTCTTGCTCTTAATTTGCTTTCTGCGCAATGGCTGCTCCCCGATGGGACCTGCTCGATCCAGAACGCCTCCAGCTGCTCCGTGAGCGCCTTTTGGCCGGTTTTGGTGTCTTGCCATTGGCGACACTGAGTGTGTCATATACTCTTTCATTTCGCTTTGCGTATTTCACTTGCGTGCAACCTGTGATGACTTGTGTCCGCTGTCCTTTCACCTGGACTCTGGATTATTGCCTCTCCAATTCGTCATTGTCTGTTCCGGATTTTGTTCAGTTGATGGGTCCCTTAGAGGCCCATGAGCAGGACTGTTCCGTTGCTGGCTGTATGGCGCGTGCGGCTGCACTGGGGATTTTGGCGCAATGGGATATCTGGGCGGCTGCCCAGGATCTCCTACAACGAAGCTGTTTCAATTATCACGCAAGCTGTCCCGCATTGCTTCTGGATGCTCCCTTTGCTGAGGAGCATTCCTGCTCTTTTGATCTCATGGATTGGATGGCATCTATGTTTTTTGACGATTCCAATGATGAACTCTTGGAGGGTATGGCTTTTTTCTGCACTTACACTTTCATGGATTGACCTGCCCTTCGCCGTTTGGGCGCTCCCTGTGCTCCAACGGCTGTGTTTTTCCTCTGATGGGCCTCTGTCCTGGCCGCCGGACTGTCCAGGGGAGGGTGTCTTGTGGATTGTTACCTGCCTTGTTATGTTGGCCTAGGCCTGGCTGCCATGCTGCTTTTCTTTGCGCACGTTACACTGAGCCGGGTCTCCCTCGCCCTTTGCTCGTGCCAAGTTCTTTTGCACTGTCTGCATTTTCTGTTGTTCACCTTTTTGGGCTCAGTCTGCACAAACATGTACAAGGTCGCATAACAATGTATTTTGGTTCTTCCTGATATGGCCAGTCTCGCGCACCCAGACATAACATTAGGTGCAATTGCCATGAAGAATTTGGTATGCTTTTAATACTGTGGTTTACTAGCGCTTAACACACTTGGAGAAATCCCTTTCAGTGAGAAGAGCTATGATGTCCTGCTGATGTAATTCTGCATCTAGAGACTGAGGTATGGGGGTTCGCTAGTCAAAGCCCAGAGGTCTTCTATTATTATAATAAACTATCTTACTGCAAGGGGAGGGTGGTAATGTTATTTATACGTTTATCCACTGAGCTCTGAGATGCTTTCCCCGTTTGTATTCTATGGAATTGTAACCATGCTGCTTATATTAGTCATATGCATTATGCTATTAGTACTGACACGTGTACTGTACAATAGAGCACGTAAGTTGGAATAAACATTTTAACCTATCCAGTGTCTCTTCCTACGCACCTTGTGGACAAGTACGAGTGAGTGACGAAAGAGTGTTCTTGCTTCTGCGAGTCCTGAGATAAAGATACCGTGTTCTGGGTTGTCCAATCATTGGTACTTGGGTGCTAATGGGATGCTAAGCTAGTTGGGTTGGGGTTTTTGGGTGCTACGGTATATGGTGGCAAACCACTGTATTCCGGGGTCCCATTTTCCTGTGCATAGCTCTGTGTATGTGCAGAAACCTTATGACAATACCATTGCTTCATGACGGCCTGACTCGCCTCTAAGTTGTCCGAGGCCTCCTTCCACAGCTTGGCCACTTGGCTGCGGAACGCCAGCATATAGCTGACTACATCACGGGGAAGCTTCGAGGAAGACTTCTCCCACCCCTCTTTGACGAGACTGAGGGGGCCCCGAACGGGGTGGCCATAGAGCAGCTCAAAGGGGCTGAAACCGACCCCTTCTGCGGCACCTCTCGGTAGGAGAAGAGCAGACAGGGTAAGAGGACGTCCCACTTTCTTCTCAAATCCTCGGGTAGGCTCCTGATCATCCCCTTCAAGGTTTTGTTAAAACGCTCCACGAGCCCGTTCGTCTGGGGGTGGTAAGGAGTGGAGAACCGGTAGGTCACTCCACACTCCTTCCACATGGCCTGCATGTAGGCCGACATGAAATTTGTGCCCCTATCTGACACCACAACCTTGGGGAATCCCACTCGGGTAAAAATCCCCATGAGGGCCCGCGCCACCACCGGTGCTGTGATGGTCCTCAGAGGGATTGCCTCTGGGTACCGGGTGGCGTGGTCTACTAGCACCAAAATGAACCTATGCCCAGTAGAAGTCGGCGGATCCAACTGCCCGACAATGTCAATCCCCACTCGCTCAAAAGGGGTATCGACCACTGGTAGAGGTTCTAGAGGGATCTTCACCTTAGTCCCTGTCTTGCCGCTCGCTTGGCAAGTGGTGCAGGTCTTGCAAAACGTGTCAGAAGTGACGCGCATCCTGGGCCAATAAAAATGTGGGACCAAACGTGCAAACGCCTTGTCCTGGCCCAGGTGTCCTGCTAGTGGTATTTCATGTGCCAACTCTAGCAGAAAGGCTCGGTAGCATTGGGGGACCACCACGGCCCTTGAGGACCCATGCACCGGAGCCTTAGGCTCACTGTAGAGGAGACCATCCTCCCAGTAGACATGGTAATTACCAGTCTCTGTTCCAGCTGCTTGGGCTTCGGCCTGTTGCCGTATGCCTTCAAGCGTAGGGCACTCCCTCTGTGCCCGGCAGAATTCTTCCCGGGTAGGCCCTCCTTCCACCTGCCACTCTGCAGGGGTCAGCAGGTCCCCCACGGGAAAACCAACCACCTCAGCGGACTCCGGGGTCACCTCCGCGGGCTCCCCATCCATCTCACCGGGTGTCTCCTCCCGGACATCTCCTCGTCCAGCAGTGGGCTGGGCCATTATTTCAGGCTCCAACCCGGGCTGAGTTCCTTGTCGGGCAGCCATGGACCGCGTGATAACGCAAGTCCATCCTGGTAACCCCAACATCTCAGCATGGGCATTGAACTCTACCTCTCTCCAGGCAGTATGTTCCAAGTCGTTGCCCAGCAGACAGTCAACTGGCATGGCAGGGCTCACCGCAACCTTCATCAGACCTGACACTCCTCCCCACTCAAAGGGAACTTGGGCCACGTGGTAATGACCCAGGCTATTATCAGTCATCACAACCGGGTGGAACTCCTCAGGAATCACCTGCTCTGGGGACACCAGCTGACGTCTCACCATCGTCATGCTGGCACCTGTGTCCCTCAGAGCCTCCACCTCCTCCCCGTTCACCAGGACCCTCTGCCGATACTTGGCAGTGTTCTCGGGTACCTGAACCCTTGGGATGATCTCTCTATCCCCCAGGGAAACTAAGGTCAAGCCTGTCCACTCACCTCCCCTACCTAGGGACAACTCCTCCCCAAGCGCTACACTGGCCACCCCGGGGCTCTTACCTCCTGTGGGGGCTGGGGTTCTCTTGCGACACTGGGGGTCCCCCTTGTAGTGTCCAACCTCCCCGCACTCGTAGCACCGGACAGTTCTGGGCTGCTGACTCCTGTCAGGGTAAGTGGGTTTCTGGTATCCAGATTGGGATGGGGAACCTACCCCTCTCTCAGGCGGTCTATTTTGGGGACCTTTAAAGAACTCCCTCTTTTTATCTCCCCCCCTCTTTCTTCTGGGGGAACCCCTGTCCACCTTTCGGGGGATCCGCCCCGGCTCCCTTGTGGGACACCCGAGTGCTGACCCACGTGTCTGCCTCCTCTGCAAGTACTGGCGCAGCTCCGGAAAACATTTCTCGAGGAGGTGCTCTCTCAAGAACAGGTCGTACAGCCCAGTGTAATTGTCAATGTTGCTGCCACGCACCCAACCCTCCAATGCCTTCCGGGCATAATCATAAAAATCCACCCAGTTTTGTGTGTTGAGCTTGTGGCTGTTGCGGAACTTTTGGCGGTACTTCTCTGGGGTGAGGCCAAACTTCCTGAGCAGGGCCTCCTTCATGATAGGGTAGTTGGTCTGCTCCCCTTATCCAAAGTTAAAAGTGTGTCCCTTACTGGTGGAGGTATGTACCTGTAGAGACCTCCCCCCAGTAGCTCTCAGGAACTTTATGGGCCACCAAAGCTACATCGTACGCCGCCAACCACTTGTCGATGTCATCACCCACACTAAAGCTGGCTATCACCTCCCTGGGTAGATAAAATTTGGGCTCCTGTGGAACCCCAGCAGGTACGCTGCCACCATTTCCTTTGCCTTCCATCTGCAAGGCTCGGAGCTCTAGTTCTTTCAGGCTAAGCTCATGTGCAAGCCTCCTTTCCTCCATGGCTAGCCTTGCCTGCTCTCGCTCCCTTTCCATCCTAGCCAACTCTAATGTCAATTGCCTCTGCTCCCTCCTGTCCTCTAATTCCTCTGCTGACAAACTCCCCCCTGAAGCACTACTGCCTGCCCTGGAACGTCTTCCTGGCAACACATTCTCGCTGACGTCAATGTTCAGTAGGCTCAGTTCTCCTGGGTCGTCTGCCTCCCTCTGCTCCTCATCCCCTCTTCCCCCCAGGTGGGCCATTACCCATGCCCTCAAAGCTTTCTGAAGCACCTCCTTCCTGGCGCCTCGCTTGACGGCCACCCCCCTCTCTAGGCAGAACTCCTTGAGCTGTGTCACCGTATACCTCTCCAGGTCGGCTAACTCAAACTCCATCCTCCTAGGTGGGGTCCCAGACAATTTAAGGAAGGGGTTCTAAATTGTAGGTAGCAGGTCTAACGCAGGACTAACACAATCGTCAATCACAATAGAACTCCTCGTACTTATTTTTCACTAGGTGTCCAATTGCGGCGCACCCTGAGTCACTGTAGGGTGCTGCACAAACACCAGTCCTTATCCCACCGCTGAACACCAAATGTTGGAAACGGGGTTACCGAGTCCGTTACGGTAGCATGGCGCAAAGCGGGGAAGGCACGCGAAGGCAATGTGTAAGGCAGTTGTGCAGCACACTCTTACCTTGACTCAGAAATGCGAAGCAATAATAGGACACCACACCAGGCTTGCGTAATTAAAATCAAGTTCTTTTATGTAACTCAAGGTTGCATCAGATGAGGCATATTACTTCCTTTACATTGCAAATCATTACGTTAGTCAACTGGTGCACATCCTTCTTAAAAATACCATCAACAGTGTAGAATCATCTCCTAATCACAGCACCAATAATGATTACAGGGTGCACTAATAAATCAGGGCCTAGAACATGCAAAACACTTCAGGCATATTAACATCCCTTGTAAATAGGCACTTGACGTTACGTTTGAAACAGGGCCTAAATCATCAGGCCAAGACATTTCATTATAGGCATATGCATCAGGCCTAGACAATCATTAAAGCACGCGTAACAATATGCTGTAGGAAATCCTAGAGGGAACCCCTCAACATGTCCATTAAACTGGGGCTTCCCTATGATTTAGGATTCCTGTGTCTAACAAGGGAGGTAAGGGTTAACTCAGGCTTGGCCCTCTCCTGACCGAGGCCTCGCCTTGCACAAAATGTTAATGAGGGCTCTTCCCTCGTTAATCCCCCAGGGAATGCTGGCCCCCGGCCCCCAGGGGCTTGAGGTGGAGCCCTAGGGGCCTCCCGGGCTCACCTGCTGTGATGTGGCTGGTCGCTCGTCTGCTCGACTGACTCCCTCCCGGGCCAGCCCTTTGATTGGCGGGGCGGGGCCCGGAGCGAGTTCCACGGCCCTCCGGCCGGCGTTGCAGGACGTTGGGGGCCGGTATTGCTCTCCTCCGGCCCCCGTGGAGTCACTGGTATCAGAGGGGAAAGGGAGCGGGAGCCGGCAGTCCTTCTCGGACGGCTTCCCGCTTCCCTCGGCTTCACACGGAGTCCCTCCTACCTCCGTACGCGCTGGGGGGCGGGCCGAGTACGCCGCCCAATCCCTGCGCGGCCTGGGATATCTTCCAGGGGCTCCCGATGGCAGTGGAGCCCCTCCGGCGTCGCTCTTCTGCTGGCTCCGGCGGGGCCAATCACGTCGCTCTACTGCTGGCTCCGGCGGGGCCAATCACGTCGCTCTTCTTCTGGCTCCGGCAGGGGCCAATCACGTCGCCGCGGCCTTTTCGGGGGCGCGACCGATGACGCGGTCGGCGTCCCCGGTCCCTTAGCAACGGCGTCCGCTGGGCCGGGAGGCCGCGGTAGGCCTCAGTTCCCTTCACGCGGCCCTCCTGGACTGCGGCGGCGTCTTTCTTGGCCGCGACTTCGGCGATAGGGCTCTCGGGCCCGGCGGTGATCTTTGGGGCTTCGGTGAGGGCGCGGACGGCGCACCTCACCACACGCACTCAAGGGGAGGAGGTCTCCCTCACCTCAGCACCTCTGCTCACGCGGCGGCGGCCGCGGCGGCGCTTCAGTCACGAGGTCAGTGACTGGGGTGGCAATTCCTCCCACGTGGAGTTGAAGCGCGGGGCGCGCTGGCAGCCTATACGCCGGGCTGCGTGGGAAGCGTTCGTGGGGACAGTCCAGTTGCAGGCAGGGGTGGATAGGGGGTGAAGGTCTAGCGCTTATGACACAGCGCTTCACCTTGTGATCCCCATTCGAAGATTCAGCTTGGGTTGACTGACTGTCCGGTTATGGGTTCCAGTTACTCTTGGTTTCAGGCTCCTGCGGTGAGCTTCTTGTCCGAAGTGGCTTAGTATAATGTCCGTGACAAACGTTTCTTGTCAGAAAGTTCTTCTTCTTATGAAAAGGGGGGTTGTGAGTTGGTGGTTCTGGGGTTGCTTGATGTTCCTCCCAGCACGCTGAAGGTGGTTCCCTGGGTCCCCTCACACTGGGCAAGGTCAGTGGGTGGTGGGCGTTCCTCAGCTATCTTACTTCAGCAGGGCCTCAGCCCTGTCAGCAGCAGTAGTGTAGGTCTCCCCCTAGGCCCTAAAGCCTATACTCCGGCGCAGGTTCTCCCAGGTTCAGCGGTGCTCCAACCTAACTGACTAAAAGGTTTTCCCTCCAAGCCTCTTATACCCCTAGGTCAGGTGACCCTCCTAAAGGCGGCAAAACTTAACTCCTCCCACAGCCCGGAAGGTTCTGGAACCTTCCACCTATCTAGCTATGTGGCCCAGAGGCGGGGACGGGATGGATACTGTATCCCTATGTCCCAGCCTGACCCTGGCTACTAGCGTGTATGTGTGTAAGGCCCTTCTGCAGTAGCAGGGGCCTGTGGCAGCCATCTTTAGTGAGAGAGCACCTGCACCTCAGCACTGACCAGCAGTGGCAAGGCGCCCGGAGACCTAGGTCCAGTAAAAATATGGTGGCAAAAATGAGGCGCAAAAAGGGAAAAAAAACAGGGCAAGACCACCCTAGGGCTGACAGGTCTAACACGCGTCCCCCCCAGCCGAAAGAGGGGAGAGCTTCCCAACCGCTAGGGAGTTCTCTTCGCTAAGGCGGAAAAACCGGGAGAGACCGTCAGCGTTGGCGTGGTCTACACCGGGTCGATGTTCCACCCGAAAGTCCATCCCCTGGAGGGAAATGGACCACCTCAACAATTTGGGGTTTTCGCCTCTCATCTGCATGAGCCAGCGAAGGGGTCTGTGGTCGGTCTGGATCAAGAAGTGACAACCAAACAGATATGGCCTCAACTTCTTTACAGCCCAAACCACAGCAAAGGCTTCCCGCTCGATGGTACTCCACCGCTGTTCCCGGGGAGTAGTCTTCGGGAGATGAAGGCCACTGGCTGGTCTTGGCCATCGTCATTCAGCTGCGAGAGCACAGCTCCTATGCCATGCTCAGAAGCGTCTGTCTGCACGATAAATTCCCGTCCAAAGTCTGGAGTCCTGAGCACCGGTGCGGTGCACATGGCACGTTTAAGGGTCTCAAAGGCATCCTGGCAGGCAGCCGTCCAGATGACTCTGCGTGGCTGCTTCTTTGAAGTCAATTCCGTCAATGGGCCCACGATGGTTCCATATCCCTTGACGAACCGGCGGTAGTATCCCGTGAGGCCGAGAAAAGCTCGGACCTCTGTTTGGGTCTTGGGGGCTCCCAGGCCATGATGGTCTCAATCTTGGCTTGGAGGGGTTGCACCTTACCTCCGCCCACCAGATGTCCCAGGTACACGACAGATCCCTGTCCAATCTGGCACTTGCTGGCCTTGATGGTTAGACCAGCCCGTTGCAAAGCCTGCAGCACCTCCTGGAGATGCTGCAGATGGTCCTCCCAGCTGCTACTGAAGACAGCGATGTCATCCAGGTAGGCAGCAGAGAAGGCCTCTAGGCCAGACAGCACCTGGTTCACCAACCGCTGGAAAGTGGCTGGAGCATTTTTCAACCCGAAGGGCATCACCTGAAATTGAAAGTGGCCCTCGGGGGTGGAGAACGCAGTCTTCTCCCTTGCTCCTTCCGCCATAGCGATCTGCCAATAGCCGGACGTTAGATCAATGGTACTCAGATACCGGGCTGCTCCCAGCCGGTCAATGAGCTCATCCGCCCGAGGGATCGGGTGAGCGTCGGTCTTGGTGACTGAGTTGAGTCCACGATAATCCACACAGAACCGAAGTTCTGGTGTGGTGCCCGGGGGCCGCTTTCGGCACCAACACCACCGGACTAGCCCAAGGGCTACTGGAAGGCTCAATCACCCCCAGTTCTAGCATCTTGACAACCTCACCCTGGATACTAGCCTTGACCTTATCGGACAGCCGGTAAGACTTGTTCTTCACTGGCGGACTGTCCCCTGTGTCCACATCATGGGTACACAGGTGCGTGATTCCAGGCGTGAGGGAAAACAACGAGGCGTACTGCCCCAAGACCTGGCGGCAGTCCCTCTGTTGCTCTGGGGTCAAGGATGGGGCGAGGACCACTCCCTCTACCGAACCATCCTTCTCATGGGCCGCCAGAAGGTCTGGCAGAGGCTCACTCTCCTCCTCCTCACTTCCATCTGTTATCATCAAGAGAGTGAGCTCGGAACGCTCCTGGTGTGGCTTCAGGCGGTTGACGTGGAACACCCTGTGGGGTTGACGGGGGTCTTCATATCGACGACATACGTGGTCTGGCCTTTCCTTTCCAAGATCTCAAACGGCCCAGTCCACCGGTCCTGGAGGGCGCTAAGCTCTCCTGGCTCCATGACCCACACCTTCTGTCCAGCGTCTAACTCTACCGTCCGCGCGTTCCGGTCATACCATTGCTTCATGACGGCCTGACTCGCCTCTAAGTTGTCCGAGGCCTCCTTCCACAGCTTGGCCACTTGGCTGCGGAACGCCAGCATATAGCTGACTACATCACGGGGAAGCTTCGAGGAAGACTTCTCCCACCCCTCTTTGACGAGACTGAGGGGGCCCCGAACGGGGTGGCCATAGAGCAGCTCAAAGGGGCTGAAACCGACCCCCTTCTGCGGCACCTCTCGGTAGGAGAAGAGCAGACAGGGTAAGAGGACGTCCCACTTTCTTCTCAAATCCTCGGGTAGGCTCCTGATCATCCCCTTCAAGGTTTTGTTAAAACGCTCCACGAGCCCGTTCGTCTGGGGGTGGTAAGGAGTGGAGAACCGGTAGGTCACTCCACACTCCTTCCACATGGCCTGCATGTAGGCCGACATGAAATTTGTGCCTCTATCTGACACCACGACCTTGGGGAATCCCACTCGGGTAAAAATCCCCATGAGGGCCCGCGCCACCACCGGTGCTGTGATGGTCCTCAGAGGGATTGCCTCTGGGTACCGGGTGGCGTGGTCTACTAGCACCAAAATGAACCTATGCCCAGCAGAAGTCGGCGGATCCAACGGCCCGACAATGTCAATCCCCACTCGCTCAAAAGGGGTATCGACCACTGGTAGAGGTTCTAGAGGGACCTTCACCTTAGTCCCTGTCTTGCCGCTCGCTTGGCAAGTGGTGCAGGTCTTGCAAAACGTGTCAGAAGTGACGCGCATCCTGGGCCAGTAAAAATGTGGGACCAAACGTGCAAACGTCTTGTCCTGGCCCAGGTGTCCTGCTAGTGGTATTTCATGTGCCAACTCTAGCAGAAAGGCTCGGTAGCATTGGGGGACCACCACGGCCCTTGAGGACCCATCCACCGGAGCCGTAGGCTCACTGTAGAGGAGACCATCCTCCCAGTAGACATGGTAATTACCAGTCTCTGTTCCAGCTGCTTGGGTTTCGGCCTGTTGCCGTATGCCTTCAAGCGTAGGGCACTCCCTCTGTGCCCGGCAGAATTCTTCCCGGGTAGGCCCTCCTTCCACCTGCCACTCTGCAGGGGTCGGCAGGTCCCCCACGGGAAAACCAACCACCTCAGCGGACTCCGGGGTCACCTCCGCGGGCTCCCCATCCATCTCACCGGGTGTCTCCTCCCGGACATCTCCTCGTCCAGCAGTGGGCTGGGCCATTATTTCAGGCTCCAACCCGGGCTGAGTTCCTTGTCGGGCAGCCATGGACCGCGTGATAACGCAAGTCCATCCTGGTAACCCCAACATCTCAGCATGGGCATTGAACTCTACCTCTCTCCAGGCAGTATGTTCCAAGTCGTTGCCCAGCAGACAGTCAACTGGCATGGCAGGGCTCACCGCAACCTTCATCAGACCTGACACTCCTCCCCACTCAAAGGGAACTTGGGCCACGGGGTAATGACCCAGGCTATTATCAGCCATCACAACCGGGTGGAACTCCTCAGGAATCACCTGCTCTGGGGACACCAGCTGACGTCTCACCATCGTCATGCTGGCACCAGTGTCCCTCAGAGCCTGCACCTCCTCCCCGTTCACCAGGACCCTCTGCCGATACTTGGCAGTGTTCTCGGGTACCTGAACCCGTGGGATGATCTCTCTATCCCCCAGGGAAACTAAGGTCAAGCCTGTCCACTCACCTCCCCTACCTAGGGACAACTCCTCCCCAAGCGCTACACTGGCCACCCCGGGGCTCTTACCTCCTGTGGGGGCTGGGGTTCTCTTGCGACACTGGGGATCCCCCTTGTAGTGTCCAACCTCCCCGCACTCGTAGCACCGGACAGTTCTGGGCTGCTGACTCCTGTCAGGGTAAGTGGGTTTCTGGTATCCAGATTGGGATGGGGAACCTACCCCTCTCCCAGGCGGTCTATTTTGGGGACCTTTAAAGAACTCCCTCTTTTTATCTCCCCCTCTTTCTTCTGGGGGAACCCCTGTCCACCTTTCGGGGGATCCGCCCCGGCTCCCTTGTGGGACACCCGAGTGCTGACCCACGTGTCTGCCTCCTCTGCAAGCTCCCTTGGGTTGGTCAGCTTGCGGTCCACCAAGTACTGGCGCAGCTCCGGAAAACATTTCTCGAGGAGGTGCTCTCTCAAGAACAGGTCGTACAGCCCAGTGTAATTGTCAATGTTGCTGCCACGCACCCAACCCTCCAATGCCTTCCGGGCATAATCATAAAAATCCACCCAGTTTTGTGTGATGAGCTTGTGGCTGTTGCGGAACTTTTGGCGGTACTTCTCTGGGGTGAGGCCAAACTTCCTGAGCAGGGCCTCCTTCATGATAGGGTAGTTGGTCCGATCCCCCTTTTCCAAGGTTAAAAGTGTGTCCCTTACTAGTGGAGGTATGTACCTATAAAGTCCTCCTCCCCAGTAGCTCTCAGGAACTCTATGGGCCACCAAAGCTACCTCGTACGCCGTCAACCACTTGTCGATGTCATCACCCACACTAAAGCTGGCTATCACCTCCCTGGGTAGATAAAATTTGGGCTCCTGTGGAACCCCAGCCGGTACGCTGCCACCATTTCCTTTGCCTTCCATCTCCATCTGCAAGGCTCGGAGCTCTAGTTCTTTCAGGCTAAGCTCATGTGCAAGCCTCCTTTCCTCCATGGCTAGCCTTGCCTGTTCTCGC
The DNA here is from genome assembly GCA_963921515.1 of Calotriton arnoldi. Taxonomy (NCBI): domain Eukaryota; kingdom Metazoa; phylum Chordata; class Amphibia; order Caudata; family Salamandridae; genus Calotriton; species Calotriton arnoldi. The sequence continues at coordinate 170,233 of CAWUFW010015193.1, read as the reverse complement.
TCCCTTTCCATCCTAGCCAACTCTAATGTCAATTGCCTCTGCTCCCTCCTGTCCTCGAATTCCTCTGCTGACAAACTCCCCCTGACGCACTACTGCCTGCCCTGGAACGTCTTCCTGGCAACACATTCTCGCTGACGTCAATGTTCAGTAGGCTCAGTTCTCCTGGGTCGTCTGCCTCCCTCTGCTCCTCATCCCCTCTTCCCCCGGGTGGGCCATTACCCATGCCCTCAAAGCTTTCTGAAGCACCTCCTTCCTGGCGCCTCGCTTGACGGCCACCCCCTCTCTAGGCAGAACTCCTTGAGCTGTGTCACCGTATACCTCTCTAGGTCGGCTAACTCAAACTCCATCCTCCTAGGTGGGGTCCCAGACAATTTTAAGGAAGGGGTTCTAAATGGTAGGTAGCAGGTCTAACGCAGGACTAACACAATCAGCAATCACAATAGAATTCCTTGTACTTATTTTTCACTAGGTGTCCAATTGCGGCGCACCCTGAGTCACTGTAGGGTGCTGCACAAACACCAGTCCTTATCCCACCGCTGAACACCAAATGTTGGAAACGGGGTTACCGAGTCCGTTACGGTAGCATGGCGCAAAGCGGGGAAGGCACGCGAAGGCAATGTGTAAGGCAGTTGTGCAGCACACTCTTACCTTGACTCAGAAATGCGAAGCAATAATAGGACACCACACCAGGCTTGCGTAATTAAAATCAAGTTCTTTTATGTAACTCAAGGTTGCATCAGATGAGGCATATTACTTCCTTTACATTGCAAATCATTACGTTAGTCAACTGGTGCACATCCTTCTTAAAAATACCATCAACAGTGTAGAATCATCTCCTAATCACAGCACCAATAATGATTACAGGGTGCACTAATAAATCAGGGCCTAGAACATGCAAAACACTTCAGGTATATTAACATCCCTTGTAAATAGGCACTTGACGTTACGTTTGAAACAGGGCCTAAATCATCAGGCCAAGACATTTCATTATAGGCATATGCATCAGGCCTAGACAATCATTAAAGCACGCGTAACAATATGCTGTAGGAAATCCTAGAGGGAACCCCTCAACATGTCCATTAAACTGGGGCTTCCCTATGATTTAGGATTCCTGTGTCTAACAAGGGAGGTAAGGGTTAACTCAGGCTTGGCCCTCTCCTGACCGAGGCCTCGCCTTGCACAAAATGTTAATGAGGGCTCTTCCCTCGTTAATCCCCCAGGGAATGCTGGCCCCCGGCCCCCAGGGGCTTGAGGTGGAGCCCTAGGGGCCTCCCGGGCTCACCTGCTGTGATGTGGCTGGTCGCTCGTCTGCTCGACTGACTCCCTCCCGGGCCAGCCCTTTGATTGGCGGGGCGGGGCCCGGAGCGAGTTCCACGGCCCTCCGGCCGGCGTTGCAGGACGTTGGGGGGCCGGTATTGCTCTCCTCCGGCCCCCGTGGAGTCACTGGTATCAGAGGGGAAAGGGAGCGGGAGCCGGCAGTCCTTCTCGGACGGCTTCCCGCTTCCCTCGGCTTCACACGGAGTCCCTCCTACCTCCGTACGCGCTGGGGGGGGCGGGCCGAGTACGCCGCCCAATCCCTGCGCGGCCTGGGATATCTTCCAGGGGCTCCCGATGGCAGTGGAGCCCCTCCGGCGTCGCTCTTCTGCTGGCTCCGGCGGGGCCAATCACGTCGCTCTACTGCTGGCTCCGGCGGGGCCAATCACGTCGCTCTTCTTCTGGCTCCGGCAGGGGCCAATCACGTCGCGGCCTTTTCGGGGGCGCGACCGATGACGCGGTCGGCGTCCCCGGTCCCTTAGCAACGGCGTCCGTGGGCCGGGAGGCCGCGGTAGGCCTCAGTTCCCTTCACGCGGCCCTCCTGGACTGCGGCGGCGTCTTTCTTGGCCGCGACTTCGGCAATAGGGCTCTCGGGCCCGGCGGTGATCTTTGGGGCTTCGGTGAGGGCGCAGACGGCGCACCTCACCACACGCACTCAAGGGGAGGAGGTCTCCCTCACCTCAGCACCTCTGCTCACGCGGCGGCGGCCGCGGCGCTTCAGTCACGAGGTCAGTGACTGGGGTGGCAATTCCTCCCACGTGGAGTTGAAGCGCGGGGCGCGCTGGCAGCCTATACGCCGGGCTGCGTGGGAAGCGTTCGTGGGGACAGTCCAGTTGCAGGCAGGGGTGGCTAGGGGGTGAAGGTCTAGCGCTTATGACACAGCGCTTCACCTTGTGATCCCCATTCGAAGATTCAGCTTGGGTTGACTGACTGTCCGGTTATGGGTTCCAGTTACTCTTGGTTTCAGGCTCCTGCGGGGAGCTTCTTGTCCGAAGTGGCTTAGTATAATGTCCGTGACAAACGTTTCTTGTCAGAAAGTTCTTCTTCTTATGAAAAGGGGGGGTTGTGAGTTGGTGGTTCTGGGGTTGCTTGATGTTCCTCCCAGCACGCTGAAGGTGGTTCCCTGGGTCCCCTCACACTGGGCAAGGTCAGTGGGTGGTGGGCGTTCCTCAGCTATCTTACTTCAGCAGGGCCTCAGCCCTGTCAGCAGCAGTAGTGTAGGTCTCCCCCTAGGCCCTAAAGCCTATACTCCGGCGCAGGTTCTCCCAGGTTCAGCGGTGCTCCAACCTAACTGACTAAAAGGTTTTCCCTCCAAGCCTCTTATACCCCTAGGTCAGGTGACCCTCCTAAAGGCGGCAAAACTTAACTCCTCCCACAGCCCGGAAGGTTCTGGAACCTTCCACCTATCTAGCTATGTGGCCCAGAGGCGGGGACGGGATGGATACTGTATCCCTATGTCCCAGCCTGACCCTGGCTACTAGCGTGTATGTGTGTAAGGCCCTTCTGCAGTAGCAGGGGCCTGTGGCAGCCATCTTTAGTGAGAGAGCACCTGCACCTCAGCACTGACCAGCAGTGGGAAGGCGCCCGGAGACCTAGGTCCAGTAAAAATATGGTGGCAAAAATGAGGCGCAAAAAGGGAAAAAAAACAGGGCAAGACCACCCTAGGGCTGACAGGTCTAACATAGCTCATATGGCGAACTTGGCTCTAGTCGGTTTACCTGGAATCTGGTGAACGCACGTATGTTCTGTCACTTTGTACCAGTTTGATCGACTGGCCTGTGAACATTGATGTTGGGTTTGGGATGCACTATCTGCACTTTACTTTTGGCATTTGCAATACGTTTTTTCCGTGTATGAATTTAATGATTGCTGTCTGCATGTTTTGCACATTGGCCTCAACTGGTACCCTTATCGGACTTTGCTGCTAGGATTCAGTGGCATCAGGCTTAAAGAACATTTTTGTTATACCTCATTAAGGTATCTTAATCGGCTTTATGAATTACCTAAAGTTTTGTTTATTATTGATTATTTTACACAATTTGGATCTTAATTCAGAGTTATTGATTAGGAATAATTATGCAGAAATAAGGAATGTTGCATTATATATGGCAGTTCGGGCTGGACTGTTCCCTTTGGGCGCAGGGTCATGACTGATTTGCATATGACTGGGTTCAAACTGGAATGGCTTGGGGAGCAAAAAACAATGGATTTAGGCCCAGATCTCTGTACTGGGGTGAATGTATGACATTGTTCTGCATTCTGTCCATCAATTGTTCTTTTTGCATTTGTCACCCCGAGTGGGACGGGTATGCTAAGAGATGGGTCCTGTGCTCTCCATGCCACTGCAGTCGAGCTATCCTGGCTGATGAGGGGGGGATACCCCAAAACCAGTCCTAGGATGCTTGTTTCCAGTCCAGGGAGGTCCTGGCCTGGCAGTTGTTTTTTTTTGCTCACCATGCCATTCCAGTTTGAACCCAGCCATATGCAAATCAGTCTTGACCCTGTGCCCAATGGGAACAGTCCAGGCCGAACTGCCAGGCCAGGTCCTCCCTGGACTGGAAACAAGCATCCTAGGACCGGTTTCGGGGTTTCACCCCTCATCAGCCAGGATAGATGCAAGAAGCCTGCTGTTTGTAAATGCAACACTTTGAAAAAGGACAAAATGAAGAGTTAACTTAATCATGAAGTTAACTCTTCATTTTAATCTTGTCACATTTAAAAGCTTCAAGAAACATCTCATGCTCCAATATTGAGTTGACAAGGACTTTTATTTAAGATTTAAATACCTCAGTGCTTCAGTTCTTCACCTCTGTGCCCTGGGTCATAAATCTAACTCAAGCACTCCTCATTATCAGGCCCTGCTATCTGCAGCCTGAAGATATTAATGTAAAATAAACATGCTTATTTAAAAACAAACTCAAGGCTGTGAGCTACTCTGTGTCTGAGAGTTACTGGCAGCTCGAGATCAACAGGTTGGAAATACCTGGGATAAACAATAGCAGCCTGACTGGGTCTTCAGCATGGGTGATGTTATATATACAACATTGCTTCCTTGTTTAAGGGAGAGGAGCATTTCGCTGACACTGCAGCAAGGATGCTGCATGATGGAATTCCAGCGCAGCTGATTCTGGTTTACCCACAAATGTCATTTGGAGGTAGTCCGGGGTCGCAGCTGTGACCTCTAGCTTGCTCCCTGCTACTCCTGGCACTTCCTTTCCGACCCCTAGCCTCAGAGGGGGGGAAAACATTTGCCGCCTCTGAGGCCAGGGGTCCAAATGTAGTGCCAGGAGTAGCAGGGAGCAAGCTAGAGTTCACAACTGTGACCCCTGACTACGTCCAAATGACGTCCAAGTGTTTAACCCTGGCACTTGGCCTGATGGCACCTACCCACAGGTAATGGGAAGGCACGCCACCTGATACGGTTTTGGCAGATCACCCACCCTAGGAAAATTAGATTAGGAAGCGCTAGGTAGGAGTACACTATAGCACAGTACTTATATGCAAGCATATATTCACTGTTATAGCACAATGGTGGAATTGTTCCTCTTTGTCACTATTATCATAATCCTTGGAGAGTACGGATTGTCATGGTCTGAGGTTGCATAATCCATCTGCTACCTGATTGGGTTTGGGGTGCAGATGGTGCACTGTGAGCTAGCAGGACTACAGGCCAACATATAAGGGGGTGCACGGAATTAGTCTGGCACAATCGTGATGGCTATGTAATCCAAGAAATGCAGTTTTACTGGGAAGGTAAAAGCCATATATCTGAAAGAGACACGTTAGTGACAGATTCCTTACCTTAGAATATCCCCAGGCGTCAGGCTGGATCCGGAAAGTTTTTTGCGTAGCAGTACCCTTGCGCGTCGGTAGGCGGCGTCGTGCGGCTCCGCGTCCGTCGTCGGCGTCGTGATCGCCGGGATGACGTCGCGGGCAGTACTTAGGCGCCGCCCCTGCGCGCTGACGTCAGTTCTTTTTCCGCGCCAGCAAGCGCAGATCCGGGAAGAGCAGTGCCCTGGTCATTTTTTGACCAATCTTTTTTGGTGAATTTTTCACTGTTTTTCTTTTATCGACTTCAAGGTGTCGTAGGGATGCCCAGGTTTAAACGTTGCGGCGCCTGTGCTCGGATGATGTCCATCACAGACCCGCATCGGGAGTGTCTCTTCTGCCTCGGCCGAGGCCACGACACGGAGTCTTGTTCCGACTGCCGGGCCCTCAACCCGAAAGCTTTGCGAGAGCGGTCTCGAAAGCTCCTGGAGGCCCGGCATTCGGCTCCGCGCAAGCCCCGGTCGCGTGAGAGGTCCAGGGGTCGATCGCGGAGTCCACACCGGTCGTCGGCATCAAAGTCTTCTTCGTCCGGTAAGTCAAAACACAAAAAGTCCAAAAAGCATCGTCGCTCTCGGACTTCGCCTCGCCGGTCTTGCGACTCGGCTGAGGCCCCTCCCGGCACCGTCCCCGCCCCCGGACATGCCTGTGGAGTCGCCCCCGCAATACCCGTCCTTCCCGGGTTCGGGGGCGGATCCGGCCCAAGTACAGGAATTCCTGTCGGCCATGGCCCGCCTCTTCGGGCCCCGCGGGCCCTGATAGGGTTGCTCCGGCGTCGCCGACGGCTCCGGCCCTGGCGTCGCCCGTGCCTCCAGCCTCGATCCCGGCTCTGGCTTCGGCCTCGATCCCGGCTCTGCAACCCCCATCGACGCCGGGTCGACCTAACGACACCCTCCGCCGGCGCCGATGTCTCCGGTGCCGTTCTCGACGCCGCCTGGGGCTCCGGGCGGCGGCGTCCCCAGTTCCTTCCGGCTCCGGACATGGACCCGGACCGGACGTCGCTCGACGCCGGTTCCGGCGCCGATGAGACCTTGGGTCCCAAATGTCCCTCCTCCCCCTTATTTTGAACCAGAGGAGGACCAGGAGGACTGGGAGGGGTCTGATGACCCTCTGGCACTACAGTGTCAGTACGATGAGGACTGGACAGAGGGTCTAGGGGATGCCAGTGGTCTAGATACTTCCCCTGACACTGGCATGCTGTCTCCTCCCGTGGCTACGGAAGAGGGAGCCAATTTTGCAACGGTGTTGCGTAGGGCGGCTGGAGCCTTACATCTCCAACTCCCTACTGTGGCGGTCAAGACTAATCTCTTGACAGAGGTGCTTCAGCCGGCAGCCTCCTCTACGGAGACTGTGCTGCCGTTTAACGACGCCCTCACTGACGTTCTTTTGGGCGCCTGGTCCAAGCCCAACACAGGGGCTCCTGTGGATAGGAACGTGTCCCGACGCCATCGCCCAGCTCCGGGCGACCCCTGTTTCTCTCTGTCCACCCCACTCCTGAGAGCTTGGTTGTCCAAGCCTCCGCTTCCCAAACCACCTTCCCTACCGCCCCTCCGGATAGGGAATCCAAACGCCTGGATCAATTTGGGAAGAAAGGTTTTTCTTCCTCCAGTGCTGGCTTGCGGTCCATCAACACCGCTTGTCTTTTGGGCCGATATACCCACTCCTTGTGGGATTCGGTGGCGAATGTTTTGCCCCAGTGTTCTGAGGAGGTCCAGACACTGCTTTCCCGCGCCATTGCGGAAGGAAGGGATGCGGCCAAATACACGATACGATGTGGCCTTGATACCGCCGACTCGCTGGGCAGGTCTATTGCAACGACGGTGGCGCTGCGACGCCACGCCTGGCTGAGAACCACTGGTTTTTCAGGGGATGTCCAGAATACTCTCATGGACATGCCCTTTGATGGAGTCGGTCTTTTGGGTCCAAAGCAGACCATGCGTTGGAGCGCTTTAAGGACTCACGGGCTACTGCCAAGTCCCTGGGCCTTTCTGCTACACGCCTCCGCTGACTTCTGCTTTTCGCCCCTATCGTGGCCACGGTAGGGGCGCCCTTCACGTCAGCAGCCCAGCCACCGGCCCGCGCAGCAGGCGTCTTCGCGTGGCCGAGGACGTGGATTCCGCCGTGGCGGATCGGGCAACCAGCGTGCGGGTCAGGCCACCACCTCCAACCCGTCCGCGGCCTCCAAACCCTCCTAGTCCCTCCTTTCAGGTGCACAGCACGCCAGTAGGGGGCAGGGTCCGCCATCACCTTCCCCACTGGCGTACCATCACCTTGGACAGGTGGGTCTTGGACATTGTCCCGAAGGGGCTACTCCCTCCCCTTCGAGTCCACCCCCCAGCCATGCCACCTCAATTCCACCGCATGTCAGGGGATCACTTGGTACTTCTGCAGAAGGAAGTCACGGCTCTCTTGGCCAAGAGGGCCATCGAGCATGTTCCGACCCCAGAAGTAGGGCGTGGTTGCTACTCCCACTACTTCCTGGTGCCCAAAAAGGACAAGGAGGACATGCGTCCTATCTTGGACCTCCGGAACGTCAATCGCTTCCTCCGGAAGGAGAAGTTCACGATGCTCACCCTAGCTCAGGTCTTGACTGCCCTCGACCCTGGAGACTGGTTGGTAGCGTTGTACTTGCAGGACGCATATTTCCACATCCCACCGGCGTTACCTTCGGTTCACGGTAGGCCGCGAGCATTTTCAGTTCACCGTGCTCCCCTTTGGCCTTACAAGTGCCCCTCGGGTGTTCACGAAAGTGATGGCGGTGGTCGCAGCTCATCTGCGCCGGGCAGGGGTTTCAGTCTTCCCCTACCTCGACGACTGGCTGCTAAAGGCGGGCTCGTCCCAGGCAGTCGTCTCCCACCTCCAGACTACGCCCGAACTCCTGCACTCGCTGGGGTTCTCCATCAATGTGCCGAAGTCGCATCTGATTCCTTCTCCACAGCTCCTTTTCATCGGAGCAGTTCTGGACACGACGCAGTTTCGGGCCTATCCTCCCGAACGGCGAGTCCGGGATATTCAGGCTATGATTCCGATCTTTCAGCCTTTATCCTGGGTTTCGGTACGGATGACCCTGAGGCTGCTGGGCCTCATGGCCTCCTGCATCCTGCTGGTCAATCATGCCAGATGGCATATGCGGGCTCTGCAGTGGGACCTGAAGTTACAGTGGGCGCAGCACCAGGGCAACCTGTCCGATCACGTCCAGATCTCGGAGGGGACTGCAAAACAGTTGCAGTGGTGGCTCTCGAACCGGCAATGGGTTATGGGCAGATCCCTCTCCCTTCCACAGCCAGAGCACACAGTTGTGACGGACGCGTCCCTTCTGGGATGGGGCGGTCACATGGGAGAGGCGGAGATCAGAGGCCTCTGGTCTCCGGCGGAGTCCCGGCTCCATATCAACCTTCTGGAGCTCCGGGCGATCCGACTTGCACTAAAGGCATTCCTTCCCTCTGTCAAAGGGAAGGTAGTGCAGGTGTTCACAGACAACACCACCGCCATGCGGTACTGCAACAAACAAGGCGGTGTGGGGTCGTGGACCCTTTGTCAGGAGGCTCTGCGCCTCTGGACATGGCTGGAACATCAGGGCATGTTCCTGATGGTTCAACACCTGGCAGGTTCCCTGAACGCCAGGGCAGACGAACTCAGCCGCAGGTGCATGATGGATCACGAATGGCGTCTTCACTCGGAAGTGGCGCAAGGACTCTTTCTACAGTGGGAAGAGCCTTGGTTAGATCTATTCGCCACCGAAGAGAACGCGCAATGTCATCAGTTCTGCGCGTTGGAATTTCCAAGGCGGCACTCGCTCGGCGACGCTTTTCGTCACGAGTGGAGTTGCGGTCTATTGTACGCCTTTCCGCCTATACCACTTCTACCCAGAGTGTTGAAGAAGATTCGGCACGACCGGGCCCAAGTCATTCTTGTGGCTCCGGACTGGGCTCGAAGAGTTTGGTATCCCGAGCTACTCAATATGAGCGTAGATCCCCCGATCCGTCTGCCTCTTTGGGAGGATCTTCTGTCGCAGCAGCAGGGGACGGTCCTCCACCGGAACCTGTCCAGTCTACACCTGCTTGCGTGGAGATTGAGCGGCGGCAGTTGATTCCTTTCGACTTGCCTCCCGAAGTTTGTGATGTGATTCTGGCAGCCAGGCGTCCCTCCACTAAGGTGGTATACGCCTGCAGGTGGAACAAGTTTGTGGCATGGTGCACAGCAAAGGCTGTGAATCCCCTTTCTGCCCCTCTTTCTGAGGTCCTTCTGTTCCTTCTCTCTCTGGCCCAACAGGGTTCTGCCCTGGGTACCATCAAGGGTTATCTTTGTGCTATCTCGGCCTTCCTCAGGCTCCCTGATCAGCCCTCCCTTTTCAAGTCCCCTGTTGTTAACAGGTTCTTAAAAGGCATTACTCACCTCTTCCCTCCTGTTCCGTTTGTGATGCCTCAGTGGGACTTGAACTTGGTTCTTACCTTTTTAATGTGCGCTCCCTTTGAGCCTCTACATAACTGTCCTCTTCGTCTTCTGACTCTGAAGACAGCCTTTCTGGTGGCCATCACCTCCGCTCGGCGGGTGAGTGAGCTCCAGGCTCTATCTTGCAAACCTCCCTTTCTGTCTGTTCATCCAGACAAGGTTGTTCTTCGGACGCGTCCGTCCTTCTTGCCAAAGGTGGTTACTGCTTTCCACATTGGGCAGACCATCACTTTGCCCACCTTCTTTCCGCCTCCGCATCCTTCCAGAGAGGAAGAGAGGCTCCACCGTCTGGACCCAAAACGTGCGCTCTCCTTCTATATTGACCGCACAAAACACTTCCGGGTGGATGACCAGCTCTTTGTTGGCTACGTGGGCGCCAAAAAGGTCGGGCGGTGCACAAGAGGACCATCTCCCGCTGGGTTACCTTGTGCATCAAGACCTGCTATTCTTTGGCTAAAAGGAGCCTCCTGTTGGGCTGCGTGCCCATTCCACCAGGGCAACGGCTGCTACCACGGCCTTGGGCCGCGGTGTTCCGCTGCCGGTTATCTGTCAGGCAGCTACGTGGGCCTCGCTGCACACGGTTACAAAGCATTACTGCCTTGACAGTCAGGTCCGGAGGGACGGCTTCTTTGGCCGTTCTGTCCTCCAGGACTTCCTTGTCTGATCTTTGTTCGCAGACCCACCACCGGGGTTGGTTTTGCTGGGGTATCTATTCTAAGGTAAGGAATATGTCACTAACGTGTCTCTTTCAGATGCACAAGTTACTAACTTGTGTAACAATATATCTGTAAGAGACAGTATTTAGTGACAGATTCCTTACCGCCCCCACCCATCCTCCCCTGTTCTGCGAACTGATTTCTAGGGTTAAGGACATCCCTTTCAGGGCCCTAGTATTTTTCAGACACCTATGTCAGCTTCTTGCATGGCTCTGCGTTCCTGGCGCGGAAAGTCGTGTACAGAACTGACGTCAGCGCGCAGGGGCGGCGCCTAAGTACTGCCCGCGACGTCATCCCGGCGATCACGACGCCGACGACAGACGCGGAGCCGCACGACGCCGCCTACCGACGCGCAAGGGTACTGCTACGCAAAAAACTTTCCGGATCCAGCCTGACGCCTGGGGATATTCTAAGGTAAGGAATCTGTCACTAACTACTGTCTCTTACAGATCAATCGTTACACAAGTTAGTAACTTGTGCGACAGGCCTAAAGGTACGGCAACGGGGTAGGGCCACCCAAATATGAGGCGCATGGCCTCATAGAACTCTTTCAGTTGGGTGGGGGTCACTCTAGTCTACAGAAATTTGGGGAGGAGTGTAGTCGGCCCAGACGCAGGTTCCGGGGAACGAGTCCTAGAGCGCTGTGGCTCCCTTGTCTTGTCAGCCGACGGACGAGGAGAATGAGAGTCCTTCGACTTCTTGCACTTCTTTTTGTGCCTCCTACCTGAATGTCCCAAGGACTTCAAATGGGATGAGGACGACTTTGGGCTCTGCAAAATAATCCCAAGACCTTCTCCTTGACCAGGAGTTCAACTTCCGTGGAGTCGCATGCCGGTCCGCTAGCAGCCTCAGGGACCGCTCCCTCAAAGCCTTCGGGCCATGGCCCAGCAATCAGAGCACAACTTGGGGTCGTGCTCACGCTTCAGACACCAAAGACAAATAAGGTGCAGGTTTATCACCAACATCGGTCAGTGACTGGCACTGCAGGGCTTAAAACCTAATTTGCACAAAGACATCCTCGATAAGCCAGGAGATAAACCTCAAATATAGTCGACAATATGTCGAAAAAAGACTGTCAAAAAATGACAGAGGTAGCTTTTCCCCGGATCAGCGATGGCCGGCATGGAAAAACAAGAACGTCAGCATGCCTGGGAGACGCCTATATAGGTACTGCGACGTCACTTCACGCAAACGACTGACGTGGAGCCGATGGACACCACCTACCGGTGCTCAGGTGTACTGTGTAGGAAAGGGCCCCTTTTTGACATGCTCACCCCCACTTTTTGCCACTGGTACTGATGTTTTTCGACTGATGTGCACTGGGTCCCTGCTAACCAGGCCCCAGTGCCAGTGCTCTTTCCCTAAAACAAACTAAATGTTCAATTACTAACCAATTGACAAGGACACTCTAGTAAATGGTACTCCGGGCAACTAGGGAATGGGCACTAAAGAGGGTCCCTAATGGCTGCAGCATGTATTATGCCACACTAAGGGACATACAACCAAAGTCACTCAGACTGCCATCGCAGGTAGCATGAAATGGTGCAAACCATTGTGAAAACACGACTTGGCACACACGCTGTGTGCCATGCCCACAGACACTGAATGCAATATATGTAAGTCACCCCTACAGTGGACCTCAGAGCCCTAAGGCAGGGTGCATTATATTACATGTGAGAACATATCTGCATGAGCAGATAAGATCCTGAGATGTCTAGTTCAATTACTAGCTATCACAAGTGATCAGGGAAGCCTTCTTAAGAATATGTAATGGACACTGGTCATCACGAGCGCCCCAGCTACATGATGGCTTTAATGAAACCACTGGTGTTTGGTATCAAACACCTTGTCTTAATAAATCTGTACTGTTGCCAGAAGTAGATCTATTCTGACATGCACACAGAGGACACCTTAGAGAAGCCCCCTGAAAAACCTACCACTATATAGTGTGTTGGCTGACTGGTATTGTCAGCCTGCCACCACAGACAAGTTTCTGACCACTTGCAGGTGATAGCCCATGCTCTCTGAGGTCAGAAACAATGCCTGCTCCAGAGGAGGGTGTTCACACCTCCTCCAGCAGGATGGCTAGTGTTTTAGCACATCGAGGCCAGAGGCTTCAAAGCCTCTGCTGCCTTTGATATGCGACCCCGGCTTCCCCCCAGACCTGGGAATGCCACCCTCTGCCCTGATGCCCATTTGCCACCAGGACAGGTGGGAAAATTAGCTAGTCAGGAGTGTTTACTCTCAGGTTAGTCACACCCATAAGGTGGGCTACCTGAAGTGAACATCGAAGGAAGGGTTTCACCATCTTGTTTTTGGTTAAACTAGGAACTCTGGGTCAGGATTATGCCCACTCTCCACGGGAAGTGGTCATATAGGGGGTGTAGTCAACCCAGGCTACTAGCTAGCACTTCCCTAAATGCCTCTAAAGTGAGTATTTGCGTGGTCCCCCTGACACCAGGAACTCAGATTTGTCTACTGGGAACAGAAGAAGTAAAAAGAAGAGCTGACAACGCAAGAACTGTGGACCAGCCACGGAACTGGTGCCAAACCGTGCCTGCACCTGTCCCACAATTGCAAAGACCCGACTCATCCAGCAGCTGTGCATCCTCCTAACGACTTGAAGGGCTGCGAACACTTCACCAACCAGTCAATCTCCCTTGAAGTGGAGGAGACACTTCCCTGCAGTCTGCAGGCACCGACCGCATCTGCCCTGTACACCGTTCTGCTGACCACCGGGTCCACCAAAGACGCAGCACCCCAGGAGAGGGACTTTGTGGCTCTCAGAGGTCAGCCCCATCTCCCCTGTGAGTTTTGAGCAACTAGACCCTGCAGGTGTACCCCCCTGCACCAATACCCTGGGTACCAGAGCCCTTGCAGCAGTCGATGGCTTGTTAAATGTCCAGTCCAGGCACCAAATCTGCCAAGACCGACCTACTGATGAGGGACATAAGTATCACCGAGGCCAGAACCGAGAGTGTCCCTGCTGTCCTGTTTGCCCCCATCACCAGGTCGCCCCCAAGAAGTGACAGCCTCCAATGCAAGCGACCTGCAGGACAAAACACCTCTGCGCCCGAGCCAAATGACGGTGCCCCCGTGTCAAGCCTCTCTTTGGGCTCTGCTGGACTTGTCCCCAAGTCTCCACTTGCAGCCTTTTTCTTGTTACAGGTTTTCCCATTGACTTTACAGTGTAGTGCTTGAGGCTACCATTGCGAACAGCACCTCTGCACCCAGACACCAGAACAGGTAAAACCAAACTGCTTGTGGTTCTATGGACATTGGCTCCTAAGACCTCAAGTTCAAGATATCAACCCTAACAACTGTTTGCAAGTATACCTATGCAGTCTATGTTTCTCCCATACGATAGCATTACTGTGCTTGAGGCTCATTCCTCAAATCTGACAGCTTTTGCTATTTCACAGTTTTTCTGTAAAAACGAAAACTCCGAAATTGCTTACCTGATTCAATGATCTTTGTGTCTAAATTAATATAAAAATCAATATTTTTCTAAATTGGTCTTGAACCTCTTGAGTGTGTGTCTCATTTATTGACTTTGTGTGTACAACAAATGCTCAACACTCCCCTCTGATAAGCTGAAAGTGGCTCAACCACACTACCACAAAATAGAGCACTTTGGGATTGTTAAAGCAACCCCTGTAAACAAATAACGGTTCACTGGACTTTCTTCACAGTGTACCTCATTTTGGCACACTATAAAGAAAGCCAGCTTCCTATAATGGTGGATCAGCGGTGGGATACAAGACTTTGAATTTGCTGATAGCACTCTCTCAACAGGTGATACTACGAAGGAATCCATAATTGACATTAGTCAAGAAGATTTTGGGGAATTGTTCGATTTTTCCAAATTTCTGCTGATTTTTTTAAAAAGGTTCAAACTGTACAAAAAATGTCTGGCAGAGAGGAGATAGACCAGGAACTCAACCTGACTCCTTATCTGAAGCAGTTAAGGAACCTCTGTCCAGTCAGTTAAATCAGAACTGGTTGAAACCCTACAATAATACAGCTCCAGGAACTCCTTGCAGAGTCTGATGTAACCAACTCCGCAGAAGATCCTGACACCTTAGATGAGGTGGTCAGTGATAATGACAGTAGGGACAGTACTCCAGAAGACTGTTCCCCTAAACTCACTAGAGAAGGTGATGAGGTACCCCCTCACATCTACCCTAGAACTGTACCTAGCATGTCTGCCCCTACTGGGGGTAAGGCCACTCAGGTCAAGAAGAAGAGCAGGATGAATAGGACCTAGTACTTGAGAAACTAGCCAGAAAAGCAGCCTTTGAGGCCAAAATCCTTGCCATAGAAACAGAAAGGGCTGAGATGGGTCTAGCACCCATAAGTGGTGGCAGCAACTACATAAACAGGGAGAGAAGGGAAACTTTTGATCCCAAAATCCCCAAAGGGATTGTCCTTAAATATGTAGAAGGTGATGACATTACCAAGTGCTTTACAACATTTGAGACGGCCTGTAAAATTAGAAGGTTACACCAGACGTACTGGGGCGCTCTACTCTTGTAGTTCTTCTCAGGAAAGTACAGGGACAGGCTCCTGCCACTGGATGAGGAAGATGCTGAGTCCTATGACCTCATGATGGATACCCTGATTGAATGCTTTGGAATCGCCACCGAGTACAGGATTAAGTTCAAGGAACCTCACAAAACCTTGAGTTAGTCCTGGGTAGATTTTGTTGACTTCTCAGTCAAAACACTAGGAGGCTGGTTAAAAGGCAGTAATGTGTAACACTATGAAGGGCTTTACAATTTGCTAATGAAAGGGTATCTGTTAAGTAATTGGACATCAGAAAATCTGCATCAGTACCTAGTGGATCTAGGGTTGGTCTTTCCTCAAGAGCTGGGGAAGAAGGCTGACCATTGAGTCAAAAAAACGGCGTCCAGGAAGGCCCAAGGAGGGGGTGACCAAATGAAAGGGGTTACTGCCAGCCCCCACCGCCGTCAGCCTGCGGGTTCGCTTGAAGGTCCTCTTTGGCTTCAGTGGGCTCCCCTGCTTGCTCAGGGCCTGCTCTGACTCTCCTGGACCTTACTGGTCCTGACCATGTCTGTTGCTGCTGCCAAGGCCTCTTGGTGCTCCCGCTGGACACCGACCCCCTGGTTCTAGACTTCTGACATGGGACAGCTTGTGAACGGCTCCTGGTCTTCCACTGCGTTGCCTGGTCATCCCAGCTGCAGCAACAAGGTCACCGTCAACTCTCCTGCATCTTCCGTTATCGGTGGTCATTGGTCTTCCGTGCCTCCTGGCCACTCCCGAGTGGCATAGACTCTGTCCCCTCTGCTTGCAGGTACTCCTCTTCAAGAATCCATCCTTCGATTCCACCAGACTCTTTCACCTTCTTCACCAGCGGCATCTCTACAGAAGTCCTCCATTGTGGTCAACGGCGGTTTCCGATGTTACTTCACACCTAATCAAACAGCTTCCCTGGTGTAGGTATCCTGATTCCTGGGATATCCACTGGTGGGTTGACTCTCCAACCTTCCATCTTCCACGGAGTTAATTCAGGGTCCACTGTGAAGGGTCATTCTTTAAAACTGCAACTGCGACTTTCCCATTGACTTGCATTGAGTACGCGGCTGTGTTTCCACTCTGCACACAGATTCCATGGGGTTCCTGGGTACTTACCTTGGGTGGTTCTTTGGGTCCCCAGCTCTTCTGGTCCAAGTCTCGACTTCAGTCACAGTCCGCATTTCACTTCTTTAGTATATGGTTTGGTCTCCCCCGGAGACCACTGTGTATTTGTGCTTACTTACCAGTTTCCATTTGAAATATTGTGTGCATTGTGTTGATATCTCCGGGTAGGAGACATACCAATGTGTTAGGGAGTGTGTATCATAAATATACTTATTTTTATAACTACACTGTGTGGTTATTTTTCGTTTAACCTACTCTATATGATTAGTTCTGATTAAACAAGCTGCTTAACACTTCTTCTGGACTAAGCCTGAAGGCTGCTCTCCACAGCTACCACTTAGAGCTTTCTATTGTTATCTAAGACCACTAAAATCACCATAAGGGTTGTCTGGATTAGTGCAAGGTGCTTCACTTAAATAAGTGTGCACCATATACTAAGTCAGCCTCCTACATTGGTGTGCAGCGGTTGGGATATAAGTCTGCACTGCTTTACCAGCTAATCTAGCTGTGGATTAAATGGAAAAACATCACTAGCATTAGGCACATATTTTTGTAAACAAGTTCTACTGAACTTTTAGATTGGGTGTTAAGGGCCTAGCACAATCCGTTATCCAATCTTTGGAAGTTTAGTTTTCACTAGGGTAGGTAGGTGCAACACCACACCTAGTCACCATGTCTTTAGTTATGGAACCCAGTGGGTCCCAACTCTTTAGATACAGTGGTCTTAGTTCTAGGAACTGAGGACCTTGTGTACCTCTAGAAAGTTAAAGACAGGCAGTAACCCCAACACTAAGCAACTCTTAGAGCTGCTTATGCTAGATGACCTCCAGAATCCTGGCAGGTCAGAAGGGCAGGACAAAGTGGGTGGGGATGCTCCAGAAGATGGGTCAGGAGGGGTTGCCCCTAGTGACCTTAATTCTGAGCATGACCAGGAGGCTGATGACTCCACCCTGGTGAACTCTGATCCCCCAGGGAATATTACTTATAGTACAGAGGGTGTCCCTAGAGGTAGGTCTACCTTTGTACCTCCTTAGAGGGTGCAGAGAATGTAGGGGAGGTATAGATCCTCCTCTATCAATTCCAATGCTTCTGTCACTTCCATAGGGACCGCCATCTCTCCAAGAGGGAGGACTCCTTAGAAAGGGAATACCACCTGATCAAACTTGAGAGAGTTAGACTCAAGCTCAAGCAAGAGCAGTTGGTCCTTGATAAGGAGACACTGGAAGTCCAGAGGGCTAGGAAGAATTTGGGGCTAGAGTCCCATGATGGCAGCACTAGTGTACCTAGAGTCAAGGAAACGTCATTTGATACTAGGAACCTGAGCAGGACAGTCCCTCCTTACCAGGAGAGGGATGATATCCATAAATGGATCACTGCTTTACAGAGGGCCTGAAAAGTACAGAAGGTCCCTCAAGGGCAGGGGGCAGCTATCCGGTGACTCTCCTTTGCTAACAAAAGTAGAGATAAGCTCCTCACTGTTAGAGGAGAGGATGCTGAGAATTACTCAATCTTGAAGAGTGCCGTCATAGATGGGTTCGGTTCAACTAATGAACAGTACAGAGTTAAGTTCAGGGACACACAGAAGGCACACACCCAAGACTGGATTGATTTAATAGACAATGCTATTAAGGCTCTGGAAGGCTGGCTTCATGGAAGCCAGGTACAGGACTATAAGGGGTTGTACAATTTGTTGATGAGGGAGCACATCCTTAATAGTTGTCAAAATCAGCAACTGCATTAGTACCAAGTGGACTCTGATCTGACACCTCCCCAAGACTTTGGAAAGAAGGCAGACAAATGGGTCCGTACCAGGGTTAAGCAGAAACATAATGGTGGTGGAGATGGCCAGAAGAAGCACGATTCTTCTAAGGCCCAAGAGAAAGGTGGAGAGAAGGGTAAAGACAAAAGGAGTCTTCACAAGGTCCCCAAAACCTTGCCTGTGGGGGAGAGTCCCAAAACTCCAACAACTCTAGAAAGAAACCTTGGTGCAACCTGTGTAAGGAGAAAGGCCACAGGTCAAGGGATGCTAATTGTCCTAAGGCCAGTACCAAGGAAGCTACTACGACTGCCCCCAAGGCAACTAGCCCCCTAGCACCAGTACAAGTGGTTGTACAGCTCCCAAGGGATTAGTAGGATTAACTTTGGGTTCTGAAGTGGGCTCTGGCCTAGTCAGACCATCCACTCAGGCTGTCCTTGCCTGTGACAGTGCCATGGATCTTGCCACTTTACTTGCAAGTCCCACTAACTTGGGCAAGTACAGACAACAGCCTTTGATCAATGGAAAAGAAGCTATGGTTTACAGGGACACAGGTGCCAGTGTCACCAGGGTGACAGAGGAACTTGTGTCCCCCTAAACAGATCACACTTGGTCAGCTGTACCAAGTGACCAACGCCAGCAATGGTAGGACTGATCACTCCTTGGCAGTTGTTCATCACAGGTGGGGAGGGATAACTGGCCCTAAAAGAGTTGTAGTCTCTCCAGACCTACCTGTAGATTGTCTGTTGGGCAATGACTTGGAAACTTCAGCCTGGTATGAAGTGGAGTTTAAGACACATGCAGAGATGATGGGAATCTCTGCCAGTGCATTTGCTGTCCCCAGGGGTCAGGCCAAATAGCTAGGCACTGAGTGAGCACTGGATCCTGAAAAATTAGACCAGCTGCCTCCTAAGAGAAGGAGCAGAAAGGGTAAGGAATTATTCTCCCCCCAAACGCCCAGTGAGAATCAGTCTCCTGAGGGAGATCTCAGTCCCTGTGAAGGAACTGGCCAGAGGAACTTGGGCCTGACCAGGCAGAGGTCTTGGGGTCAGGGGGCCCTTCCAGGGCAGACTTGAGTTTGAAACAGAAATCCTGCCCTTCTTTTGAACAGCTCAGACAGCAAGCTGCTCCTGAGGAGGCATGGAGTGTCAGTGGGTCCCATAGGATCTTTTGAGAAGATGGGCTCCTGTTCTCTGAGTGTAGAGACCCCAAGCCTGGTGCCACCAGGAGGTTGGTAATACCTCAGAAGTTCAGGGATTTTCTTCTATCCCTAGCGCATGATATTCCCTGTGCAGGACATCTTGGGCAAAGCAAGACTTGGGACAGGCTTGTCCCTCATTTTCACTGGCCCCACATATCTGAAGACAACAGGGAGTTTTGTCGCTCCTGTGTCACCTGCCAAGCCAGTGGTAAGTCAGGTGGCACTACAAAATCCCCCTTAATTCCACTCCCAGTGGTTGGGGTTCCCTTTGAGTTGGTAGGGACAGATATTGTTGGTCCCTTAAACACTCCAACTGCATCTGGACACAGTTACACCCTAGGGCTAGTGGACCATGCCGCTGGCTATCCAGAGGCTATTCCCCTTAGGACCACTACATCTCCTGTAGTGGCCAGTGCCCTTCTGGGAGTCTTTTCCAGAGTGGGGTTCCCTAAGGAAGTCTTAACAGACAGAGGTACAAACTTCATGTCCAGTTACATTACTGCCATGTGGAACGAGTGTGGAGTAAACTAAAAGTTTACCACACCCTACCATCCACAGTGCAAAGGGCTTGTTGAAAGGTTCAACAAGACCCTCAAGGGTA
Organism: Calotriton arnoldi; assembly: GCA_963921515.1. Taxonomy (NCBI): domain Eukaryota; kingdom Metazoa; phylum Chordata; class Amphibia; order Caudata; family Salamandridae; genus Calotriton; species Calotriton arnoldi. The sequence continues at coordinate 150,707 of CAWUFW010015193.1, read as the reverse complement.
TGATCATGGGACTCCCAGAGAAGCTCAGGCAAAAATGGGATGTCTTACTACCCTGCCTTCTCTTTGACTACAGAGAGGTTCCTTAGAAGGGGGTGGGATACAGCCCATTTGAACTTCTGTTTGGACATCCAGTTAGGGGTCCATTGTGTTTGGTTAAGGAGGGATGGGAGCAGCCTCTCAAATCTCCTAAACAGGACATTGTGACCTATGTCCTTGGCCTGCGTTCACGTATGGCTGAGTACATGAAGGCCAGCAAAATACTTGAGGCCAGCCAGGAGCTTCAGAAAGCTTGGCACAACCAAAATGCTGTACTGACTGTTTACCAGCCAAGACAGAAAGTGTGGGTGTTGGAGCCTGTGGCCGCAGCAGCTCTACAGGACAAGTGGAGTGGCCGCCACACCATTTTTGAGAAAAAAGGTGGAGGTCACCTATTTGGTTAACCTAGGTACTCTTAGAAGTCCCCACTGGGCACTTCATGTGAACCGCCTAAAACCTTTTGTTGACAGGGCTGACATGAGCTTGCTGATGGCCACTGATGAGGGACAAGAGGAAGAGTGACCCTCTCCCTGATCTCTCTCAGGACCCTGTTGATGGGTCAGCTGATGGAGTAGCCTTGGCAGGCAGCCTCACTGACAGGCTGAAGCTGATTGAAGGAAAGTCCTTAATCAGTTTGCCCACTTGTTTTCTCTGACTCCCAATCAAACCACCTGGTGTACCCATGAAGTGGACACAGGTGACACCCTGCCTGTGAAGAATAACATTTACAGAAAGCCTGACCATGTCAGAGATTGTATCAGGACTGAGACCCAAAAAATGCTGGAGTTGGGGGTCATTGAGCCTTCGGATAGCCCTTGGGCTAGACCAGTAGCCCTTGTACCTAAACCTCACACCCAAGATGGTAAGAGAAAGATGAGGTTTTGTGTAGACTACAGAGGCCTCAATGCAGGCACTAGGACTGATGCCCATCCAAATCCCAGGGCAGATGAGCTGATTGATACTCTGGCCTCAGCCAAGTATCTTAGTATATTTGACCTGACTGCTGGCAAATCAGACTCCCTCAGGATGCCAAGCCCAAAACAGCACTTTCAACAACTAGTGGGCATTATCAAGTTATTGTAATGCCTTTTGGTTTGAAAAATGCACCTGCCACATTTCAGAGGTTGGTGAACAAAGTCCTCACAAGTCTGGAAGCCTATAGTTCAGCATATCTAGATGATATTGCGGTCTTTCGTTCCACCTGGGAGGATCACCTTGTCCACCTCAGAAATGTTCTGGAGGCCCTTCAAAAGGCATGCCACACTATCAAGGCCACAAAGTGCCAGATAGGGCAGAGCAAGGTTGTGTACTTGGGTCACCTGGTAGGTGGAGGCCAAGTTCAACCAATGGAGAGCAAAATCCAGACCGTAATGGACTGGGTTGCTCCCACTACCCAGGCTCAGATCAGAGCTTTCTTGGGCCTGACTGGGTACTACAGGAGGTTTACTAAGGGTTATGGGTCCATTGTGACTCCCCTTAATGATCTCACCTCTAAAAGGATGGCTACGAAAAGTCAGTGGACAGTTAGCTGTCAGAAGGCATTTGATGACCTAAAGCAGGCCATGTGCACTGCTCCCATTCTGGAAAGTCCTGATTACTCAAAAACCTTCATTGTCCCGACAGATGCTTCTGAGATAGGGGTAGGAGCTGCTTTGTCACAACTTAATGCAGAGGGCCAGGACCAACCAGTAGCTTTTATAAGCGGAAGGTAGACCCCAGGGAGAAACGTTGGTCAGCTATTGAGAGGGAGGCCTTTGCTGTAGTCTGAAAGGTGAGAGCATACCTCTTTGGAACTCACTTCATTGTTTAGACAGACCATAAGCCCCTCTTATGGCTTAAATAGATGAAGGGTGAAAAACCCAGACTTTTGAGGTGGTCCATTTCCTTACAGGGAATGGACGTTTCTGTGGAACACAGACCTGGGAGTAACCAATACTCCCAGGTCTGTATTGGTTTGTCCAATACCCATCTGGACAAACCAACAGAGCAGGAGACCATCTCACTGATTGAGTCCCTTGCCATCTTCAATCTGTTCCCATATGTCTGTCACCCCACCCATGATAAGGGTCACACACTCGAGCAGATCTTTTCGAGCGCAGAGATCCAAACAGATGTGCCTCTACCCTTGGTATGGTCTGATCATTACCTGATTAGTTTTAAGGTGTGTAAGTTGGCAAGATGCCCTCAATCTCACGGGAAGCATCGAACAACTACTTCAAGACCCTTTCACCGAATTACTCCAACAACCCTGAGCGAAGCGCTTGTCCATCACCCGCTTTCTCTCAGTGACAACCTGGAAAGGGATGCTCTCTGCTTGGAGAACTGGTTGCAGCAATGCTCCATGGCGCTCGCACCTCCTTCCACTCGCTCTTCCAAGTCAGCAAGAATTTCTGCCCCTTGGTTCAATGAAGCTCTCAGGCAGAGCAAAAGCCCCTGTAAATGGCTGGAAAGAGTTTGGTGCAAAAATTTTAACTTGGAGGACAAAATGACCTATAAACAAGCCTTAAAAGTCCACCACAATAATATCTATGAGGCAAAAAAATCCTTTTTTTCCTCCAAAATCGAGTCATCTGGAAATAAAAGCAAAGAAATTTTCAAAATTGTGAAAGATTTTTCTTCCCCGAATGCGGCTGCCAGACCTTTCACTCCCACTATGGAATGGACAAGCCAACTTGCCTCATATTTCCATGAGAAAATTAAAACTATCCAAGACTCCTTCGCGGAGACCCTCCCGGTTGAGGGAAGGAGCACAGAATATCTAACACCCGGCACTCCCGTGGAGGGTCCATCTCTAACACAGTTCCCCCCTCTTCCAATGGAAACTTCCTTGGAGATTATGAAAGGCCTTAAATCAGGCTCCCCCACGGACCCCTGCCCTGCCAAAGTGCTAGCAACGGTGGCTGAGGTCATTAACCCAGCCGCTAATATTGTCCTCAACTCCTCGCTGAGGAATGGCCAAGTGACATGCAGGTGGAAAAACGCGAACATTTTACAACTGCTAAAAAAAAAGCCTTCTGCCAACCCCTCGGTGGCATCCAACTATAGACCGATCTCACTCCTCCCATTCTTCTCCAAAGCACTAGAAAAATATGTGAACTGTCATCACGGACCATGTGGAAACTTACAACCTTTTCCACCAGAGCCAGTCCGGTTTTAGATCTAATTTCAGCACAGAGACAGCGCTGCTCGAAATTTCTGAGTCCATTAAGGAGAAGCTGGACAAAGGAGGTAAAGCGGTGCTGATCTTGCTGGGCCTCTCCGCGGCTTTTGATACTGTGCCACACGACCGACTACTGCACAGATTACAGGAGTGCGGCCTGGGTGGCACGGTGCTCAAGTGGTTCTCCTCCTTCTTGGAGGATACCAAGAGGTCTGGTCACCTCCTTTTGCCGCCCACATTCCTCCTTTGAAGGTGGGTGTCCCTCAGGGCTCTATTTTGAGCCCAACACTTTTCAACATATACATGTCCCCCTTGCTCCCCTGGCTGAAGCTTGCGGCGCGACAATTTCCTATGCAGACGACACGCAGCTTCTGTTTACATGTGAAAAGGGCGAGGACTCTGTAGGGGAGAAGATTAACAAATGCCTGACTAGGGTTTTCACATGGCTCAGAGAGAATCAACTTAAATGTAACCCAGAGAAATCAGAGATAATCTTCTTCGGCTCTCCTTCTCGGGACGAGTGGAATCAATGCTGGCCATCAGACATGTCACCTCCCCTCGGCTAACACGGTCAAGAACCTGGGTGTTGAGTTGGATGATACACTGTCCATGAAGGCCCAAATCCAGTCAGTCGTGGGATCCTGCTTTGGCCTCCTGCGGATGCTTAAGAAATTTCTCCCCCTACTGCCTCTCATCCACAGGAAGACTGTGGTCCAAGCCCTCATTATCTCTAGGCTGGACTATGCCAATGTCCTATACCTATGCCTTCCGGAGAACCTACTGCAAACAGATTCAGGTGGTCCAGAATGCAGCCGCCAGGGCGGTCCTCATGCTTGGACCAAGAGCCCGGATCTCACCTCACCTGAAGGTGTTGCATTGGCTACCCGTCTGAAAAAGAACCAGTTTTAAAGCCCCTCATTTGGCTTGTTTTTCGATGGTTTTCAGGAAACACTGGCAGGTCAACTGGGAGGTCAACTCGTTTCGTCAGGATCACAAATCGCCTGAAGAGAAATTCAGGATTAGACTGCTTTTTTTTTTTTAATGCAGTTAACAATTTTGGCACTGGACTACATACCTTGCCAGTGAACCTGAAGTCTGTATCAAAAGGATGTTCATGGTCTTTATGGTTGTGTGGGCGACTGTGCATGTATTTTGGGATAGTTTAAGATGAGTGGGTCTGTGTATGAGGAATTGGTGATGTCTAGAGTGTATTTTTATTATTAGGCGGGGTCCTGGGTGATATTGAATTAAGACTATTGGTTATCTCAGTCTGGGGGTGGGCTTAGGGGCACTCTGCAGAAGAAAAAAAAGAATGTCTGTGCATTTCTGAAGGTCATGAAATGCAGGGAATCTCAATGCCTCAGAAAAGCTGCACATGAAGGAGCAGGAAAACATCGGTTCAATGCAACGCACTTTCAGCATTCACTAGTAAGAGGCTTGGGAGGGGGTGAGGGAGGAGATGGGTTTTCATTCTTGTAATTTCGCCCTCTGCCCTTTGTAATTTGCTCCAGTGACGTCCTCATTCTAGGAATCGGATGTAGGTTCCTGTATTTTTTTGTCTTCTCATTCCCTTAACTCTGTGTGGCCCTGTGCTCAGAGATCTGGCACCCTCTACATTGCTGAATGGTTATAAAGGATATATGACAAGCTCCATGTTGTGCTGCAAGCACGAAAGTCAGTTTTCACAGGGCCTACACTTTCCAGCTGTCTCTCTGACACGGTCTCTGAAGCAGCCAGGGCATGCATTGCGGTTTCACTTAAACTGCCTGTCCCCGATAACCTTGTGCATCAGACACTGGCGGTATCTGAAGTGAAAGTGCAGATGCACTGCCACTCGATCTAGTGCTGCAGTAGAGTACTGGCCCATCAACCCCCTTGCTTCTGCACAAATTAAAACAAATATGCAGTTGATGCGCACATGTGCAAGGATTTTTCGGCCAGTTCCTAATGACTTTGTCTTCCTCTCAACTGAAAAGAAACGCTGTGCTCTGAACCTGGGCCCTTTTGACTTTAGAATGCAGTAGCTGATTAAGAGCTGGGCTAGTGGTGGGATGGTAAGAACCGTTCTATGGTGTGTACGAGAAGAACACACACCAGTAAGATAGCACAGCCCATGAGTGCACCTGCTGCATAATTCTTGTGCTATGCACTCTTAAGTGCAGGTCGAAGAACCTGTACACCCCATCACTTATCCTTCACAATGCAGAACAGAGCACCTGCAGGAATGGGAATACAGGGTGCATGAGCAAGAAAAATAGCTCAGTGAGTTCACACAACTGATGCCACCATAAGTGTAATTGCTTAGTTCACCCGCACTCTAGCAGTGTGCTCCAACATTCCTAATGTCTTCTTTCTCTGCCTTTGTCCGGAAATATGGGATGTGATCTGGTTGCAGTAGCACTCCAGCTAAAGGCTCACTCCCAAAGTGTGTTTGTCAGCTATTAAGACTTAACTGGTTCCTAGATTACTACGGATCTATATTTTAGCAATCTACCCCCAAACCATTTCTGGCTAAAGATGTACCCTGTGTGAAAAAACAGTAGCACATTTGAGTGTTATTGTATTTACATATTATCTGGAATGAAGGGTGGGGCAATTACTGGAGGGTCTTTTGTCTGCAACCATCAGCAGTAGGTGCTGTATACATTGCTTTATGTTCCAGTTATTAATTAGGGGTGTTAACTTTATTTGCTGTCAGTGCAAGGTGTGCATTTCCATTTTGTCTGAAGTGGTGGGTAGGTTCATGTTGAGAGGAGTTGTAGATTTTCCTTAATTGCTAAAGTATCAAATGCACTATACATGATGGGTGGTGTGTATTTGAAGACCTTTACACCTCTTATGGCTAAGGCTAGGAAGCAGGGAGAGATGGGCTTGTGACATGTTGGCATTTGTGCAGTGCGTTGGTCCGTGCCCTAAGCATGGTTTTGGTGTACCCCTGCTCCTTTCCTCCTACAACCTTTTTTGGTCCTTCAGGGAAATACTAGATGCAAGTCAGTCTGCAGAAGGGGTTAGATGATGGTCACAGACCACAATAACAGAGAGAAAATAAAAACGAGTAGTGGCACTTTTGGATGTTTGTTCAGCTGAACAGTTAATATTGGATTTAGACATCCTGGTCGCTGAAGCATAAATAATCTTAATTTGTCAAATTTGCCTTGAATATCCATCAGGCCAGGAAAGGGTTTCCAACTCTGTGATTGAGCCCAGGTGTCCTTGCTAGGTGTGACATGGAATGCTGAGTCTTTCCAGTGACTCACTACCCCTCCATCTCAATGATCCTGAGCCCTCCACATCTATATTGACTGTTTCTTTAACTTAGCTGTCCTTCCCTTTGCTGTGAGAAGGGAATAAAGTTTTATTTGCTGCTATGTAAGCGTGTGTGTGTTATATGTTCTACATAACCTTTATTCTGAGTTAGACAAACTTGCACATCCACTGAAGAGTTGCCTCTCCATGTCAGTGAAGCTTCCGCTGCTGCTTCCGCCATTACTACACCAGTACTGTGCAAGAGAACCTTATACTGATACTGCCAGTTTTGTATATGATCCTTGTGTGGGAGAAGAATGTGCAGATGTTGCGTTGCGTACACCATAATATAACCACGTTACACCTGCCCTGGAGTGTAAAAGGAGTAATTGATTTAACTTCCCCATTAAAAGTATAGAAACTCTGACAAGAATCGGTGATACGGTCTAAGTAAACCACCGTACCTCTGCTACGTGATTTTGCTGCTCCATTAAGAGTTGATAAGCTCGGCCAAGAAGTGCAGTTATTCCCATCCACACATGTTTATCAGAACATCTCTTGCATATTTTTGAAGCAGGAGAGCTATGAGTTGGCCATACGAAGGATAAACCCCTTCTGTCCTACAGGTTCATATTCCGACACAGTCGTCCCCAAAGACAGCAAGAAATGTAGTCAATTACCAGTCTGCACTCTGCCTTTAGATACAATTTCTTTACATATGAAAGTCTGTCACAGACAAACCTGCTGATACATGGGTGTAGTGCACAATGACATCTTCACACATGCTGTACAACTAGCCAGTTAAACATTTGCATATGTGTGCGCATCACCATTCACTGCATAATTGAACTGGCATTTGAAATATGTATTGCACGTATGTTGCACTGATTGCAGTGCAGGCTCTCTCTGTGCAGACCTAGCTTTGTGATTTATACAGTAGGTAGGGCAAGCAGATATTTACAGAGGGCAAGTAGATTTCTGTAACATTTTGTCCCTTGGCCAAGTAGATTTTAAAAAAAAATCCACACCCCTGTAATGTTAAACACAATAAGAGTGTTTAGTAAATGACAGAGGCTTATTACACAGTTTAAATCAAAATTTTCCAACATGAAATGTGCGCAAATTGTTTTTACTAGGAAGCCCTGTTTTACACATATAACACATGATTTGATATAGATTGATAACACCACTAACATTAATGTGACGGTGTGCCTGTTTTTCGCCACAGAGACGGTCAATCTGTGGATGGATTTTTGCTACTGCCATCCTCAGGTTGCGCTCCACACCTAGTCTTGACCGGTACTTAGTCTTTAACACCGCATGTGCTGAGAACCCAATCTCACATAAATAGGACAAGCTGAAAGGCAAGAGAGTTTTGATAGCAGTTTCTCTCAAAGCTGAATGTTCTGCAGACATTTTCAGCCAAAACTCTCCCAATGAGACTTTGCTGAATTGCATCTGCAGAGTGCGGTCACTTTGGAGATCAATCAGTTCTTCCTGCATGCGAATCAGGAGATGGCTCCCCACCTCTGACAGAAATGGTTGAAAGACCCAGTCATTGAAGTGATCGCTGTCCTCAGGAAAATACTTTTGTAAACTGTTCCTGAGAGACGTCAGGTGATTTTATATTATCTCAGCAACACTTGGAAGTTCATATTCAGTCTCCTCAAGGGCATCTACTAAACATGGAAACGACTCAAACTGGCCCTCTTCAACTAGTCTTCTCCATAATTCCAGCTTCTTCTTGAATGCAGTTATTCTTTTATTCATGGTAAAAGAAGTGATTTCAGCTCCTTGCAGAGACAGATTCAGGGAATTTAATTTCTCGAAAATGCCAGCAAGGTATGCTAAAAGCACAAGCCAGCGGGGATTGCATAGCTGTTCTGCTTTGCCAGGGTCCAAACACAGAAGAAACTGCCGTACTTCATTACTTAATTCAAAGATGCGAGTCAGCACTTTCCCCCGGGAAAACCACCGCACTTCTGTATGAAACAGCAAGCCATCATGCTCAGCTCCCATTTCCGCACATAAAATTGCAGCTAGACGAGCTCTTGTGGGATGGGTCTTTATAAAATGTACTATTTTTATAGCAGAATTAAGCACATCCTCAAGTTCACTGTCTATGTTTCGTACAGCAAGGGCTTCCCGGTGTATCATACAGTGGGTCCACAGAATATGTGGAGTCACTTTCAACACGTTAGCTTTTAGGCCAGCCCTAGCACCACACATTGAAGGAGCACCATCTGTGCAGACTCCAACACAGTTTTCCCATTTTAAGCCATGGATACTCAAGAAGTCATTGATAATGTCTAACAAATCAGAACCTGTTGCTCGCCCCTTGATTGGCTTGCAAAATAAAAAATCTTCCAATAATAGTGTTTCATAACAGTATCGAACATAAGCAATTAAATGGGCATCCTTTGACACATCAGTTGCTTCATCTAATTGCAAAGAAAACAAACTTGATTTCAACCGGGCTATGAGCTGTCCCTGGATATCTTCTGACATGTCAGAGATGCAGCGGCAAACTGTTGTGTCTGAGATGGGTATGCTTTTGAACTTCTCTGCTGCTTTTTCACCGAGCATTGTCCTAGCCACGTCGAGCAATGCTGGGAGAATCACTTTTTCTCCATCTACAAAGGGCCTTTTGTTTTTAGCAATGTGGTATGCTACTTGGTATGATGCTTTTAATGCATTTGCTGGAGCATTTGCCACATGTTTCACCGCTTCTTTCTGCTGAGTTATGTCTTGCAACTTCCTGGCAAAAAAATCTCTGCTTTTTCCTGCCAGAGACCCATGTTTTGTTTCAAAGTGACGCCTTAGTTTGGTTGGCTTCAAGCTGTCATTAGCTAAGATCACTCCACAAACCCCACACTGTGGTCTACTTTCTCCACTAACAACAATGCAGGTGAACCCAAAGTCCAAATAGGAGGCATCATATTTCCGTGTTTTTGCAGCTTTTCTCTCTCCATCTGTTTCTGTTTCAGCCTTTCGCTTGAGCACTCTACCATCTTTTGGCAGCAGGAAACGGTCCATGTCAAATGTGTGCTTAACCTAAGATACAAAATTCCGAAGCTGCATGTTAATGAATAGTACATGGCTGCAATTTTACAGCTTCATGAGGTAGAGCAGGTTTTTAACTTTGTAGTTTCAAAGAAATCTTTACAAAATTCTTCTTATATTATAAATAAAAAATTTGGATAAAAGAATAATTTTATGATAAGTGGATATAAGTAATTCCAGCTCATCCATGCTTTAAGTAGGTGCCTTCCATAATTGCTGCAGTATGTATATGCTGTATACCACCGTTGAGGCTCTGCAAGTTACTTGTTCAAAGGTTAGTGAGGGCAAACTTCAGCACTGCCCCTTCACCCATCACTCAAAAACAAATGCGTACCTTCTTATTCACTTCCTCGGATGTTCCTGCTGCTTGAATAGGAGTCCTCTGCCTAGTGATCAAAAAGCGGTTTCCCTTGCAATGAAGAGAAAATGTTTAAGAAATATTACTTGCATGTTCTCAATATGTTTTGCATGAGACATCATGAAAGCTCCCCTGAGATCAGAATCATAGTGATTGGCAAGGGAGTGAATGACATGCCTAGAAGTTACCTGCTGCCTTATCTTAAGGGCAAATAAAGTATGCCATGATCTGCAAGTTATTAGTTTCAAGTCCTGATGGCTGGTAAGATAGCCATGATCTCCAAGTTAAGAATTTGATTTCTGGCAGGGCCACATTAGCTTTCCATTCTTTCAAGTTTGTTAAATTGATGTTGAATGTACTTCCTTGGAGCTCCTTCACTTCAATATCCCCCATAACCAACACACCCACTCTCCTGTAAGCGACAAGTTTCCTTTACTTTTGCCTTGCCAATATTTCAACAGGTGCAGTTCGTCTGCAGAGAGGCGAAGGATTGGATGAGCATGTATTTTGATTTTTTTTTTATGACCCACTGACAGACGCTGTGCGAAACTTGCACTGCCTTTGATTCTCAAATCCAGAAGTCTTAATCATGGTTATTGAGCGGTTTAAGTATGGGCACATCTCTGACCGACTCAAGAGGTTGTACATAATTTTCATGTGGCCCTGGCCTTTGCTCTTAGGCCTGTGCCATATTGCAGACGGAAGGCCAGAGCAAAAAAAGCACTGGGGAAAAAGAACTAATCCTACAGCATCAAAAATTGTCCATACAACGTGTGCTGCTGAATGGCATCTATAAAGGGACAAGGAGGGCTACTGGGATACTCCGTACCGCCACACTGAACCTTCTGAAAATTTTGTATTCAAAATATAAATCATTCCTATGACCAGGCTAAGATTCCATCGGTTAAGACACCACCTTGATATATTGGGAAAAATGAATGCCAATAAATTACTTTAAAAATATTATTTTTTCCCAGTTTTACATTGTGCAAACTCCTGGGCACTGGAACACTTTAAATGAGCACCAGTTACATTACACAGGGTCAGATTTGTTTTCATTACTCATGGATAAATTACATTATTTCGTCCAAGATCACTTGATGTTGCGCCGAGGATGGGATTCAAACCCAGCTCCCCAGTTCCAAAGTCAACAGCTCTGGCTATAAAACCACATCCCTCCCCTTCAATTTGATGGGGTGGAGAGTATCAATCCAAGTACAGCATACAAACGAGCATAGTGGATGAGTGCAAACTTAAAGAGGGTGGGGTTTGCTTAGTTTTATTGGTTTATGAAAAAAATGAAATCAAATGATGCATTGTACAGCATAAAGTTCTAGAAAACTGGGGCATTTTATGGCCAAAATATTCCTCAGGTTTAATCCCCAATTTGTCTTTTTCCCAAAAAGCCTACAAACCCCAAAGTCAAGCCCATACTGGTCAAACAATTTCCCAGGGCCGGCTTTAGGGCGGTACAACCGGTGCAGCCGATGTGTTCAATAACTTTTGGTTTTAAAAGTACTTGCTGTTTCCTTGCTGTCTAGCAGTTTTTAGGCAACAATAAAAATGTCAAGATAACGCAGGTGATTAATCTTTCTGCTGAAGAGAGATGAAGATTTGTCTAGTGGCATTTTTGACTCAATGTAGCGCAGAGGTTTAATGTGCCAGCTGCAAAGAACGTATACCATGCAGATCACACAACGGTATTCCTCACTGTTTTGTGTAACATTTCCTATAGAATGCTTTATACACATAAGATTCATTGCCTCTGAGTAACCAGTGCTTAATTTAATCCGGTGGATGTCTTTAGGTTCCACCGTCACTTATTTTTCCTCATCGCACATTTACCTAGAGAAAGAGAGGAATAAACAAACACACAAAGGGGAAGAAAGAGGAAAAGATAAACAGAAAAAAGTCACAGAGGGAGAAAGCAGGAAACTGCAAAAGTGAGATAAAGGTGCAGGGTGTGACTGGTAGTGGATTAAAGCTCCTGTGGACACTTAATGAAGTAATCTCAATGTATATGAGCACAATGGCAATATATTGGGTTATAGAGATATTGGAGAGAGAAGGAAGCAAATACACCTCTGATTTGTTTTTGAATCAAAAATATTTATATAATCCTTGAAATGAAATACTGTTACACAATAGTGCATTTGGACATATGGTTCTGAGTGAAAGGTGTCCCAGTGAAAAACGGAACCTAGAACATTAGTGACATATATGTGAAATATATACAAGGTTTCCAATGCTTAATATAAACGACCATTTACATATATATGTACAGTATACAGTGCTAGATACAGTGATCAGTGCTGGTGGACAATGGTTCGTTTATGCAACTTGTCGACGGCGTTTCGACCCTGTGTGCAGTGTAGGGTCTCTTCAGGACCTATGATCGTAGGGACACCTATGAGAAGATGAGGGATAATGTCAGTATGTGGCTCATTTTAAGCAACTGGTATTATGTGGTGGAACTAAGGTTTCGTTTGTATAGTACCTGAAGGGTAATGGACCGGCTCGTGTGGAGGGTGTGGCACCGTGCAAAGGATAAAAGGGATACTCACATGGGTCCCAGCCGGGAGCTACACACGTGAGAGAAACGAGTAATTAGCATTCAAAAAGTGGGGGTTGGAGGCATGACATAGTATTGCAACTTGGAACAGACCTGGAACTTACCCCAAGTGTGAGGTGGGTGGTGAGCTGGCTATTATGTGAATGCGCACAATGTGAGGATCCACGTGTGTGGAAGATGGCACGATCAAAGCGCTGTCAAGACGGGTCTGTAGAGAGGGGGAGGGAGCATGTGCATTGGTAAAAGTACGGGGACACTTGTAATGAGGTGCACAAATATATAATAAAGGCTCAGCGCTTACCGAGTTCCGATTCTGAGCGCATGCATGGAAGCAGGCTACTTCCTTCTGTCGTCAATCACGACGAGGCCATACTTTTTTCATATGGAGGGTGAGAATATTCTCACTTTGGTGTCTAAAAGAAGAGGTCAATGCATTAAAAAATGCTCGCTCGGGGAAAACGTGATGTAGCACCGCGCTGACAGCATTCAAGCACAGGGCGTGTGCCCGCTTACCTCTTATGGAGAATGAATCAACTGCAGCCTGTGGCAATCCTTCCAAGTTGCAGGACAAACTGTGTCTGTCTGCTCAGGTACGATGACAAGGGATCAATGCTTGCTCTGGATTTATAAAGGCCTGCCTTCCCGCCAAAAGTCTATGTTCAGACCCGACTGTGGAGTGTGATCAGCGGATGAGATCTGTATTTCTGTTATCCATAAAGAAAACAAAAAACAGACTGGCTTGCCTTCCTGCCAAAAGTCTATGTTCAGACCCGACTGTGGAGTGTGATCAGCGGATGAGATCTGTATTTCTGTTATCAGTAATGAAAACAAAAAAGAGACTGCTGCCTGACGCGTGTATAAGGCCCATCCAAGTTCAAGGGGCATGTATTATGCGTGGATATTATTTATAGATTGCGGAAATTTATACTGTAATGAATTGGATAATTCTGTTGAGTGTGGGGACTGGCCGTGTGTCCTAGTTTTAATGCGCGCTACTTGTGTCCGATAACCATATTGTTAAAGGACAGTGATCTCGTGTGCCATTTACATGGTCTGTGCTATGTATTGTACATAACGGCGCCAAGGCGATTGCCTACGGTGTGCGTTTTGGTGGGTATAATGAACTCACCCATTTTGCGCTAGCCCATTGTATGGAATTGTACGTCAGGACAGTTATTCCACATAATTTACATAGGGAAGAACATAATATATAGCATTCATAGTAAATGTGTCATGAATCATTCAGGGTAAACGATTGACAGTTGTGCCTTGAGTGGCTGTAAAGGTTGGTATGACAGTGTGGCACACCATATGATAATTCAGTAATGGTACTTGACGTCAAGACACTAAATTACGTGTTCTAAACAATATGTTATATCACATGTAAGACGATCCGCTCAGTGCACAAGACTTTACAACTGTAAGTGATAGTCATATCATATACAATGCTCATGTAATTCTGTTAATATGTTATTTGGGCTTATTGTTTACGACATGCCGAAATGCTCACATTGGATTGTTTCGCTTTCCTTATTCAACAATTGCTTTATTGGATATGCATTGTAGTAATTGCATGCAGAGTGTTTAACAGGTATGAACAATTATTCTAATGCACAAGTTACTAACTTGTGTAACGATATATCTGTAAGAGACAGTATCCTTACCTTAGAATATCCCCAGGCGTCAGGCTGGATCCGGAAAGTTTTGCGTAGCAGTACCCTTGCGCGTCGGTAGGTGGCGTCGTGCGGCTCCGCGTCCGTCGTCGGCATCGCCGGGATGACGTCGCGGCCAGTACTTAGACGCCGCCCCTGCGCGCGGACGTCTGTTCTGTACACGACTTTCCGTGCCAGGAACGCAGAGCCATGCAAGAAGCTGACATTGGTGTCTGAAAAAATACTAGGGCCCTGAAAGGGATGTCCTTAACCCTAGAAATCAGTTCGCAGAACGGGGAGGATGGGTGGGGCGGTAAGGAATCTGTCACTAACTACTGTCTCTTACAGATATAGCGTTACACAAGTTAGTAACTTGTGCATCTGAAAGAGACACGTTAGTGACAGATTCCTTACCTTAGAATAGATACCCCAGCAATACCAACCCCGGTGGTGGGTCTGCGAACAGATTCAGACAAGGAAGTCCCGGAGGACAGAGCGGCCAAAGAAGCCGTCCCTCCGGTCTTGGCTGTCAAGGCAGTAATGCTTGGTAAACGTGTGCAGCGAGGCCCACGTAGCTGCCTGACATATATCCTGTAGCGGAACACCGCGGCCTAAAGCCGTGGTAGCAGCCGTCGCCCTGGTAGAATGGGCACGTAGCTCAACAGGGGGCTCCTTCTTAGCCAAAGAATAGCAGGCTTTGATACACAAGATTACCCAGCGGGAGATGGTCCTCTTGTGTACCGCCCGACCTTTTTGGCGCCCACGTAGCCAACAAAGAGCTGGTCATCCACCCGGAACTGTTGTGTGCGGTTGAGGTAAAAAGAAAGCGCACGTTTTGGGTCCAGACGGTGGAGCCTCTCTTCCTCTCTGGAAGGATGCGGAGGCGGAAAGAAGGTGGGCAAGGTGATGGTCTGCCCGATGTGGAAGGCAGTAACCACCTTCGGGAAGAAGGACGGACGCGTCCTAAGGACAACCTTGTCTGGATGCACAGACAGAAAGGGAGGCTTGCAAGACAGAGCCTGGAGCTCACTCACCCACTGAGCGGAGGTGATAGCCACCAGAAAGGTAGTCTTCAGAGAAAGAAGACGAAGAGGACAGTTATGGAGAGGCTCAAAGGGAGCGCACATAAGAAAGGTGAGCACCAAGTTCAAGTCCCACTGGGGCATCACAAACGGAACAGGAGGGAAAAGGTGTGTGATGCCTTTAAGAAACCCGTTAACGACAGGGGACTTGAAGAGCGAGAGCTGATCAGGTAGTCTGAGAAAAGCAGTAATAGCACCAAGATAGCCCTTGATGGTACCCAGGGCAGAGCCTTGTTGGGCCAATGAAAGAAGGAACCAAAGAACCTCAGAAAGAGGGGCAGAAAGGGGATCCACAGCATTTGCTGTGCACCATGCCACAAACTTGTTCCACCTGCAGGCGTATACCACCTTAGTGGAGGGACGCCTGGCTGCCAGAATTACATCACAAACTTCGGGAGGCAAGTCGAAAGGAATCAACTGCCGCCGCTCAATCTCCACGCAAGGAGGTGGAGACTGGACAGGTTCGGGTGGAGGACCGTCCCCTGCTGCGGCGACAGAAGATCCTCCCGAAGAGGCAGACGGATCGGGGGATCGACGCTCATACTGAGTAGCTCGGGATACCAAACTCTTCGAGCCCAGTCCGGAGCCACAAGAATGACTTGGGCCCGGTCGCGCCGAATCTTCTTCAACACTCTGGGTAGAAGTGGTATAGGCGGAAAGGCGTGCAACAGACCGCAACTCCACTCGCGACGAAAAGCGTTGCTGAGCGAGTGCCGCCTTGGAAATTCCAACGCGCAGAACTGATGACATTGCGCGTTCTCTTCGGTGGCGAATAGATCTAACCAAGGCTCTCCCCACTGTAGAAAGAGTCCTTGCGCCACCTCCGAGTGAAGACGCCATTCGTGATCCATCATGCACCTGCGGCTGAGTTCGTCCGTCCTGGCGTTCAGGGAACCTGCCAGGTGTTGAACCATCAGGAATATGCCCTGATGTTCCAGCCATGTCCAGAGACGCAGAGCCTCCTGACATAGGGTCCACGACCCCACCCCGCCTTGTTTGTTGCAGTACCACATGGCGGTGGTGTTGTCTGTGAACACCTGCACTACCGTCCCTTTGACAGAGGGAAGGAATGCCTTGAGTGCAAGTCGGACCGCCCGGAGCTCCAGAAGGTTGATATGGAGCCGGGACTCTGCCGGAGACCAGAGGCCTCTGATCTCCGCCTCTCCCATGTGACCGCCCCATCCCAGAAGGGACGCGTCCGTCACAACTGTGTGCTCTGGTTGGGGAAGGGAGAGGGATCTGCCCATGACCCATTGCCGGTTCGAGAGCCACCACTGCAACTGCCGTGCAGTCCCCTCTGAGATCTGGACGTAATCGGACAGATTCCCCTGATGCTGCGCCCACTGGAACTTCAGGTCCCACTGCAGAGCCCGCATATGCCATCTGGCATGATCAACCAGCAGGATGCAGGAGGCCATGAGGCCCAGCAGCCTCAGGGTCATCGGTACCGAAACCCAGGATAAAGGCCGAAAGATCGGAATCATAGCCTGAATATCCCGGACTCGCCGTTCGGGAGGATAGGCCCGAAACTGCGTTGTGTCCAGAACTGCTCCGATGAAAAGGAGCTGTGGGGAAGGAATCAGGTGCGACTTCGGCACGTTGATGGAGAACCCCAGCGACTGCAGGAGTTCGGCCGTAGTCCGGAGGTGGGAGACGACTGCCTGGGACGAGCCCGCCTTCAGCAACCAGTCGTCGAGGTAGGGGAAGACTGGAACCCCTGCCCGGCGCAGATGAGCTGCGACCACCGCCATCACTTTCTTGAACACCCGAGGGGCGCTGGTAAGGCCAAAGGGGAGCACGGTGAATTGAAAATGCTCGAGGCCTACCGTGAACCGCAGGTAACGCCGGTGGGCCGGCAGGACGGGGATGTGAAAATATGCGTCCTGCAAGTCCAACGCTACCATCCAGTCTCCAGGGTCGAGGGCAGTCAAGACCTGAGCTAGGGTGAGCATCTTGAACTTCTACTTTCGGAGGAAGCGATTGACGTTCCGGAGGTCCAAGATAGGACGCATGTCCTTCTGGTCCTTTTTGGGCACCAGAAAGTAGTGGGAGTAACAACCACGTCCTACTTCTGGGGTCAGAACGCGCTCGATGGCCCCCTTGGCCAAGAGGGCTGCAACTTCCTTTTGAAGAAGCACCAAATGATCCCCCGACATGCGGTGGCATTGAGGTGGCATGGCTGGAGGGGTAGTCTCGAAGGGGAGGGAGTAGCCCCTTCGGACAATGTCCAAGACCCACCTGTCCGATGTGATGGCACGCCAGTGGTGAAGGTGATGGCGGACCCTGCCCCCTACTGGCGTGCTGTGGACCTGAAAGGATGGACTAGGAGGGCTTGGAGGCCGCAGACGGGGCGGAGGTGGTGGCCTGACCCGCACGCTGGTTACCCGACCCGAAGACGCTTGCTGCGCGGGCCGGTGGCTGGGCAGCGGACGTGACTGGGCGCCCCTTCCGTGGCCACGAAAGGGGCGAAAAGCAGACTGTTGCGGAGGGCGCACAGTAGAAAGGCCCAGGGACTTGGCTGTAGCCCGCGAGTCCTTAAAGCGCTCCAGCGCATGGTCTGCCTTGTTGCCGAAAAGGCCGACACCATCAAAGGGCATGTCCATAAGTGTGTTTTGGACATCGCCCGAGAAACCAGTGGTCCTCAGCCAGGCGTGACAGCGCAGCGCCACTGTCGTTGCAAGCGATCTGCCTAGCGAGTCGGCGGTATCTAGGCCACACCGGATAGTATACTTCGCCGCATCTCTTCCTTCCGCAATGGCGCGGGAAAGCAGTGCCTGGGCCTCCTCAGGACACTGGGGTAGGACCTGCGCCACCGAATCCCACAAGGAGTGGGTATATCGGCCCAAAAGGCAAGCGGTGTTGACGGACCGCAAGCCAGCACTGGTGGAAGAAAAAACCTTCTTCCCAAATTGGTCCAGTTTTTTGGATTCCCTATCCGGGGGAGCGGTCGGGAAAGCGCTTTGGGAGGCGGAGGCTTGTACAACCAAGCTCTCAGGGGTGGGGTGTTGGGAAAGGAACAGGGGGTCACCCGGAGCAGGGCGATGGCGCCGGGCTACATTCCTATCCACAGGAGCCCCTGAGGTGGGCCTGGACCAGGTGCCCAAAAGAACGTCCGAAAGTGCCTCGTTGAACGGCAGCAGTGGCTCCGCAGAGGTAGCCGCCGGCTGAAGCACTTCCGTCAGGGGGTTAGTCCTGACAGCCACTGTAGGTAACAGGAGGTGCAGGACCTCAGCTGCCCTATGCAGCACCGTAGCAAAGTTTGCTCCCTCCTCCGTTGCCACGGAAGGAGGAGACAGCATGCCAATGTCTGGAGAGGTGTCCAGACCACTGGCCTCCCCAAGTTCCTCAGCCCAGTCCTGATCGTACTCACATTGGGCAGTGAGAGGGTCCTCAGACCCCTCCCAGTTCTCTTCGTCCTCCAAATCAGGGTCAATGTAAGGAGGAGGGCCATGTGGGACCCAAGGTCTCAGCGGCGCCGGAACCGGCATCGATCGACGTCGGTCGGGCGCCGAGTCCGGAGAGAACCTGGGGATGACGTCGCCCGGAGCCCCGGGCGGCGTCGTGAACGGCACCAGTGAAATCGACACTGGTGGAGGTGTCGTGAGGTCAACAGGCGTCGATCGGAGTTGTGGCAGCACCGGAGCCGGGGCCGGGGCCGGGGCTGGTGTCGCTGGCGGCGCCGATACCGGAGTCGCCGGTGGCGCCGTAGGAACCCCACTAGGGCCAGCGGGGCCCAAAGGCGCACCGGGGGGACCTTGAGGCCCGAAGAGGCGGGCCATGGCCAACAGGAACTCCTGTATTTCGGCCGGAGTCGCCGCCGAACCCGGATAGGGCGGGTAATGCGGCGGCGGCTCCACAGGCACTCCCGGAGCCGCGGGGACGGTGCCGACGGGACCCTCAGCCGAGTCACGCGACCGGCGAGGGGAAGTCGCCGAGCGATGACGCTTTTTCGACTTCTTATGCTTCGACTTACCGGAGGAGTGCGAAGACTTTGACCCCAAAGAACGATGAGGACTCCGCGACCGGTCCCTCGACCTCTCTCTCGACCGGGGCTTGGCTTGGCGCGGAGCCGACTGCCGGACCTCGAGGAGCTTTCGAGACCACTCTCGCAAAGCCTTCGGATGCAAGGCCCGACAGTCAGGGCACGACTTGGAGTCGTGGTCGCGCCCGAGGCTAGAGACAATCCTGATGCGGGTCCATGATCGACATCATTCGACCACAGGCGTCGCATGGCTTGAAGCCGGGCATCCTTACCGACACTGAAGGAGTCGTAAAGACTCGAGAAAACAGTGACAAAAAGTCACACAAAAATCAGTCAAAAATTGACTGGGGCACTGCTCTCTCCGGATTGCGCTTACTGGCGCGGAAAAAGAAAGAACTGACGTCAGCGCGCAGGGGCGGCGTCTAAGTACTGGCCACGACGTCATCCCGGCGATCCCGACGTCGACGACGGACACGGAGCTGCACGACGCCGCCTACCGACGCGCAAGGGTACTGCCACGCAAAACTTTCCGGATCCAGCCTGACGCCTGGGGATATTCTAAGGTAAGGAATCTGTCACTAACGTGTCTCTTTCAGATATCAGGAATACTGTCTGCTCAATCTGATTTGTAGGGTAGCATAATTGTGCCATGACAGCCGGTTACAACTCTATACAAGTATGGCGGAGTTCCTACACGTTTTGTTACAATCCAGTGTCCTGTGTTGTGTTTTCTAACCAACCTCGGTGGTGAAGCCTATGTGTTATACACCCAGTAGTACTGGCAAGGAGTTATGTTCAGTATACCCCCCTGTTTCCACTGGCATGCCATTTTCAGTATTGTACTTGCCATGTTTGTGTTTCACCCAGCTATAGGTAAAGTTACATGTGTGGGAAAAATTAGCACAGTGCTGTCTAATTATACAGCTAGTTGAGATCTAATGAGGTTACTCAGTGTAGTTACGAATCCTCGCCACTCCTCCGCTGTATTCAGTCCTTGCGTATTCCAAAGACAACCAGAACACTGACGACCGCTTGGGGCCTTCCTGAGGTCAAGGGCAACTTCAAGTGCGGCAACTGCGTGTCATGTGCCTTCACTCACAATACAAAAACATTTGAACACAAAAACATCAAACATACACTGGATTTCTTTGCTAATTGCAACACAAGAAATGTAATATATTGCATATTCTGCCCCTGTCAACTACCGTATATTGGACAGACACAACAACCGAAAAAAGCTAGGATTAGTCAACACCGTAGCCGCATCAGACACTCTGTAGTCAACGCCCCATTAGTCAGCCACTTCACCGAAAAAAAACACACAGCAGATGACATAAGGTGGCAAGTCATAGAAAGAGCCTCCATCCCAGAAAGAGGAGGAGATCTTACACAAATTCTCCAACGACTAGAATGTCGTTGGATAGAACATACTGACTCGATAGCGCAAGGACTGAATACAGCGGAGGAGTGGCGAGGATTCGTCACTACACTGAGTAACTAACCTCATTAGATCTCAACTAGCTGTATAATTAGACAGCACTGCGCTAATTTTTCCCACACATGTAAATTTACCTATAGCTGGGTAAAACACAAACATGGCAAGTACAATACTGAAAATGGCATGCCAGTGGAAACAGGGGGGTATACTGAACATAACTCCTTGCCAGTACTACTGGGTGTATAACACATAGGCTTCACCACCGAGGTTGGTTAGAAAACACAACACAAGGCACTGGATTGTAACAAAACGTGTAGGAACTCCGCCATACTTGTATAGAGTTGTAACCGGCTGTCATGGCACAATTATGCTACCCTACAAATCAGATTGAGCAGACAGTATTCCTGATATTAGAATAATTGTTCATACCTGTTAAACACTCTGCAAGCAATTACTACAATGCATATCCAATAAAGCAATTGTTGAATAAGGAAAGCGAAACAATCCAATGTGAGCATTTCGGCATGTTGTAAACAATAAGCCCAAATAACATATTAACAGAATTACATGAGCATTGTATATGATATGACTATCACTTACAGTTGTAAAGTCTTGTGCACTGAGCGGATCGTCTTACATGTGATAGAACAATGTTTAGAACACGTAATTTAGTGTCTTGACGTCACGTACCATTACTGAATTATCATATGGTGTGCCACAATGTCATACCAACCTTTACAGCCACTCAAGGCACAAATGTCAATCGTTTACCCTGAATGCTTCATCACACATGTACTATGAATGCTATATATTATGTTCTTTATTATGTAAATAATGTGGAATAACTGTCCTGACGTACAATTCCACACAATGGGCTAGCGCAAAATGGGTGAGTTCATTATACCCACCAAAACGCACACCGTAGGCAATCGTCTTGGCGCTGTTATGTACAATACATAGCACAGACCATGTAAATGGCACACGAGATCACTGTCCTTTAACAATATGGTTATCGGACACAAGTAAGCGAGCATTAAAACTAGGACACCCGGCCAGTCCCCACACTCAACAGAATTATCCAATTCATTACAGTATAAATTTACGCAATCTATAAATAATATCCATGCATAATACATGCCCCTTGAACTTGGATGGGCCTTATACACGCGTCAGGCAGCAGTCTGTTTTTTGTTTTCATTACTGATAACAGAAATACAGATCTCATCCGCTGATCACACTCCAGTCGGGTCTGAACATAGACTTTTGGCGGGAAGGCAGGCCTTTATAAATCCAGAGAAAGCATTGATCCCTTATCATCGTACCTGAGCAAACAGACACACGCTGTCCTGCTACTTGGAAGGATTGCCACAGGCTGCAGTTGATTCATTCTCCATAAGAGGTAAGCGGGCACACGCCCTGTGCTTGAATGCTGTCAGCACGGTGCTACATCACGTTTTCCCCGAGCGCACATTTTTTAATGCATTGACCTCTTCTTTTAGACACCAAAGTGAGAATATTCTCACCCTCCATATGAAAAAAGTATGGCCTCGTCATGATTGACGACAGAAGGAAGTAGCCTGCTTCCATGCATGCGCTCAGAATCGGAACTCGGTAAGCGCTGAGCCTTTATTAAATATATGTGCACTCCATTACAAGTGTCCCAGTACTTTTACCAATGCACAAGCTCCCTCCCCCTCTCTACAGACCCGTCTTGACAGCGCTTTGATCGTGCCATCTTCCACACACGTGGATCCTCACATTGTGCGCATTCACAAAATAGCCAGCTCACCACCCACCTCACACTTGGGGTAAGTTCCAGGTCTGTTCCAAGTTGCAATACTATGTCATGCCTCCAACCCCCACTTTTTGAATGCTAATTACTCGTTTCTCTCACGTGTGTAGCTCCCGGCTGGGACCCATGTGAGTATCCCTTTTTTATCCTTTGCACGGTGCCACACCCTCCACACAAGCCGGTCCATTACCCTTCAGGTACTATACAAACGAAACCTTAGTTCCACCACATTATACCAGTTGCTTAAAATGAGCCACATACTGACATTATCCCTCATCTTCTCATAGGTGTCCCTACGATCATAGGTCCTGAAGAGACCCTACACTGCACACAGGGTCGAAACGCCGTCGACAAGTTGCATAAACGAACCATTGTCCACCAGCACTGATCACTGTATCTAGCGCTGTATACTGTACATATATATGTAAATGGTCGTTTATATTAAGCATTGGAAACCTTGTATATATTTCACATATATGTCACTAATGTTCTAGGTTCCGTTTTTCACTGGGACACCTTTCACTCAGAACCATATGTCCAAATGCACTATTGTGTAACAGTATTTCATTTCAAGGATTATATAAATATTTTTGATTCAAAAACAAATCAGAGGTGTATTTGCTTCCTTCTCTCTCCAATATCTCTATAACCCAATATGTTGCCATTGTGCTCATATACATTGAGATTACTTCATTAAGTGTCCACAGGAGCCTTTGTCCTTTGATAATAAGTTTATTACCCTGGTTCCGCGTGAGTAGGGTTCCCTTGTTCCTGTCCTACTGGTAGTGGATTAAAGGCATGACAGATTACAAAACAACGTATTTGGAAAACTAACATGTAATATTGCTGGCTTTGGGCATTTGGCAAAGACAGTTTTTGTCTGGGACCATTTGTTAAGTACAGTTGAGTTGTAGACAATTTGAACAATTAATAAGACTGTACATTAAAAATGCGATTCAATCAACACATGCAAATGAGAGGTATGTCCTAATCACTCCTCAAACATATATGCACATTCCACTAAATAGCTCAAAAATAGAGGCACCCAAATTTACTTCAATTGCAAACATTCATTTATTTTATGTTGCATTTTTTCATCAAATGAAAGACATAGACAGATTCATAGTGTTCAACATAAAATGTCAAAGAGGTTACTCCAAGGTGGAGGTGGTGAGTAAAAGTTAGTGCTCGTGTGTGGGATAGAAAAAGAAAAGGAGAGAAATCATAAGGAAACATCCAAGGGATAAATAACTTGGATTCTAAACAAAGAAGGATCTGGCTACGATTCCCAACAAGGCCAGTATCCCTACTGTGATGAGCCTGCCCCTTGATCTATAGATGGTACGATTTTTTGAAATGGTTTCTTTTGATTCAGACACAGAGAGACATCATCTGTGATTGGGGTAGGAAGGGGTGGAGTGCAGGCCCACTAGGGGAATGTCGAAGTTTCGACCCTAACGCAAAGGGTGATTTGGGTCCTCTGCTGCGGGTCTTCCTCAGGACAGGAAAAAGGGGGAACCTAGAAGGTAACCATACAATCAGATTGGGGTCTCAGTCAGTATAAAATAGAATAAAATGCGGTAGGCCAACTAGTTGCCACAAGTACGGACCTATATTCGACGATGTCTGTTCACTGCCCCCACGCGGTGGGTAGTCGGTAAGTGGAATGCGCAACATATGTCTCCAGTATGGTCATGTTAGACGAAACAAAAGCCATCAATGACTAGGTGAAAATCTACCATAATTCTAAAAGGCACTCACCCGAACATGGGTCACGGTGTGGCGGTCCGTTGGTTAAATCACGTTACTTGTAACACCGGTCACTAAATTCTTCATAAGGGGATAAATCACCCCAGGGCGCTAAAAACATGAAACTGAAACAGATATAAACCTACGTTAGACCCAGGTGCCATCATCTATTATCATAGTGACACACACAACTAAAGTGCACAAGTGACAAACAAAAAACTAAAAAACTGCCTGCAAGTTGCAAAACGATTCATTAAATATAAAGGTCGATTCACCCGCCTGGAAATAGCGGCGTGAAACCTCTTAGTTTTATTTTAAGGCTGCCATAGATCCTTGATAAATGAAAAGTTCTGGAAGAACAGAAAGCACGCATTAAATACTGGCACACTGCTGCCAAAAGCCATTAACCAAAACAGGGCTTGCACGGGGTAGCATTTACCTGAAAGATGTACAATAAGGGTCCGCACACGTCGGTGTCTTGTTTCCAACTGGCAAGACCGATGTACACCCAGGCACAACCATTTAAAGCCGTAGCGCCGGCCTTCAATGTGCACGTAGCCGTCGGGCGCGCAGCTGACGCGTCCCGATCGGTCAGAAAAGGAAAGACTGCTCTACGCTCACGGGGCCTGTCAGGAGTTGCTGGTAGGGAAAACAGACTCGGTCGAATACCGTAGTGTTGAAAGGAAGGTGAACACATCCCGGTGTATTGTAGTAGAATCTAGAGGCATCAAGTATTCGCATACGGAGCCGATTTCAATGGAATATACAGTTAGTGAATTCCCACACAGAATTCACCGGGGCATGTCGTAATAAGTATTGATCCCATGTTTTGAGGGAGATGGAATGTATTTTAGGCGTGATACGGAAGTGTCTGTACATGGGTGAATAAACCAAATACAATAAAGTGCATTATATACAATATTTATAAAAGTTTTTCATCATAGATTGTTGGAAAACGGAGCAGTATCTGTGAGGCCTGCACAAATAACAAGTCACATTTGTCCTCCACTGGGAACCAAACACCCTAGTGAAGCGCCTGACTCTCAGAGGGTAGCGTTGCAGAGCAGTCTAAGGCTTACTCAGTGGAGGTGGTGTGGGCTAGTAATTGCCATTACAGGTGCTCAGAAATAACACTCAATACGTGATTGTCCAGTCTGTACTTTGCTTTATAAAAGTAAGAGTACATTTATTAGACACTCACACTACTCAATACTATGCACCAATTTACAAATATACATAAGCTGTTGGAATTACTTGGTGACATTGCATAACATTTCCACCCCTCCCAAAGGGGGGTGGGGTCTAGTACCACCACTCCCATGTATGCACATCATCTTGCCCCCCTAATGCAGTTAGTCGAACATAACCTGGAGCGAGGGCCCTGCGCACTGGCACCATCCCAGTGGCGACCCACCCCGTTATCTCAACAAGCATTTAAACTAGGCACACCTGCCCTGGTGACACATAACCCTGACTGAACATGTCATACTGACCATATAGTATACACCCCCTACATCCTAGGGGCTAACAGTCTGGGTTGTTCTTCACCTAACGCAGCAGCAAGAATACATCTTTGGGCACCACTTTAAATGAGGTACTTTTTATAGCGGATTACAGTTGTAATGCATTGCAATCACAGCCTCTAAAAGGCATCACAGGTAAAATCACAGGATTAAGCATTTACAGCCAGACACCCTAGCAGGAATGTCTGGCAACATAACCCCACTTCGCTTATGACTCCACCTTACACAGGTACTTCAGATAACACGTGACTTGCAGTCCCTCTAAAAAGAAATAACATAGGTAAATGCATTTGTGGTGCAATTACACCTCTTCACCTCCAGGGGATGCCCTTCTCCAGACATCCCCAACTCAGCCCTTCTCACCTTGAGGCAGTCCCTAAGGCACCCCCAGCTGCAGAACAAAAGTTCCAGCCATGGGGATGCTGATGACGCCTAGCTGAGCCCTTGAGGGGTTATTCTTTTGAGTCCCCTGGAGACTTAGGGATGGACTTTCCTCTTCGTGCTGGGGGAGGCTGCCTTGCTCCTGCAGCTCCCCCTGCACCTTGGCGCACACCTTGTTGTGACCCCGTCCTCCTGGGGCCACCACACGCAGAAAAACAGCGGTTTTCCCTTGCAGGCCGGTCCGGGCCTGCAAGGCATTATGGGGCGAGGCTCTCCTGCCTCGTAAATATGATAGCAGCGGCTCTCCTGCTGCGTCGGGGAGAGCCGCATGTGGGCCTCCGGCTGCTTTGTTCCCTCGTTGGAGGGTCCGGTCCCACCCGGACCCCCAGGTGAGTGTCACAGCTCAGGGAGCCCACGCCAGGCTGCTCTGGCCATTTGTCGGGGGCCCGGTCCCACCTGGGCCCCTCGCTCTCTTTTGGTCCCCCTCGGGGTCCCGGTCCCACCCGGGAACCCCGCACCGCAGGCTCGCTGGGGAGCCACTCGAGGAGCCCACCCCGGTGGCTCCCGTCGGCTCCCCGTCTGGGCAGCACCCTTGTGTGCTGCCGCGGGAGCCGGCTTCCCTCTTCTGGTCTGCCCGCTACATCGGGCAGACGCGAGGCTGTTTCCCCGCTCCAGCAGGTCTTCGGGGGGGTGCGACGGCACTCCCCCCACCTCCTCTGCACTTCGGGGCCCGGGGATGGGATCCCGGGCCCCCCCACAGGGACGCCTTCACAGGGAGCACAACGGCGCTCCCCGGCTTTACTTCCGGGCGACGTGGCCCGGAGTTGGGATCCCAAGCCCCTGGAACGTCATTACGGGGGGCGCGACGGTGCTCCTTGCCCTCCGTTGTTGCCGGGGGCCAGGGTGGGCTCCTGGCACCCCGATTGGGCCCCTTCACGGGGAGCGCGACGGCGCTCCCCAACTTTCGTCTTCGCGGGGGCGCGACGGCACCCCCCACCTTCAGCGGGCCCGGAGTTGGGATCCTGGGCCCCTTTTCACCATCTTCACGGGGAGCGCGACGGCGCTCCCAGACTTATCTTCTGTTGGGGGCAGCCACCGGGACCTGACCCACCCTGGGGGCATTTTCTGGACCGGCGGCAGAGCCCCACGCGCTTCGTCGTCGGTCGGCCAAAGGTCGCCTACCTTCTGGGGGGCCTATCTCAGCCCCCAGGGGACCGATCTTCACGATTTTGGCCTCTTCTTGCTCCTGGCGGCGCCCCCCTGCCACCGGGAGCACTCTCTTTCGCCCTCTGGGTCTCACAGAGGGTGGATTCAGCAGGAAGCTGTCTTCACTGGCTCCCTGCACCAGCCTGTCATTTGGCTCTTTCTTCTCCTTGCGCAGAGGCCCAGGCTTCTGTTCCCTGGTCCTGGTCTCCCCTTGTGGCGCAAGTCAGGGTCCTGGGCCAGTCTGGAGGTTCTTCCTTCCAGCTGCCCATGGTGCCAGGCTCCAGCACCAGTCGTCCTCAGCAGACCACACCCCAGAGAGAGCTTCTCTTCCTGTGCAAGACCTTTCTAAAAGAATTTGGAGGGGGCTGGCAGGAAGTCTCTTCTTGCCCTATCAGGCAGCGACACCTCACCTCTCTGCCCCTGCTCCCTCCTTCCTGCCCAGGCCTCTGGGTTTGTTCAAAATGGCGTCGTCCAGGGGTCTTATGCCACATGGTCTCTGAAAGCCCCTTCCCCCCTCGCTGCCTTCTCTCCAGAGCAGCTTGGTGCCTGGCACCAGGTGACAGCTGCTGATGGATGAACCTGTAGCTCCACCCATCTTCTCTTCTTGGAGTGGAGGCTTTCGCCCTTGGAATGCTTGTTGTGCAGGGCTGGCTTGGGGAGGAAGGTCATTAATTCAACCTGGCCGGGTCAGCCCCAGCCAGGCCCTGGTTATGAGCTGACTCAGAGAAATATGTAATTTCTGGATGACCCAAAAGCAGTACAAATATGACTTTGGACTCTGCAGAATACTTCTTCTCACATAGGTTACAGTGGACTTTGGTGCGTGTCTGGAATTTGTAGGCCCTAGGAAAGTAAAACTAGCCCAGGTGCTCCCCATCCTCATAGGAGAATAATGGAATAAAAACAGTAAAGCACACTGACTTTCCCTCAAATGTTTCTTCCCATTGTAGAAAGCCTATTCCATGTCACCACCCAATTCTGCATAAGTCCTGCCACACCATTCACTTTGTAGCTGCTCCTGGGCTGCGCACATCAGGAATCTGTCCTGCGCAGCCCTTACACTTGTGCACACGCATGTACACACGTGTTTGCATGTAACCAGCCCAGTGCCCCTTACTCTGGCTGCAGCGCAGTGGCCTACTCGCGCCAGAGGGACACTGGTAAAATACACATGCAGTCCCTTTCATCATGAGTTCACTGTGGGTGAGTCCCAACTTATGAGGCTCTCCCACAGTAAAAGCTCAACAAATAGGTTTTCAAAAAGTGAAAAATCTGTGCAGCTCAGATGGTCAGAACCACCTTCTAACACACACCGTGCCCAGCTGATTCCTACAGGGAAGAAATAGCCACTCTACATCGGTATTCTTCCCGTAGTCAGCGAAAACTAGTTATAAGGGGTTCTGACCAGACCCCCCTTACTCACTAGTTATCCACTCATACCACCTACTCCTCCCATCCATGAGCCCTCCACCCATGACAGGGATCCCAGACTACCCTAAGAACCCTCCGGGCTCTAGGTTAGATACCTCTAGGTCACTCACAGTCTACATGGAGTCAGCCTAACTAGGCTTACCTTTGCCCTTGTAAACGCAACACTATGCCTACCAGTTCTCTGGACAAGGGTACAGTGCCTCAGCAGCGATGCGGTCTCCTGGGACAGGTCTACATCCTATCCCCGGGGTCACTAGCTGGTCTCCCTTCCAGAGTTTGTTCCAACCAGTACCCTCTCTCCTTTTGGTCCTTGCACCCCAAAGATGCAACCTCTCTGGACCCTCAGCCTGCCGCTGGGGTCATTCAGCTGCCACCACCCTTTTGGGATGACTGTCTTCCCTAAAGAAAGCACAGCCATTTGTACCTTCCCCACACAGAAAAGCACCTTTGGCCACTGGCCTGGCTCCCTGATAGGACCTCAGACCGGCCTCACCACCACACTGGCAGTGCCAGGGAGGAACACGGAGGGTGCCTCATCAGACATCCTACAGCTCATTCCCCCCGTCAGTAGCTCCACACAAACTACCCCGGGAACCTAGACCCCCTTCCTTGTTCTCCGCTGCGAGAACAGGGCCTATGCACCCTTCCCTCCGAGAGGCACGCTCTCCTCCCGGAGTACCCTTAGAGAGCCTGTGGGCCCCGAGTTAGCTACACCCAGGCCCACCTCTCATAGCTCTCCCCGGTCTCCCTGCAGCGCCTTGGGAGACCGTCCAGGGACCATCATGATCCCTGGATGGCCTGCACCACCCCATCTGAAGAGCAGGGTCCCTTCACTTAAGATAGGCCCCACCTGCCTTCAGGGTAGTACTACCACCCTCAGCCAGGGACCCTAAAGATCACGGCTAGGCCTGCACCACTCCTATTGGAAACACAGGGTCCCTTCACTTAAGATGGGCCCCACCTGCGTTCAGGGTGGTACTACCTCACTCAACCGGGGACCCTAAAGATCCCGGCTAGGCCTGCACCACCCTATTGGAAACACAGGGTCCCTTCACTTAAGATGGGCCCCACCTGCGTTCAGGGTGATACTACCTTGCAGAAGTCCACCTCCTGCCCAGAGCTAGGGGGAACCCCCCATGCTCCTGGTCCTGGGGTCCAAGTCCCACAGGACCTACCCGACTGGTTACCGGCTAGGCATCGCCCCAGCCACCACCTCAGGTTCACACACAAGCTTCAGAATGACATCCTGTTGCTTCCTTGGGTAACCACCTACCCGACCCTGACATCTCAGGGTCCACCACTAACCCTTCACCTGGAATCCAGGGAGCACATCACCCCCTCTCAGATCTCCACTGGGTCAGTTACCTAGCACACCTAGTGTCCCTAGAGGCTACCACTACACACCCTAGCTCAAGAACTAGCCTCCTTTGGGGCCACCCACTACCATGGGCCACCCCTGGGTTGCTCACCTTCCCCACCAGGTAACCTGGGGGGCCTGTCGGACACACAACTCTACCACACCCTCCTCCCACAGTGGGAAAATTTTCTTGGGGTCCCCCACCTTGGGAACCCCTGGGGTGTTACTACCTGGGGTAAAGAAACCTCCTGCCCCACCCTTCCAGTGGTTTTGGCCTGCTCCAATGGCAAGAAAACTTTCAACGGCGGAAGGATATCTGGGGCCCCTTCTGTGGAAACCCTACCTGCCCTTAAAAAGCGCGGGAATCTCCCAGGACCCCTACCTCTCCTGTCCCCCACAAAGGTCACTCTACCCCTACACCCCCATCTGTGATGTAGGTATCAGTTGCTGTCCCTATCTCTTGAGGAGACACCCTCCTCATGCAGGTGTAGTGCGTGTAGTGTTAGGGTTCAAAGGTGTACAATACGGCTTAGAACACTTGTATGCAATCATTTCCTGGAAAGCACCATCCCGCTATCACATGATAATCAACATAACTCAGTCATATCAATACAGTTTACATTTAAACCATAATATCTTGACATGACATGTGCACGGGGCTTTCCTTTCCCATACTTTTAGTTCACATAACCACAACTTTGAACCCTTCTCAGAGCCTTGTGCTCTTCCATTTGCTCATTACTGCATAGGTAATGTGTGGCAAAACTGGACTTATCAAATGCTATAAATGCGCACCAGAATGGGATACTATGTTTCCCGCCGCTAGACACCAATGTTGGAAAACGGGGCAGTATCTGTGAGGCCTGCACAAATAACATGTCACATTTGTCCTTCACTGGGAACCGAACACCCTAGTGTAGCACCTGACTCTCAGAGGGTAGCGTTGCAGAGCAGTCTAAGGCTTACTCAAGGGAGGTGGTGTGGGCTAGTAATCGCCATTACAGGTGCTCAGAAATAACACTCAATTGATTGTCCAGTCTGTACTTTGCTTTATAAAAGTAAGAGTACATTTATTAGACACACACACTACTCAATACTATGCACCAATTTACAAATATACATTGTTGTAGGGATTCTGTACATACACAGAGCTATGCACAGGATAATAGGACCTCGGAATATAGTGGTGAGCCAACAATAAACCTTAGCACCTAAAACCCCAACCCGACTAGCTGTAGCGTCTCATTAGCAACAATGCTACCAATGATTAGACAACCCAGAACACGGTATCTCTCTCTCAGGACTCGCAGTAGCAAGAACACCCTTTCATACTTCACTCATACCTGTCCACAACGCGCGTAAGAAGAGACACTGTATAGTTTAAAATGTTTATTTCAACTAACGTGCTCTAAGATACAGAACACGTGCCAGTACTATCAGCATAATGATAAAATAAGCAGCATAGTTACAACTCCATAGAATACAAACGGGGAAAGCATTTCATAAAGCAGTGGATATAAGGCTAAATGACCTTACCACCCTCCCCGTGCTAGTAGCTAGTTTATTATAAAAACAAAAGACCTCTGGGCTTTGACTAGTGAACCCCCATACCTCAATATCTAGATGCAAAGTTTACATCATCAGATACAAACAGCTCTTCTCTCTGGAAAGGTTGTTCTCCAAGTGTCTCTAACAGTGAAAAAACACAATATTAAAGGCACATGAATTTCTCCAAGGCAGCTGTAAATAGAGTGTTATGTCTAAGTGCGGGGGACTGGCCAAATCAGCAGGAACAAGGGACGTTGTTTTTCGACCTTGTACATGGTGTGCAGACGTAGCCCAAAAGGAAACAGGAGAAGAGGTGAAAGATAGAAATGCAGACAGCGCTAAAATAGCCGGGCAGAAGCATAGGCTTGAAAAACAACGGCACAAAGGAACGTGCGCAAAAAAGGCCTCATGGCAGCTAGGCCTAAGCCAACGTAGCAAGGCAGACCAGGAGGCCACAAACCACACGACACCCTCCCCTGGGCAGTCAAACGTTCAAGAAGACGACAGAGTCCAAACAAACTGAGCAGAACAGAACGGATGTTGTGAAGCGAACCCCAGGAAGGACAACGAAAGGGAGACGTGGAGAAAAAAATCAAAAAACAAAAAGATGTGTAGATATCCAGTGAGGCAGGTCGCAGAAAGCGAAAACCCTCTCAATCCAATAGAGTGCAAGTGCAAAAAAACGCCACACCTTCCAAGAGGACATCATTGGAATCGTCGGAAAAAAGCGACGCCATCCAGTCAAGTAAATCAAAGCTGCAGTCATGGTCCTCGCAAGAGGGAGCAGCAAACAGCATTGCGGGACAACTTGCGTGATACTCAATATAACTCTGTTGTAGGAGATTCTGAGCAGCCGCCCAGATATCCCATTGTGCCAAAATCCCCAGTGCAGCCGCACGCGCCATGTAGCCTGCAGCGGAACAGTCCCGTTCATGGGCCTCTAGGGGACCCACCAACTGAACAAAATCCGGAACAGACAGACGTATTGGAGAGGCAATAATCCATGGCCCACGAGAATGGACATCTGATGCAAGACATCACAGGTTGCACGCAAGTGAAATACGCAAAGCGAAAAGAAAGTGTATAGGACACACTCATTGTCGCCAACGGCAGGATGCCGAAGCCAGCGAGGAGGTGTTCACGGAGCATCTGGAGCCGACCTGGCTCGAGAAGGGCCCATGGAGGTGAAGCCATTGCGCAGTAAACAGACCAACAGCAGGACACCAGCCGCCAGGGCGAGGATCAGTGGAAAGCCACCAAAGACGCTGGAAAAGATGGAATGAATAAAAGCCGGTATTACACCAAAAATAGTTTGAAAAGAGGTCACAAGGCCAGATCCCACAACTTTAAAAAAAGTGCACCAGACCTTCAGTGCGGGACGCATTAAAAACACGGTGAATCAGTTCACCGAAATGTTGTGGGAGGTTAGGGTTCAAAAGGGCCTGTATTTCACTGTGGGTACTTGCCACCTGGAGAATGAACGTCTCCCGGGCAGATGTGAGCATAACCTCCTGGTTCAATAATAGCGCCTTTATTCTGCTCAATTTATTGAAATCCACCTTCAGAGTAGGAATGGAAGGCCACACAGAACTATCTATGATGTCGTGCGGGGGAGGAAAAAGCACATTTTTGCAGCAGACAACCCTGTGGGAAACAGTAACAATATATGGTATGCCGGCCAGCAGGCCACAGCAGTCTTGGTTATTTAAAAGCAAATAGTTACCATTAGCAAGCACAGTGAAAGTAAGAGAAATAGCAGGAGCTGGAATACCCTTTAACACACAAGCAAGATTCGGAGCCGAAACGTTACAAGCTCCGTGCAACTTAATGTGTTTGCAAATAAGGGAATGACCCACAGTTGAATCGCATGACTCCCCCGTGAGAAAAACCTCCCTCCCGTCTCTAAGGCATTTAAACATGAAAGGCAGGGACCAAAGTTCATGCAGGAAGGCACTGCCCAAAGGCTGGAAACGGCCTACAGGATAATGCTTCATGCACGAACTAAATTCAAACAATGAAAAAGGCAAAGCGATAACCCCGTGTACTAGCCACACAGCAGAATCCAATTCCGCAATAGAGAACGGTAAGGGCTCTATCTTTTCAATATGTAACAGAGTGTATGCTGCATCCTTCATGGACATGAATCGCTGTTTCTCAGTCAAATTAAAAGGTGAAAATAAGGCAGAGGTGTTCAAAAATTGCCAAGGAACTTTCCCCATTTTAAGTGTTTGCAAAGTCCATGCAAACTGCATTACTGAACGCAATTGATCCTGACCATGATACAACACAGAAACATCATCTTGTACAATATCAACAACAGAGGAAATAATATTCTCTAAGGTGTAAATACGGGAAGACAGGGTATTAATACTATTGTCAACAACAGCAAGCACCTTTTCCAAATTTGCTTGATCGATTTCCCGCAGACGGGAAGCAGCTTCAATTTGCGAAAGCTTCCAGAGTTCATTATAAGTTTCATAAATGAATCTCTTAGGTCGAGGACCACGAGGCCCCAGAACAAAATCGGACAGATCAATGTTGCCTGATAGGAGCGATAAATGTTGTTTAACAGAATCTAGGGAAGAGTGCTGCAACCACTGTTTACATAATTTACCAACAGAATATGTCGTCACAGTACGAGAGTCAGAAAACCGTGGATCAGGCCTATCCTGTTTGTAACCAGGAACTGAGTCATGAAAACGCAATTGGCAGGCATTGGATGCAATGGGCCAAGCCAACCAGGGTGACTGAACCAACATAGAGACATTAAACGAATTGTTCAGAAACAAAACCTGCAATTCGGTAAGGGACATATTAAGGTATAAGCTTTTGTTGGGAGTGGAGGACAAGACAGGAAAGGATGGGGCATTCAATTGTTTGGACGTAGCCAAGCCCCAACATGTTTGATAGACGGTCTGATTTAAAAATAGAATTTGGGCTGGGATGAGGCAAGCACGGTGCAAGGCTTCTGTGCCCTGCACCTGCCATGCTTTTGTGCCCCAAATTGATTTTAAATCTATGATGTCACGCCAGGGTTCATACCCACCGATAGCCAAGGTGCTTAAAAAGGAGCCGGAATATAGAAATTTTGTATGGGTCAACATTATTTTCTGTGTAGAGGAAGTGTTTAATTTAAAGAAATAGGACCCAGGGTTCGATCTGTTAAAATCTGTAAAATAAGTAAACTTATTTCTAAGAGTTTGGGAGCTACCTGGCGAAGGGGTCGGACAATGTTCCCATTGGGTATAATTAAAAAGTCCCCGAAGGGTACTGGGTTTATGGAGAAAGTGGTTGCCCCAATGCTGGTAACAATACAAATCAGCATAATTTGCAGAACTCATGTACAGATCTTCAGCATGAAAAGCAGCATA
This sequence comes from Calotriton arnoldi, assembly GCA_963921515.1. Classification (NCBI taxonomy): domain Eukaryota; kingdom Metazoa; phylum Chordata; class Amphibia; order Caudata; family Salamandridae; genus Calotriton; species Calotriton arnoldi. The sequence continues at coordinate 115,760 of CAWUFW010015193.1, read as the reverse complement.
ATATTTCAAATCAGTAAATAATGCTTCAACTGCATGCACATCCCAATCATCAGAATGAATATTACTTTTTATGACATCACCCATTGAAACACGAAGGACATTTGGTACATTAATAATTTCGGTTGGACCATGAATTTGGAAGTTCACCGCATCCCAAACGATGCCATCAGCAACTGGAAACGCTGAAATGTTCACAAATGTGTGGTCTCGCTTCATGATGTGCGATGAAGAATGTGGAGCCAAAGTTCCACCGACAGAGTTCACCGCAGAGCGTTCTGGCAAATAGTGTCCATTGATGAGCAGAAAAAACACTGTGACAAAGCCAATAGACGAACAAAAAAATTAGGAAAAGTACCAACCAAATGTATGTCCATGGGGGGGATCAAAAAATTGTCTCTGAACCAGGATACAAAAATACTGAATTTGGATGGGACAAGTGATGAAGTGGAATCCGAGTCAAAGGAATAACGTGTTGGGCTCAGTGGCGTTGTTGGTAGGTGTGCCACCGACTCGTTAGCGGGTTAGGTATACTCAGACTCGTCGTTGCAGGGGGAGTCCGGGTAGTCGAGTATGCGATCAGGCAAATCTACCATCTCGATGGCAACATCAGTGACCGTTCGGGCAGGAGAGCCACAAACATTCGTCCGGGAAATGACAGGACAAGAGACCGCTGGTGTAACACTATTCAGGATCGGCCAGATGTTGTAGCTTGACATTTTCCACTGAGATGTATCTGTTCTCTTTGCGACCAGGAAGCAGTGGTAAGATGCCTGTACGAGTTCCCTTCAAGCCAAGGACTGGAACCGGTGCACGATAAGAGGGGCCAAATTCTTTTTTGTTCTCCACCTTCTCTCGAACCAGATCTCCAATCTTCGGAAGCCAGCCCGCAACCGGAATCTGCAGTGCAGCGTCTGTGGCTGAAGGTAAATGTGCAATCGCAAGTTTGTCTCGGGCTTCTTGTAAGTCCTGCAACATAGTAGAATGGTTATCTACATCAAAGATGGCAGATTGCGCCTCCATGTCTAGACCATCAAGGTCAGGCACAAACATTCTTATGCCAAAGAGCATTTCGTATGGGGTCCGCCCACCCAGAGGTCTTTTCGGGAGATTATTAAGTGCACGTTGTACGGTATACAAGTGGGCCAGCCAGTTCCTGCCAGTACCTAAGACTCTAGCTGTCAAGGATTGCTTTAAGTCACGGTTCATTCGTTCAACAATCGAATTGCCCTCAGGCCGATACAGTGACGAAAATTTCACCCGCACCCCCAGTGAACCCATTGCGTCCTTGTAAGCCTTAGAGGCAAACGCTGGACCTTGGTCAGAATGGAAGGTGCCGCAGGCGAAAATTCCCACAAAGACACGCAAATCCCTTATGATATTTCGAGCGTCAGCACTCCGTTGTGGCCAGACCCAGATGAAACGTGTGCACGAAGCCACTGCAACTAAGATATTTTTATATGCAGTGTCTGAAGAAAAGGGACCGCAGTGATCCAGGTAAACACACCCAAAAGGTCTGTTTGAAATGCAGAGCGGGGTCTGTGGTGGCCGTGTAACCGTGGAAGGCTTAATCTGCTGACAAACGTCACAAGAAAGCACATAAGTACGGGTTTGTTTGTATAAACCATGCCACCAGTAACGCTGCTGCAAGATGGAAACTGTCGCAGACACCCCAGCATGAGCCGAAGCCATGCCTTCGTATGCTGCAGTAATCAAGGAAAGTCTGCGGTCAGCGTTGGGAATCAGCCGATCACCAACGTCTGGAATTCTTACATAAGGAGCCTGTTCGGGACCTAATTGATAACAGTATTTGGAAGGGAATCCCCGTGGGTAATTAGCACCTTCCGTTGTCGCAGCAATAGCTGCTAGAATATCAGAATCTATTTTAGACATGGATCTGGTAACTGCTGCGACTGAGCACGTGGCTACTGCTTACTTGGCAGCTTCATCTGCCAAGCCGTTACCAACAGCGTGTGCGGCCACACGCTGGTGGCCAAGAGTGTGTACCACCTGTGTGAGAGGCAGACGTTGTTGTAAATCTGCCACTCGAACCCAAAGCATTTTATGCTTAATTGGGCTGCCTTTTGCGTCTCTATAGTCATTTTGTGACCAAAAGAAGAGATTGTCATTATAAGACTGAACACAGTAGTAGGAATCGCATACAATAAGAGTGGTCACATCCGGATTAGCGAACTCGAGTGCTAGCACCAATGCACGCAGCTCGGCCAATTGTGCAGTACTGTCTCCCAGTGCTTGAGTATGCACTACAGTAGATTTAAATTTTCCGTTCACAAAGGAACCTGCAACAATAGCACATGCTGCTGAATAAGCATGCTTGGAGCCCGTGGCAGGCTGTGCCGAGCCATCGGTATAGATAATACATTCGTATTCCTCAAGCGGTAGCAAGGACAGAGGAGGAGGATGAACGAATTCATACTGTAAAAACTCCGGAGTCTGAAGAGAAGAATCAAAAATAAAAGTGACATCTGGAGACGTCAAAGATGTTGCCCATTGAATCCAACGGGGGTGCAAAGCTTTAGAGTTCGGAACACTTGCTTTCGTCACTGCCTCTAGGGCAGGATAGGGTGTTACCACCAAAATGCGTTTTCCCTGTGCCAGTGCACGTTCCTTCAGAATCGCCATTTGCACTGCAGTTAAAACTTTCTCCACAGAGGAAAAAGCGCATTTCTGCTGAAGTGTATAGATGTGACTTGTATGCAATCGGTACTGTGTCACCTTCGTTAAAGGTCAAGTACGTGAAATCCACTGCCCCTGGAATGATTCTAATCACCAGGTTGGTGTGGTTATCACGAGTCAACAAGTATTTAGACTCAAGTAAGTCTGTCTGCAAAGACTGCAGAATGGAGGAATGCTCCGGAAGCCAGCATGACTTCGAAAAGTTAGGTTGTATCAAGGAATACAGTGGCTTGATACGCTGGGCATATTTGGGAATGTAAGTACGCCCGAAGTTCAGAAAACCCAGTAAAGACTGAAGTTTCTTCAGAGTAGTAGGAGGGCACAGAAGTGCACATTTCTCCAGAAAATGGGGGGCTAAGCCCTTACCTTCATTGTTGAGCTCATAGCCCAAAAACAAAACGGTAAATTCAGCAATATGAGATTTGGCAAAGTTAAACTTGTAGCCTAGAACCGCAAATTCTAGAATAATGCGGTCCACTCTGGAAAGATGCGGGAATAATTCGTCGTCAGTCAGATAGATATCATCGACGTACGAACATGCATCTGGGTCTATGCCATCTAACAAAGAGACAACACGAGCAGCGAATACGCCCGGACTGTTCTTGTAGCCCATAGGTAAACGCCTGAATTTGAATAATTTACCACTGGAGGTAAAAGCGTTCCATTGGCTACTCTCCGGGGCCAAGTTGTGCGTGTAGAATCCATTGGATAGGTCAAGTGTCGTTTTATATTTTTTACAAACAAGACTGTCTACTAGCGCAGAACTATGTGTGTTTTGCACCGCAAAGGTCCGACAATGAGAGTTCAAATGCTGGTAATCCAAAACTAAGCGGTACGATCCATTGGGTTTAGAAACCGCGAAAAGGGGATTATTCATCGGTGACTCGCATGTTTCAATCACTCCCTGATATTCCAACTGGGTCAGAATTTCGGAAACGGGACCTTTAGCTTCCCGTTTGATGGGATATTGGGGTTGTGGCTGTGGTAGGGACCGCAGAGGTATTTCATGGGGTGGTGATTCTTCATCCCCGCCCACATGGTTGCGGTATAACGCTGGAGCCAGGGACACAGCCCATTCAGCTGCAAGAGCCTCTGCTTTGTCTTTTGGGACGTGTCGAGAAATGCTCGGAAGGATTACCTCCTCCCCTTTACGCGCAAGTACGAATGGGGGCGGCCAATCCGCCTCCGCTAACAAAATGTCATACGAAGAGGTCAGATTTTCCCAAAAAATCCCTTTTATAATGCGCTGTATATCACCTTCGATTTGAATTACAATATTATATAGTCTGTCAGGGGGAGCCACTCTGGTGTCAGCTGTCTCGACAGTAATGAATGTTTCAGTTGCTGTCGCCTCCACATGAGGACGTAGCGCCTCCCGCACTATGGTAACTTCCGCGGCGCTGTCTAGGAGGGTCACTGCCCACGTCCAATCCAGGAGTCTCGTTCTCACCGTCTGTGGCATATCTCGCTGTTACAGCGGCACCTTTTTTCTTCTGAAATTGTGGGCGAGAACGTTGAAAATCGTCTGGTTTCCCTCTGACTTGTTGTCGAGGTTGGTCTCGTCCCTGTGGATCCTCTCGACCCCTTCCTCTATCCTGGCGATCTCCTCCACCAGCCTGCGAAGATGTTGGTGCCTGTGAAGAACGAGGAGAACGCGAATCAGGGACTTGAAATCTCTCTGGAGATTTAATTCTCGCCCTATCACGCAAATCATAAGTGCGTTCAGAAGAGACGGAAACCGGGGATGCACCTCGCGACCCCGGCTTCTTCTGTTGCTTACCCTGTTTTTTCAACCGCCAGCTCTTTTTAGTAAAAACTGGTTTCTCATCTTTCTCAGACTGAGTTTTTGGTTGTTGTTGCGATTGTGTTTGTGTTTTAGAAAAAGGCTTAACTCCCAGGCTATTGCGACCAATGGTTTTGTAAGCCTGAGCAATAATTTTCGGTAATTCGCGAGGCTTGTCCAATTCTGGGACCAAAGCCAAAGCTTTAGCTACTTGAAAGTTCACTGCATCGCCCTTGACATTCGCAAGGATCAACTCAGCTACTACGTCGAACACTCCCACCAGTCTCATCCCTAATTCCACAGCCGCTTCAGGGCCATGTTCATCCTGTTTAATCACAGAGGGGAGAACTGTCATGGAAGGAGTGCCGAAACACTTCGCATATACTGCTGCGAATACACTACCCCAGTTGTTGCATTCTGCCAACTCGGGTACTAAGTCTTTTGGCAAACTAATCGTCAAAATCCTGTTTTTCCACGGGAGATAGATTTGGAAAAACTGCCTCCAGCTGGTCAAATTTTTCTGCAAGCCAATAAGGAAAATCATCCTTATTCTGTGGGCGCTTGCCCATCACCGAATTCACCATGACAGGACTTATGGTTACACCGCCTGCACCAGCTGGATGGGCAGCAACTCCAGGCGGGGCTCCCTGGATGTTGCCTGTAACATATTGTACTAAAGCTCTATGTACTCGTATCAAAGACGAATGCATATGACGCAGTTCAGCGACTGTAACCGTCATATAACGCGGATGTGGTGTATACCCGGCCAAGACTGGCCAAGTGGCCCCATCAATTGATAATGGGACTAAACGAACCGCAGTAACCGGTTGGGGGAGGGCGCCATCAAACCAAACACGGTGTTGCCAAGCCGTGAGCGGTACTTCAAGATTCATATACGGTCTATAGTGATTAGGAACAACGGTGGCTTCATATTCATGGAACAAATTATCAGTCCCATCAACCGCCCGAAAGGTGACGCAAGAGTAAAACACCTCAAAGTGGTAAGCTGGATCTGCTTGTACCACAAAGATCAAGTCGACACCCGCGTCAGGCACTCCATACACTGTTAAGTGAGCCCGGAGCGCTGCGCGGCTATGTGCCGCAATTTGAACAGCCATTTCAGGCTATAAGTTTTGGACAACCTAATGTGTGGCAGCACAATAGAGGGTAGTGTTTAAGAAACCTTTTAACAACTTCAAGCTTGAAAGAACCTATAAAAACGTCAATATAGGAGGTATCACCGACACACGCTTCCGTAAGCGCCTGTGAAGGGAGTTGTGGACAAGCACAAATATTACTCAAGCATCTCGCAGATAAGCGGCCCCACTCGGTTGCGCCATGTTGTAGGGATTCTGCACATACACAGAGCTATGCACAGGATAATAGGACCTCGGAATATAGTGGTGAGCCAACAATAAAACTTAGCACCTAAAACCCCAACCCGACTAGCTGTAGCGTCTCATTAGCAACAATGCTACCAATGATTAGACAACCCAGAACACGGTATCTCTCTCTCAGGACTCGCAGTAGCAAGAACACCCTTTCATACTTCACTCATACCTGTCCACAACGCGCGTAAGAGACACTGTATAGTTTAAAATGTTTATTTCAACTAACGTGCTCTAAGATACAGTACACGTGCCAGTACTATCAGCATAATGCATAATGATAAAATAAGCAGCATAGTTACAACTCCATAGAATACAAACGGGGAAAGCATTTCATAAAGCAGTGGATATAAGGCTAAATGACCTTACCACCCTCCCCGTGCTAGTAGCTAGTTTATTATAAAAACAGAAGACCTCTGGGCTTTGACTAGCGAACCCCCATACCTCAATATCTAGATGCAAAGTTTACATCTTCAGATACAAACAGCTCTTCTCTCTGGAAAGGTTGTTCTCCAAGTGTCTCTAACAGTGAAAAAACACAATATTAATGGCACATGAATTTCTCCAAGGCAGCTGTAAATAGAGTGTTATGTCTAAGTGCGGGGGACTGGCCAAATCAGCAGGAACAAGGGACGTTGTTTTTCGACCTTGTACATGGTGTGCAGACGTAGCCCAAAAGGAAACAGGAGAAGAGGTGAAAGATAGAAATGCAGACAGCGCTGAAATAGCCGGGCAGAAGCAGAGGCTTGAAAAACAACGGCACAAAGGAACGTGCGCAAAAAAGGCCTCATGGCAGCTAGGCCTAAGCCAACGTAGCAAGGCAGACCAGGAGGCCACAAACCACACGACAACATAAGCTGTTGGAATTACTTCATGACATTGCATAACATTTCCACCCCTCCCAAAGGGGGGTGGGGTCTAGTACCACCACTCCCATGTATGCACATCATCTTGCCCCCCTAATGCAGTTAGTCGAACATAACCTGGAGCGAGGGCCCTGCGCACTGACACCATCCCGGTGGCGACCCACCCAGTTATCTCAACAAGCATTTAAACTAGGCACACCTGCCCTGGTGACACATAACCCTGACTAAACATGTCATACTGACCATATAGTATACACCTCTACATCCTAGGGGCTAACAGTCTGGGTTGTTCTTCACCTAACGCAGCAGCAAGAATACATGTTTGGGCACCACTTTAAATGAGGTACTTTTTATAGCTGATTACAGTTGTAATGCAGTGCAATCACAGCCTCTAAAAGGCATCACAGGTAAAATCACAGGATTAAGCATTTACAGCCAGACACCCTAGCAGGGATGTCTGGCAACATAACCCCACTTCGCTTATGACTCCACCTTACACAGGTACTTCACATAACGCGTTACTTCCAGTCCCTCTAAAAAGAAATAACATAGGTAAATGCATTTGTGGTGCAATTACACCTCTTCACCTCCAGGGGATGCCCTTCTCCAGACATCCCCAACTCAGCCCTTCACACCTTGAGGCAGTCCCTAAGGCACCCCCCCCCAGCTGCAGAACAAAAGCTCCAGCCATGGGGATGCTGATGACGCCTAGCTGAGCCCTTGAGGGGTTATTCTTTTGAGTCCCCTGGAGACTTAGGGAGGGACTTTCCTCTTCGTGCTGGGGGAGGCTGCCTTGCTCCTGCAGCTCCCCCTGCACCTTGGCACACACCTCGTGGTGACCCCGTCCTCCTGGGGCCACCACACGCAGAAAAACAGCGGTTTTCCCTTGCAGGCCGGTCCGGGCCTGCAAGGCATTATGGGGCGAGGCTCTCCTGCCTCGTGAATATTATAGCAGCGGCTCTCCCGCTGCGTCGGGGAGAGCCGCATGTGGGCCTCCGGCCGCTTCGTTCCCTCCTTGGAGGGTCTGGTCCCACCCGGACCCCCAGGTGAGTGTCACAGCTCAGGAAGCCCACCCCCGGCTGCTCTGGCCATTTGTCGGGGGCCCCTCGCTCTCTTTTGGTCCCCCTCGGGGTCCCGGTCCCACCCGGGAACCCCGCACCACAGGCTTACTGGGGAGCAACTCGAGGAGCCCACCCCCGGTGGCTCCCGCCGGCTCCCCGTCTGGGCAGCATCCTCGTGTGCTGCCACGGGAGCCGGCTTCCCTCTTCTGGTCTGCCCGCTCCGGCGAGCAGATGCGAGGCTGTTTCCCCGCTCCAGCGGGTCTTCGGGGGGGTGCGACGACACTCCCCCCACATCCTCTGCACACTACGGGGCCCAGGGATGGGGTCCCGGGACCCCCCCACAGGGACGTCTTCACGGGGAGCGCGACGGCGCTCCCCGGCTTTACTTCCGGGCGACGGGCCCAGAGTTGGGATCCCGGGCCCCTGGAACATCATTGCGGGGGGCGCGACGGCGCTCCCCGCCCTCCGTTGTCACCGGGGGCCAGGGTGGGCTCCTGGCACCCCGGTTGGGCCCCTTCATGGGGAGCGCGACGGCGCTCCCCGACTTTCGTCTTTGCGGGGGCGTGACAGCACCCCCCGCCTTCAGCGGGGCCCGGAGCTGGGATCCCGGGCCCCTTTTCACCATCGTCGCGCTCCCCGACTTCTTCCGTTGGGGGCAGCCCCCGGGACCTGACCCACCCCGAGGGCATTTTCTGGACCGGCGGCGGAGCCCCACGCGCTTCGTCGTCGGTCTGCCAAAGGGCGCCTACCTTCTGGGGGGCCTATCTCAGCCCCCAGGGGACCGATCTTCACGATTTTGGCCTCTTCTTGCTCCTGGCGGCGCCCCCCAGCCACCGGGAGCACTCTCTTTCGCCCTCTGGGTCTCACAGAGGGTGGATTCAGCAGGAAGCTGTCTTCACTGGCTCCCTGCGCCAGCCTCTCACCTGGCTCTTTCTTCTCCTTGCGCAGAGGCCCAGGCTTCTGTTCCCTGGTCCTGGTCTCCCCTTGTGGCGCAAGTCAGGGTCCTGGGCCAGTCTGGAGGTTCTTCCTTCCAGCTGCCCATGGTGCCAGGCTCCAGCACCAGTCGTCCTCAGCAGACCACACCCCAGAGAGAGCTTCTCTTCCTATGCAAGACCTTTTAAAAGAATTTAGAGGGGGCTGGCAGGAAGTCTCTTCTTGCCCTATCAGGCAGCGACACCTCACCTCTCTGCCCCTGCTCCCTCCTTCCTGCCCAGGCCTCTGGGTTCGTTCAAAATGGTGGCGTCCAGGGGTCTTATGCCACATGGTCTCTGAGAGCCCCTTCCCCCCTTGCTGCCTTCTCTCCAGAGCAGCTTGGTGCCTGGCACCAGGTGACAGCTGCTGATGGATGAACCTGTAGCTCCACCCATCTTCTCTTCTTGGAGTGGAGGCTTTCGCCCTTGGAATGCTTGTTGTGCAGGGCTGGCTTGGGGAGGAAGGTCATTAATTCTGCCTGGCCAGGTCAGCCCCAGCCAGGCCCTGGTTATGAGCTGACTCAGAGAAATATGTCATTTCTGGATGACCCAAAGCAGTACAAATATGACTTTGGACTCTGCAGAATGCTTCTTCTCACATAGGTTACAGTGGACTTTGGTGCGTGTCTGGAATTTGTAGGCCCTAGGAAAGTAAAACTAGCCCAGGTGCTCCCCATCCTCATAGGAGAATAATGGAATAAAAACAGTAAAGCACACTGACTTTCCCTCATATGTTTCTTCCCATTGTAGAAAGCCTATTCCATGTCACCACCCAATTCTGCATAAGTCCTGCCACACCATTCACTTTGTAGCTGCTCCTGAGCTGCGCACGCCAGGAATCTGTCCTGCGCAGCCCTTACACTTGTGCACACGCATGTACACACGTGTTTGCATGTAACCAGCCCAGTGCCCCTTACTCTGGCTGCAGCGCTAAAATACACATGCAGTCCCTTTCATCATGAGTTCCAACTTATGAGGCTCTCCCACAGTAAGAGCTCAACAAATAGGTGTTCAAAAAGCGAAAAATCCGGGCGGCTCAGATGGTCAGAACCACCTTCGAACATAGATTATGTAAGCTATCACGGTAGCAGTACACAGCTGATTCTAAAACATACGACAGTACAATATATACATTATTTACAAAGCTTCATACCAAATATATACAAGATGATATACATGTTATCAGAAAACGAAATAGTCCATAGAGTGTACACGTACATAATGGATATCTAACCATTATTTAATGTGGAGATTTGCCTGGTGATCTCATATTCGTTCAAACCCTTATTTACAGTATCAAAAATGTGTATCCATTTACACTCACGGGTACTCAAGATGTTAGCAAAATTACCCCCACGTGGGTTGGTCCATACTTTTTCAATAACCCACCACCTCAGACTCTCGGCCGAGTGTCCGAAGGTGTTGAAGTGCTCAACAAGGGGTGCACCTTGTACATTGCAACGTATCCTGCTGCAGTGCTGCAGGATACGTGCTTTTACTTTTTGTACAAATGCAAAAAGAACAATTGATGGACAGAATGCAGAACAATGTCCTACATTCACCCCAGTACAGAGATCTGGGCCTAAATCCATCGTTTTTTTGCTCACCATGCCATTCCAGTTTGGACCCAGCCATATGCAAATCAGTCTTGACCCTGCGCCCAATGGGAGCAGTCCAGCCCGAACTGCCAGGCCAGGTCCTCCCTGGACTGGAAACAAGCATCCTAGGACCGGTTTCGGGCTTTCAGCCCTCATCAGCCAGGATAGCTTGACTCCAGTGACATGGAGAGCACGGGACCCACGTCTGGCCATACCCGTCCCACTCGGGGTGACAAATGCAAAAAGAACAATTGATGGACAGAATGCAGAACAATGTTATACATTCACCCCAGTACAGAGATCTGGGCCTAAATCTATCGTTTTTTTGCTCACCATGCCATTCCAGTTTGGACCCAGCCATATGCAAATCAGTCTTGACCCTGCGCCCAATGGGAACAGTCCAGCCCGAACTGCCAGGCCAGGTCCTCCCACGTGGGTCTCGTGCTCACTACACCACTGGATTCAAGCTAGCCTGGCTGATGAAGGGTGATGCCCTGAAACCGGTCCCAGGATGCTTGTTTCCGGTCCAGGGAGGACCTGGCTTGGCAGTTCGGGCTGGACTGTTCCCACAAGGAACAGGGTCAAGACTGATTTGCATATGGCTGGGTCCAAACTGGGGTGGTGTAGTGAGCAAAGAATGATGGATTTAACCCAGATCCTTGACTGGGGGTGAATGTTTGCATTGTCCATCATTCCGTCCATCAATTGTTTCTTTTGCATTTGTCAGCCCTAAGTGGGAAGGGTATGCCCAGACGTGGGTCCCGTGCTCACTACACCACTGGATTCAAGCTAGCCTGGCTGATGAAGGGTGATGCCCTGAAACCCGTCCCAGGATGCTCGTTTCCGGTCCAGGGAGGACCTGGCTTGGCAGTTCGGGCTGGACTGTTCACACAAGGAACAGGGTCAAGACTGATTTGCATATGGCTGGGTCCAAACTGGGGTGGTGTGGTGAGCAAAAGAATGATGGATTTAACCCAGATCCTTGTGACTGGGGGTGAATGTTTGCATTGTCCAGCATTCCGTCCATCAATTGTTTCTTTTGCATTTACTTTTTGTACAGTCTGACCAATGTACATAAAGTTACAGGGGCAAACTATGGCATAAATTACTCCCACAGAATTGCAATTGGTGTGCTGCTGTATAGTATGTGTGTAGCTGTTGTAGGTGCACTGTTTGGTTTCCCTTGTCAGAAAGTCCGCACTTATAGTGTCCCTGGACAGGTGGGATATTCCAGAGTGTCGCTTGGCTATCCCTGGGTTTCACAGGTAGCAATGATTTGACCACATAATCCCTCACATTTCTTCCTTTCTTGAAGGCATGCATAGGTGGTTCCGTGATCCCTATCTCATATGCCACCAGGTGCCAATGGCGATTTACAATTTTCCTGACCTCATTACTCCTGGTACAAAATGTGGTGGCACACACTAGTCTTTCTTGTTCAGAAGTTTTTTTGGGTTTTGGTTCCAGTAAGGACTCCCTATGACAGAACCATGCCCGTTTACGGGCCTTTTTGAGGAGACTCCTAGAGTAACCCCTATCAATGAGGCGTTCTATGAGGTCAGCTGATTCCTCAAAGAAGTCCTGTTTACGGCTATAGTTCCTCCGTAACCTCAGGAACTGACCGAAAGGTAAGTTGTCCCTGAGGTTACGTGGATGATGACTAGAGTATCGGAAGAGAGTGTTTCTTTCACTGGTCTTCCTGTATAAAGTAGTATGTAATTTACCCTCCTCTTCTCCGATTGAAATATCCAGGAAATTGATCACTTTGTTGCTAAAGTCAAGGGAGAACTGAATGTCCTGTGTGAGCATTGAGCCAGGTATGGAATTCCGAGAGCTGCTGTTCATTCCCGTGCCATATCATCAGGACATCGTCAATGTAACGTCGCCACAATTCGATACATTCTCTGTATGGGTTGATCTCACTAAGGACGTGTGTGCTCATAGGTGTCCGTAAAGATTATGGCCAAGTCTGGGGCGAAACTTGCTCCCATCGCCACGCCCTTTGTCTGTACATAGAATTCGCCCTGAAAGTAGAAAAAATAATTCGTCATGGCGATTTCTAAGAGATTGACTATAAATTCAGTGGGGACCTGAAATGGTCTTGGTCGTTTGTCCAGTACCGTCCTAATAGTGTCAAGTGCTGATCTTTGGGGGATGTTAGTGTATAATGATGTTATGTCCATATTAACTAGGATGTTTTCTCTGCAATTGAAATGGCGATTATCCACTAGTTGTATGGTCTGCATCGTATCCCTCAAATACGCCGTGGTGTTCTCCGCAATGGGTTTTAAGAATACATCTATGTATTTACACAGAGGTTCTAGAACTGATCCACACCCTGAAATGATGGGTCTCCCTGGTGGGTTAGTCAGACGTTTGTGTACCTTAGGGAGTGTGTAAATGGTGGGCATCCTTGGTTGTTCGTTGTTGAGGTAATCATTCTCATGTTTTGAGAGGAAACCGTCCTCCAGTCCGCTGTCAGTGATCTGCCTGATAGTCCCTCATATCTCTTTGGTGGGATCTATCCTTAGCTTGGTGTAGTTACCCTCCACTCCTAGCTGTGAAAGGATCTCAGTTTTATAGTCATCCCGGCTCTGAATGACAATTGCCCCACCCTTATTGGCCGGTTTGATCACTATATCTGTGTTGTTTTTAAGTGATTCAAGTGCCCGGCACTCCTGCCTGGAAATATTATACTTGATGTACTGTCTTTCTGTAAGGAGCTTGTTGATGTCTCTCATGACCACCTTCTCATAAGCTAAGATCCTATGTGACATCAGTTGGGGGGGGGTGGTGTAAAGATCGATGGCGGTCGTAGTCCTATGTTGGAAAACGTGGGTTTGTGGGGAACGTTGCTGAAATAGTGTTTGAGGCGTACCTTTCTGAAAAATTGATGTAACTCAATTTTCAGGTTGAAAGTGATAGGCAAATTGGTTGGTACAAAGGATAAACCCTTCTCAAGTATCTTCCTTTCCTCAGGCTTCAGGACATAGTCAGAAAGGTTCATCAGGGGGCTGTCATGTCTCACGGGTGGTAAACTCACCACCTGTAATGCTGTCGTCTGGTTTGGATTTCTCTGTGCGTCTCCTGCCGGAACTGCACCTGTTTCTTCGCCCTGCCCCTGCCTCGGTTCCATGTGGGTTGTGTCGATCCCCTGGGTCGTCCCCAGGGTCGACCTCTCCCTCGGTAGTCTTCTCATGATCCCTCCCCTAAAAAATTGGTCGAATAGTCAGGGTAGGAGTGTGCAGAGAGCTAGTTCCTGGTCCCTCAGGTTCACCGTCTGAACCACTGGCTGCAGAGGAGTCAGAGAAGGTAGTGTACCTCCTATAGCCTCCCCGGCCCCTAGTGGAAAACCTCCCTTGTGTCTCTTGTTTGTAGTAGCCTTCTGCAAGGTAGGGGCAGGTAACCTTTTTGTCATATATGTTTGAGGAGTGATTAGGACATACCTCTCATTTGCATGTGTTGATTGAATCGCATTTTTGATGTACAGTCTTATTAATTATTCAAATTGTCTACAACTCAACTGTACTTAGTTTTTGTCTGGGACCATTTGTTGTCTTTGCCGATCGATACCCAGGTCCTTGGACAGCGCACTGGGTTACCCCATTTATTTTGATGGTTATCTTGAGCAGGGATTCCCTGCGAGGGTCATTTTATGTTTTGCATTAGTCATATTTTTGTATGTTCATGTCCAAAGTCTTCGTGTATGTTTGTTATCTGTACATAGATCTGTTCACCCACAATATTTACACTTACATGCTAGTTCATACTTAGGATATGTCTGAAAAAGAAACTCTATCCTACAGCGAGGACTACATTGACAAACCTCTACAAGCCCAGTGGGGGGAGGCACCTTCCTAGGGCTCAATTCAACCAGCATTGACCTCTCTCTTAATGCTAAAATTAACAGGTTGGAGAGGTTGGAAAAGAAGCTTATTAGGACCAGACTACACAGCCACGTCTTAACCAAGTATCTACAGGCTAATGTAATTCCGGTGGGCCTACAGGTCCAGAATGAGCCCGCTATTTTTGTAAACAACCCCAAATTCAAGGAGAATTTTAGCTTTGTCTCCAATAACTGCTCCAAGCACTGGATGGTGCTCGGGGTAGAGACAGCCTTGGAGGAGGCCCAGCGTCTGATGGAAGAAATAGCGGACCTTAAGAAGGACATAATAGACGACAAGGCCTTGAACAACGCAAAAGAAGCTCTTGAGCGTTTAGAGAGAACAATTAAGGACTTTGACACATACACCCAGTCCAACAAACTTGACAAACTAGCAAAGGACATTAAATTCTATGACAAAAAGGTTACCTACCCCTACCTTGCAGAAGGCTACTACAAACAAGAGACACAAGGGAGGTTTTCCACTAGGGGTCGGGGAGGCTATAGGAGGTACACTACCTTCTCTGACTCCTCTGCAGCCAGTGGTTCAGACAGTGAACCTGAGGGACCAGGAACAAGTTCCTCTGCACACTCCTACCCTGACTATTCGACCAATTTTTTAGGGGAGGGATCATGGGAAGACTACCGAGGGAGAGGTCGACCCTGGGGACGACCCAGGGGATCGACACAACCCACATGGAACCGAGGAAGGGGCAGGGCGAAGAAACCGGTGCAGTTCCGGCAGGAGACGCACGGAGAAATCCAAACCAGACGACAGCATTACAGGTGGTGAGTTTACCATCCGTGAGACATGACAGCCCCCTGATGAACCTTTCTGACTATGTCCTGAAGCCTGAGGAAAGAAAGATACTTGAGAAGGGTTTATCCTTTGTACCAACCAATTTGCCTATCACTTTCAACCTGAAAATTGAGTTACATCAATTTTTCAGAAAGGTACGCCTCAAACACTATTTCAGCAAGGTTCCCCACAAACCCACGTTTTCCAACACAGGACTACGACCGCCATCGACCTTTGCAACCCCCAACCCCCCCAACTGATGTCACATAGGATCTTAGCTTATGAGCAGGTGGTCATGAGAGACATCAATAAGCTCCTTACAGAAAGACAGTACATCAAGTATAATATTTCCAGGCAGGAGCGCCGGGCACTTGAATCACTTAAAAACAACACAGATATAGTGATCAAACCGGCCGATAAGGGTGGGTCAATTGTCATCCAGAGCCGGGAGGACTATAAAACTGAGATCCTTTCACAGCTAGGAGTGGAGGGTAACTACACCAAGCTAAGGATAGATCCCACCAAAGAGATATGAGGGACTATCAGGCAGATCACTGACAGCGGACTGGAGGACGGTTTCCTCTCAAAACATGAGAATGATTACCTCAACAACGAACAACCAAGGATGCCCACCATTTACACACTCCCCAAGGTACACAAACGTCTGACTAACCCACCAGGGAGACCCATCATTTCAGGGTGTGGATCAGTTCTAGAACCTCTGTGTAAATACATAGATGTATTCTTAAAACCCATTGCGGAGAACACCACGGCATATTTGAGGGATACGATGCAGACCATACAACTAGTGGATAATCGCCCCTTCAATTGCAGAGAAAACATCCTAGTTACTATGGACATAACATCATTATACACTAACATCCCCCAACGATCAGCATTTGACACTATTAGGACGGTACTGGACAAAGGACCAAGACCATTTCAGGTCCCCACTGAATTTATAGTCAATCTCTTAGAAATCACCATGACGAAGAATTTTTTCTACTTTCAGGGCGATTTCTATGTACAGACAAAGGGCGTGGCGATGGGAGCAAGTTTCGCCCCAGACTTGGCCATAATCTTTATGGACACCTATGAGCACACATATGTCCTTAGTGAGATCAACCCATGCAGAGAATGTATCGAATTGTGGCGACGTTACATTGACGATGTCCTGATGATATGGCACGGGAATGAACAGCAGCTCTCGGAATTCCATACCTGGCTCAATGCTCAGACACAGGACATTCAGTTCTCCCTTGACTTTAGCAACAAAGTGATCAATTTCCTGGATATTTCAATCAGAGAAGAGGAGGGTAAATTACATACTACCTTATACAGAAAGACCAGTGAAAGGAACACTCTCTTACGCTACTCTAGTCATCATCCACGTAACCTCAGGCACAACTTACCTTTCGGTCAGTTCCTGAAGTTACGGAGGAACTGTAGCCGTAAACAGGACTTCTTCGAGGAATCAGCTGACCTCATAGAACGCCTCATTGATAGGGGTTACCCTAGGAGTCTCCTCAAAAAGGCCTGTAAACGGGCATGGTTCTGTCATAGGGAGTTCTTACTGGAACCAAAACCCCCAAAAAACATCTGAACAAGAAAGACTAGTGTGTGCCACCACATTTTGTACCAGGAGTAATGAGGTCAGGAAAATTGTAAATCACCATTGGCACCTGGTGGCAGATGAGATAGGGATCACGGAACCACCTATGCATGCCTTCAAGAAAGGAAGAAATGTGAGGGATTATGTGGTCAAATCATTGCTACCTGTGAAACCCAGAGATAGCCAAGCGACACTCTGGAATATCCCACTTTTCCAGGGACACTATAAGTGCGGACTATGTAAGGCTCTGACAAGGGAAACCAAACAGTGCACCTACAACAGCTACACACATACTATACAGCAGCACACCAATTGCAATTCTGTGGGATTAATTTATGCCATAGTTTGCCCCTGTAACTTTATGTACATTGGTCAGACTACAAAAAGTAAAAGCAGGTATCCTGCAGCAGGATACGTAGCAATGTACAAGGTGCACCCCTTGTTGAGCACTTCAACACCTTCGGACACTCGGCCGAGAGTCTGAGGGGGTGGGTTATTGAAAAAGTATGGACCAACCCACGTGGGGGTAATTTTGCTAACATCTTGAGTACCCGTGAGTGTAAATGGATACACATTTTTGATACTGTAAATAAGGGTTTGAACGAATATGAGATCACCAGGCAAATCTCCACATTAAATAATGGTTAGATATCCATTATGTACGTGTACACTCTATGGACTATTTCGTTTTCTGATAACATGTATATCATCTTGTATATATTTGGTATGAAGCTTTGTAAATAATGTAAATATTGCAGTCGTATATGTTTTAGAATCAGCTGTGTACTGCTACCATGATAGCTTGCATAATCTATGATGAAAAACTTTTATAAATATTGTATATAATGCACTTTACTGTATTTAGTATATTCACCCATGTACAGACACTTCCGTATCACGCCTAAAGTACATTCCATCTCCCTCAAAACATGGGATCAATACTTATTACGACATGCCGCGGTGAATTCTGTGTGGGAATTCACTAACTGTATATTCCATTGAAATCGGCTCCGTATGCGAATACTTGATGCCTCTGGATTCTACTACAATATACCGGGATGTGTTAACCTTCCTTTCAACACTACAGTATTCGACCGAGTCGGTTTTCCCTACCGGCAACTCCTGACAGGCCCCGTGAGCGTAGAGCAGTCTTTTCTTTTCTGACCGATCGGGACGCGTCAGCTGTGCGCCCGACGGCTAAGTGCACGTTGAAGGCCGGCGCTACGGCTTTAAATGGTTGTGCCTGGGTGTACATCGGTCTTGCCATTTGGAAACAAGACACTGACGTGTGCGGAACGTTATTGTACATCTTTCAGGTAAATGCTACCCCGTGCAAGCCCTGTTTTGGTTAATGGCTTTTGGCAGCAGTGTGCCAGTATTTAATGCGTGCTTTCTGTCCTTCCAGAACTTTTCATTTATCACGGATCTATGGCAGCCTTAAAATAAAACTAAGAGATTTCACGCCGCTATTTTCAGGCGGGTGAGTTGACCTTTATATTTAATGAATCCTTTTGCATCTTGCAGGCAGTTTTTAGTTTTTCGTTTGTCACTTGTGCACTTTAGTTGGGTGTGTCAC
This sequence comes from Calotriton arnoldi, assembly GCA_963921515.1. Lineage (NCBI taxonomy): Eukaryota > Metazoa > Chordata > Amphibia > Caudata > Salamandridae > Calotriton > Calotriton arnoldi. Next base: position 97,529 of record CAWUFW010015193.1, on the reverse strand, counting down.
TATGATAATAGATGCTGACACCTGGGTCTAACGTAGATTTATATCCGTTTCATGTTTTTTAGTTTTTTGGCACTTGTGCACTTTAGTTGTGTGTGTCACTATGATAATAGATGCTGGCACCTGGGTCTAACGTAGGTTTATATCTGTTTCATGTTTTTAGCGCCCTGGGGTGATTTATCCCCTTATGAAGAATTTAGTGACCGGTGTTACAAATAACGTGATTTAACCAACGGTCCGCCACACCGTGACCCATGTTCGGGTGAGTGCCTTTTAGAACTATGGTAGATTTTCACCTAGTCATTGATGGCTTTTGTTTCGTCTAACATGACCATACTGGAGACTTATGTTGCGCATTCCACTTACCGACTACCCACGGCGTGGGGGCAGTGAACAGACACCGTCGAATATAGGTCCGTACTTGTGGCAACTAGTTGGCCTACCGCATTTTATACTGACTGAGGCCCCAATCTGATTGTATGGTTACCTTCTAGGTTCCCCCTTTTCCCTGTCCTGAGGAAGACCCGCAGCAGAGGACCCAAATCACCCTTTGCGTTAGGGTCGAAACGTCGATATTCCCCTAGTGGGCCTGCACTCCACCCCAATCACAGATGAGGTCTCTCTGTGTCTCAATCAAAAGAAACAATTTCAAAAAATCGTAACATCTATCGATCAAGGGGCAGGCTCATCACAGTAGGGATACTGGCCTTGTTGGGAATCGTAGCCAGATCCTTCTTTGTTTAGAATCTAAGTTATTTATCCCTTGGATGTTTCCTTAGGATTTCTCTCCTTTTGTTTTTCTATCCCACACACGAGCACTAACTTTTACTCACCACCTCCACCTTGGAGTAACCTCTTAGACAGATTCATAGTGTTCAACATAAAATGTCAATGTCTTTCATTTGATGAAAAAATGCAACATAAAATAAATGAATGTTTGCAATTGAAGTAAATTTGGGTGCCTCTATTTTTGAGCTATTTAGTGGAATGTGCATATATGTTTGAGGAGTGATTAGGACATACCTTTCATTTGCATGTGTTGATTGAATCGCATTTTTGATGTACAGTCTTATTAATTATTCAAATTGTCTAAAACTCAACTGTACTTAGTTTTTGTCTGGGACCATTTGTTGGCTTTGCCGATCGATACCCAGGTCCTTGGACAGCGCACTGGGTTACCCCATTTATTATAATGGCTTTGGGCATTTGAGCAGAGCTCTGGACACCAGCACCTATTTTTTTTTTTTTTTAACACAAATTAAGCACTGTGTATAACGTGTGTGGGATGCAAAGTGCTCTGACACCCTATGGTTGGTATGAGTAGCAATATAAAACAAAAGAAATGCATGCGAGAATGGGACTGTGGAGAGTTGAGTGACACTATTGGAAGGTGGTTAATGAGGGAGTCCGTGGAGATGGAGGTTATTGGGGGTTGGGGTGCCAAAAAAGATTGTCGCACCAGGCGCCCTTAACTCTAAAGCTGGCCCTGCAAGCACCTAGTGTGTTTCCTACCCGTAAAGCCTCATATTCAGAGAGCACATAGAATAGTTGAGCTGCTGTGCCAGTGGCTTTGAGAAAGGAAGCAGTCTCTCAAGCCTGCAGTTTTTTGTGGAAACATAGAAAAGATGTATATACAAATGACATCAAATGAAATAGAGTCCTCAAAATAACATTTAAATGGTTTTTCACATTGGATTAACAATGGGAAATAGAGACTGCAAAATATGTGACGGGCTCCTCAAACAGCGCACAGTTAGCTTGAGATGTGCCCAAACTGACAGTGGTGGCAAGGTCTTGATCGCCAGTCCATTTTGTTGCCCTGGTTCCAGTGGCAGCTGCTGCAAATAAAAAGTGGTAGGGCGTGGGGCACGGGGGGTGAATTAAACACCCTAGTGAAAGCTGTAGAAACCAATAGAAATAACCCACATTAGATAGCAGTATATTGGTGCAACTAGAATCAAAGCAAGAAGGCACCAGTGTGCTGAAGAAAGCAACGCCCTGCGTGCACAACACCTGCAAAACTACAGTGAAGTTCTTCAAAAGCTTTCTTATCAGCCTCTCCCGAAATATTTAATCTGTTAACTACCTTCATGTGTTTGTGGTGCGAGACACCATGGTTGCATGTATGTTTTTCTCTGTGCTGTGTGTACAGATTCCGTGAGGATGAGGCACTCTTGCTTTGCTTCCTGAAAATAAAACGTCTTTACTCTCGTGTGCTTCTGTTGTCTGGTAACAAGTGGCTGCCTAAGAGTGAATTAGTGGTTCCCATGTGAGTACAGGCGTTTTTGTAATAGTGTAAAAATGAAAATCTCTTTGAACAGCAGAAGGCGCCGTGCTCCAGGTTTTTGTTGTCTATAATTGGGCACACAGAGTTTGTTTCTCCCTTGCTCTGTTCCTACGGGCCTTGCTGAAACCCCCAGAGATGTTTCTTTACACTACAGAAGTATGGGCACGTCCTGCCCCATTGCAATTTTATTTAAATTACCTTGCTCTGCATAGCTGCCAAGGTTTTAGATTGCAATGTGTGACATTTTCATAATTTCAGTGTAATTATGAGTGACATTTCAACGACTATGAGTGACACTTTCTCATGAGCAAAATCAAGCAATGAAGACGAGGGAAACAAATATCTGAAATTGCACCCATTTGAGCAACGTGACTGCACCAGCAAAAGCACATTTTCATAGCATACCAAGTCAGTGTAACAGTAGATCAGGCTTCTCCAACAAGTAGCTCGCAAGCTACTGGTAGCTCTCTAGCTACCCATGAGTAGCTCTCCTGTGTGCAGCCCAGCCTACAGAATTACAAGCCTTTGCTTGGCTGAATTAATATACATATACCTAAATGGAAAAGTGAGTATTTGAGATGAAAATGTGTTTACTTTCAAAGCCCATATTTTCCAAATTATATTTAAAATTGATAAATGATAATCATGCAGCATTGGGAGATTATTTACTAATAGTATTACCTTGGTGCCAGGGACATTGCAGCTGTTGCGTATTACCCTTGTAGAGACACTTAAAATTTACAAAGCCTTTTTTGCATTACTGCACTGAGGTGATCGTGGCTGGTAATCCTGCATAGGATGGTTGCTAATATAATCTTTTCTGATGTGAATGGCACTAATATTAATAGCTCGGAATGATTTTTATTGAACATAAGTAGCTCTTACTACTGAAAAGCCTGGAGACACCTGCAGTAGATCATTACTTACACTCTCTTCCTGCACCGGGGCAATGGAGGTCTGACCTGTGTCACCTTAGCACAGTGAGTAACTGAATGTGTTGTAATGTGACACACTGTACGACTGGCACCCACTACTGACTGCAGGCAGCTGCCTGATCGCACGCTGCCAAAAAGGAATTTGCTAGTTAACACACACACTCGGGTGGCAAGTGCACTGCACAATACGCTGAGGCTGAATAAACCAAAGTAGTATATTTAGGCCTTAACAAGAAACATTTCAATATTTCCTGCCAGGTGACTCAGTGTAACCAGCGCTGCTCGGCTCACTTTCATTAACTACATGATGTATTCTGAAGACAATGACATTGCTGATTTGTAAAAGAAAAGTCCATGGGCAGGCATGTGTGTGTGAGGGAGGAAGCGTGGAGATGGCGACCAGTTAGAGTGCGGCTGCAGCATAAGGGAGTATGGATAGCCACAAGCCCTTTCTAAATAGATTGTATTTGAACAATCTGCTGAACACGAGCGCTAGAGTTTGCTGGTAACTGTTTACTAGCGTGGGTGAGCGGACGTTCGTTCCAAGCTTCCCTCCCCTCTCCCACATCAACTTTACATGATGCACCCTATTCCAACAAGCAAAAAATACCATTTGTACAGAAACAGAACCCTTCGGAGAGAACGGTTCAACAGCAGTTTCTGCTTACAATACCTTGCACAACAGGGGTACAGAGAACACATTTGCAAGTCTCCCAGATGATAAACACTCCTCTGTTACGGACAGGCCTTCTGACCTAGAGGTTTCTTTAAATTACAAAAGAATGAGCACGTTGTGCCCCGTTGCAAGATAATTAGTATGGGCACGTCGTGTCTCTTCGATTTTCCCTCTCTCCCCCCAGCCTCCTCCCCTGCCCACCTCCGCCCGACTGAGAAAACTAGGCAGCATTGAAAGGAGAATGTTTGCACAGAAGGCTGCAAATAATAGGGAGAAAATAGAAGCGTTTTAAACTTACCTGTTGGTGGTTTCAATCTTCCGACAGCAGCAGGAGAACGCCAGTGCATCAGCACTAGAATTCTTCACGTCGAGGAAGTAAAATGCAGATCACACCCCAGGATAACCTTGACAAGACAGGAACCAAAGAAGAAAGTGAAAGGCAGCAAACGGCAGGAGTGAAGAAACGACACACTACCCAAAAAGTAGAAGAATTCAGGAGCTTTATGCTCCTGATTTCGCGGCACTTCCTGCCATCTGTATTGCTGTCCCCTTCATTGGTGTAACGTCAGTGGTGACGTTACTGAGTGCTGATTGGCTGCTGTGAAGGAGTTCGCCAATCCAAAAGCCCCACTTGAAAAGGGGAAGAAAGGCAGGAAGTAAACGTACTTTCGACGTTTTAAAACAAAGGCGAGATTTTCCGGTGGAGTGCGCGCCCCCCCTGAGATGATGTCGCGCCCCCCCAGGGGGGCGCACCCCACAGATTGAAGAAGTCTGGCTTAAGTGATCAGAGAGTCAGGTTTTGGATGCCTAATGAGGCAGGCTGGAGAATCTTCAGGGGCCTTATATTTTTTGTCCAAGTGTGGCAATAAAGCAGCCACTGTGGCTGGGTTTTTCATGGTTTTTATCCCCTTTCCAGATGTAGTCCACAGTAGGTATAGCCCTGACACCCTTCCTGAAGCACAAGTTACTAACTTGTGTAACGATATATCTGTAAGAGACAGTAGTTAGTGACAGATTCCTTACCTTAGAATATCCCCAGGCGTCAGGCTGGATCCGGAAAGTTTTTGCGTAGCAGTACCCTTGCGCGTCGGTAGGCGGCGTCGTGCGGCTCCGCGTCCGTCGTCGGCGTCGTGATCGCCGGGATGACGTCGCGGGCAGTACTTAGACGCCGCCCCTGCGCGCTGACGTCAGTTCTGTACACGACTTTCCGCGCCAGGAACGCAGAGCCATGCAAGAAGCTGACATAGGTGTCTGAAAAATACTAGGGCCCTGAAGCACAAGTTACTAACTTGTGTAACGATATATCTGTAAGAGACAGTAGTTAGTGATAGATTCCTTACCTTAGAATATCCCCAGGCGTCAGGCTGGATCCGGAAAGTTTTGCGTAGCAGTACCCTTGCGCGTCGGTAGGCGGCGTCGTGCGGCTCCGCGTCCGTCGTCGGCGTCGTGATCGCCGGGATGACGTCGCGGGCAGTACTTAGGCGCCGCCCCTGCGCGCTGACGTCAGTTCTGTACACGACTTTCCGCGCCAGGAACGCAGAGCCATGCAAGAAGCTGACACAGGTGTCTGAAAAATACTAGGGCCCTGAAAGGGATGTCCTTAACCCTAGAAATCAGTTCGCAGAACGGGGAGGATGGGTGGGGCGGTAAGGAATCTATCACTAACTACTGTCTCTTACAGATATATCGTTACACAAGTTAGTAACTTGTGCATCTGAAAGAGACACGTTAGTGATAGATTCCTTACCTTAGAATAGATACCCCAGCAATACCAACCCCGGTGGTGGGTCTGCGAACAAAGATCAGACAAGGAAGTCCTGGAGGACAGAACGGCCAAGAAGCCGTCCCTCCGGACCTGACTGTCAAGGCAGTAATGCTTAGTAAACGTGTGCAGCGAGGCCCACGTAGCTGCCTGACAGATAACCGGCAGCGGAACACCGCGGCCCAAGGCCGTGGTAGCAGCCGTTGCCCTGGTGGAATGGGCACGCAGCCCAACAGGAGGCTCCTTCTTAGCCAAAGAATAGCAGGTCTTGATGCACAAGGTAACCCAGCGGGAGATGGTCCTCTTGTGCACCGCCCGACCTTTTTGGCGCCCACGTAGCCAACAAAGAGCTGGTCATCCACCCGGAAGTGTTTCGTGCGGTCGATATAGAAGGAGAGCGCACGTTTTGGGTCCAGACGGTGGAGCCTCTCTTCCTCTCTGGAAGGATGCGGAGGCGGAAAGAAGGTGGGCAAAGTGATGGTCTGCCCAATGTGGAAAGCAGTAACCACCTTTGGCAAGAAGGACGGACGCGTCCGAAGAACAACCTTGTCTGGATGAACAGACAGAAAGGGAGGTTTGCAAGAAAGAGCCTGGAGCTCACTCACCCGCCGAGCGGAGGTGATGGCCACCAGAAAGGCTGCCTTTAGAGTCAGAGAGACGAAGAGGACAGTTATGCAGAGGCTCAAAGGGAGCGCACATTAAAGAGGTAAGAACCAAGTTCAAGTCCCACTGAGGCATTACAAACGGAACAGGAGGGAAGAGGTGAGTAATGCCTTTTAAGAACCTGTTAACAACAGGGGACTTGAAAAGGGAGGGCTGATCAGGGAGCCTGAGGAAGGCCGAGATAGCACAAAGATAACCCTTGATGGTACCCAGGGCAGAACCCTGTTGGGCCGAGAGAGAAGGAACAGAAGGACCTCAGAAAGAGGGGCAGAAAGGGGATCCACAGCCTTTGCTGTGCACCATGCCACAAATTTGTTCCACCTGCAGGCGTATACCACCTTAGTGGAGGGACGCCTGGCTGCCAGAATCACATCACAAACTTCGGGAGGCAAGTCGAAAGGAATCAACTGCCGCCGCTCAATCTCCACGCAAGCAGGTGTAGACTGGACAGGTTCGGGTGGAGGACCGTCCCCTGCTGCTGCGACAGAAGATCCTCCCGAAGAGGCAGACGGATCGGGGGATCTATGCTCATATTGAGTAGCTCGGGATACCAAACTCTTCGAGCCCAGTCCGGAGCCACAAGAATGACTTGGGCCCGGTCGTGCCGAATCTTCTTCAACACTCTGGGTAGAAGTGGTATAGGCGGAAAGGCGTACAACAGACCGCAACTCCACTCGCGACGAAAAGCGTCGCCGAGCGAGTGCCGCCTTGGAAATTCCAACGCGCAGAACTGATGACATCGCGCGTTCTCTTCGGTGGCGAATAGATCTAACCAAGGCTCTCCCCACTGTAGAAAGAGTCCTTGCGCCACTTCCGAGTGAAGACGCCATTCGTGATCCATCATGCACCTGCGGCTGAGTTCGTCCGCCCTGGCGTTCAGAGAACCTGCCAGGTGTTGAACCATCAGGAACATGCCCTGATGTTCCAGCCATGTCCAGAGGCGCAGAGCCTCCTGACAAAGGGTCCAAGACCCCACCCCGCCCTGTTTGTTGCAGTACCACATGGCGGTGGTGTTGTCTGTGAACACCTGCACTACCTTCCCTTTGACAGAGGGAAGGAATGCCTTGAGTGCAAGCCGGATCGCCCGGAGCTCCAGAAGGTTGATATGGAGCCGGGACTCCGCCGGAGACCAGAGGCCTCTGATCTCCGCCTCTCCCATGTGACCGCCCCATCCCAGAAGGGACGCGTCCGTCACAACTGTATGCTCTGGCTGGGGAAGGGAGAGGGATCTGCCCATGACCCATTGCCGGTTCGAGAGCCACCACTGCAACTGTTTTGCAGTCCCCTCCGAGATCTGGACGTGATCGGACAGGTTGCCCTGGTGCTGCGCCCACTGGAACTTCAGGTCCCACTGCAGAGCCCGCATATGCCATCTGGCATGATTGACCAGCAGGATGCAGGAGGCCATGAGGCCCAGCAGCCTCAGGGTCATCCGTACCGAAACCCAGGATAAAGGCCGAAAGATCGGAATCATAGCCTGAATATCCCGGACTCGCCGTTCGGGAGGATAGGCCCGAAACTGCGTCGTGTCCAGAACTGCTCCGATGAAAAGGAGCTGTGGAGAAGGAATTAGATGCGACTTCGGCACATTGATGGAGAACCCCAGCGAGTGCAGGAGTTCGGCCGTAGTCTGGAGGTGGGAGACGACTGCCTGGGACGAGCCCGCCTTCAGCAGCCAGTCGTCGAGGTAGGGGAAGACTGAAACCCCTGCCCGGCGCAGATGAGCTGCGACCACCGCCATCACTTTCGTGAACACCCGAGGGGCACTGGTAAGGCCAAAGGGGAGCACGGTGAACTGAAAATGCTCGGGGCCTACCGTGAACCGAAGGTAACGCCGGTGGGCCGGCAGGACGAGGATGTGGAAATACGCGTCCTGCAAGTCCAACGCTACCAACCAGTCTCCAGGGACGAGGGCAGTCAAGACCTGAGCTAGGGTGAGCATCTTGAACTTCTCCTTCCGGAGGAAGCGATTGACGTTCCGGAGGTCCAAGATAGGACGCATGTCCTCCTTGTCCTTTTTGGGCACCAGAAAGTAGTGGGAGTAGCAACCACGCCCTACTTCTGGGGTCGGAACATGCTCGATGGCCCTCTTGGTCAAGAGGGCCGTGACTTCCTTCTGTAGAAGCACCAAGTGATCCCCTGACATGCGGTGGAATTGAGGTGGCATGGCTGGGGGGTGGTCTCGAAGGGGAGGGAGTAGCCCCTTCGGACAATGTCCAAGACCCACCTGTCCGAGGTGATGGTGCGCCAGTGGGGAAGGTGATGGCGGACCCTGCCCCCTACTGGCGTGCCGTGCACCTGAAAGGAGGGACTAGGAGGGCTTGGAGGCCGCGGACGGGTTGGAGGTGGTGGCCTGACCCGCACGCTGGTTGCCCGATCCGCCACGGCGGAATCCACGTCCTCGGCCACGCGAAGACGCCTGCTGCGCGGGCCGGTGGCTGGGCTGCTGACGTGAAGGGGCGCCCCTACCGTGGCCACGATAGGGGCGAAAAGCAGAAGGCAGCGGAGGGCGTGTAGCAGAAAGGCCCAGGGACTTGGCAGTAGCCCGTGAGTCCTTAAAGCGCTCCAACGCATGGTCTGCTTTGGACCCAAAAGACCGACTCCATCAAAGGGCATGTCCATGAGAGTATTCTGGACATCCCCTGAAAAACCAGTGGTTCTTAGCCAGGCGTGGCGTCGGAGCGCCACCGTCGTTGCAATCGACCTGCCCAGCGAGTCGGCGGTGTCAAGGCCACAACGGATAGTGTATTTGGCCGCATCCCTTCCTTCCGCAATGGCGCGGGAAAGCAGTGCCTGGACCTCCTCAGGGCACTGGGGCAAAACATCCGCCACCGAATCCCACAGAGAGTGGGTATATCGGCCCAAAAGACAAGCGGTGTTAACGGACCGCAAGCCAGCACTGGAGGAAGAAAAACCTTTCTTCCCAAACTGATCCAGGCGTTTGGATTCCCTATCCGGAGGAGCGGTAGGGAAGGCGGTTTGGGAAGCGGAGGCTTGGACAACCAAGCTCTCAGGAGTGGGGTGGACAGAAAGAAACAGGGGTCGCCCGGAGCGGGCGATGGCGTCGTGACACGTTCCGATCCACAGGAGCCCCTGTGTTGGGCTTGGACCAGGCGCCCAAAGAACGTCCGTGAGGGCGTCGGTAAACGGCAGCACAGTCTCCGCAGAGGAGGCTGCCGGCTGAGCAGCACCTCTGTCAAGATGTTAGGCTTGACCGTCAAAGTAGGGAGCTGGAGACGTAAGGCCCCAGCAGCCCTACGCAACACCGTACCAAAATTGGCCCCCTCCTCCGTAGCCACGGGAGGAGACAGCATGCCAGTGTCAGGAGAAGTATCCAGACCACTGGCCTCCCCTAGACTCTCTGTCCAGTCCTCATCATACTGACAGTTGCGTGTCAGAGGGTCATCAGACCCCTCCCAGTCCTCCTGGTCCTCCTCTGGTTCAAAATAAGGAGGAGGAGGGACATTTGGGACCCAAGGTCCCATCGGCGCCGGAGCCGGCGTCGAGCGGCGTCGCTCCGGGTCCAAGTCCGGAGCCGGAAGGAACTGGGGGACGACGCCGCCCGGAGCCCAGGGCGGCGTCGAGAACGGCACCGGAGACATCGGCGCCGGCGGAGGTGTCGTGAGGTCGACCGGCGTCGATGGGGGTTGTGGAGCCGGGATCGAGGCCGGGGCCGGAGCCGGAGCCGGGATCGAGGCTGGAGGCTCGGGCGGCGCCGGGGCCGGAGCCGCCGGCGGCGCCGGATCAGCCCCATCAGGGCCCGCGGGGCCCGAAGGCGCACCGGAGGGGCCTGAAGGCCCGAAGAGGCGGGCCATGGCCGACAGGAACTCCTGTACCTTGGCCGGATCCGCCCCCGAACCCGGGAAGGGCGGGTATGACGGGGGCGACTCCACAGGCAAGTCCGGGGCCGCGGGGGCGAGGACGGTGCCGGGAGGGGCCTCAGCCGAGTCGCGAGACCGGCGAGGCGAAGTCCGAGAGCGACGATGCTTCTTGGACTTCTTGTGTCGAGACACACCGGACGAAGAAGACTTCGACGCCGACGACCGGTGTGCACTCCGCGGCGACCCCTGGACCTCTCACGCGACCGGGGCTTCCGCGGAGCCGAATGCCGGGCCTCGAGGAGCTTTCGAGACCGCTCTCGCAAAGCCTTCGGGTTGAGGGCCTGGCATTCGGGACAAGACTCGGTGTCGTGGCCTCGGCCGAGGCAGAAGAGACACTCCCAATGCGGGTCGGTGACGGACATCATCCGCGCACAGGCGCCGCATCGCTTGAAGCCGGGCATCCCTACGACACCTGAAAGCTGGAAAAACACAGTGAAAAATCACCAAAAAGTATGGTCAAAAATTGACCAGGGCACTGCTCTTCCCGGATCTGCGCTTACTGGCGCGGAAAAGAAGAACTGACGTCAGCGCGCAGGGCGGCGCCTAAGTACTGCCCGCGACGTCATCCCGGCGATCACGACGCCGACGACGGACGCGGAGCCGCACGGCGCCGCCTACCGACGCGCAAGGGTACTGCTACGCAAAACTTTCCGGATCAGCCTGACGCCTGGGGATATTCTAAGGTAAGGAATCTATCACTAACGTGTCTCTTTCAGATGCACAAGTTACTAACTTGTGTAACGATATATCTGTAAGAGACAGTAGTTAGTGATAGATTCCTTACCTTAGAATATCCCCAGGCGTCAGGCTGGATCCGAAAGTTTGCGTAGCAGTACCCTTGCGCTGTCGGTAGCGGCGTCGTGCGGCTCCGCGTCCGTCGTCGGCGTCGTGATCGCCGGGATGACGTCGCGGGCAGTACTTAGACGCCGCCCTGCGCGCTGACGTCCAGTTCTGTACACGACTTTCCGCGCCAGGAACGCAGAGCCATGCAAGAAGCTGACACAGGTGTCTGAAAAATACTAGGGCCCTGAAAGGGATGTCCTTAACCCTAGAAATCAGTTCGCAGAACGGGGAGGATGGGTGGGGCGGTAAGGAATCTATCACTAACTACTGACTCTTACAGATATATCGTTACACAAGTTAGTAACTTGTGCATCTGAAAGAGACACGTTAGTGATAGATTCCTTACCTTAGAATAGATACCCCAGCAATACCAACCCCGGTGGTGGGTCTGCGAACAAAGATCAGACAAGGAAGTCCTGGAGGACAGAACGGCCAAAGAAGCCGTCCCTCCGGACCTGACTGTCAAGGCAGTAATGCTTAGTAAACGTGTGCAGCGAGGCCCACGTAGCTGCCTGACAGATAACCGGCAGCGGAACACCGCGGCCCAAGGCCGTGGTAGCAGCCGTTGCCCTGGTGGAATGGGCACGCAGCCCAACAGGAGGCTCCTTCTTAGCCAAAGAATAGCAGGTCTTGATGCACAAGGTAACCCAGCGGGAGATGGTCCTCTCGTGCACCGCCCGACCTTTTTTGGCGCCCACGTAGCCAACAAAGAGCTGGTCATCCACCCGGAAGTGTTTTGTGCGGTCGATATAGAAGGAGAGCGCACGTTTTGGGTCCAGACGGTGGAGCCTCTCTTCCTCTCTGGAAGGATGCGGAGGCGGAAAGAAGGTGGGCAAAGTGATGGTCTGCCCAATGTGGAAAGCAGTAACCACCTTTGGCAAGAAGGACGGACGCGTCCGAAGAACAACCTTGTCTGGATGAACAGACAGAAAGGGAGGTTTGCAAGAAAGAGCCTGGAGCTCACTCACCCGCCGAGCGGAGGTGATGGCCACCAGAAAGGCTGCCTTTAGAGTCAGAAGACGAAGAGGACAGTTATGCAGAGGCTCAAAGGGAGCGCACATTAAAAGGTAAGAACCAAGTTCAAGTCCCACTGAGGCATTACAAACGGAACAGGAGGGAAGAGGTGAGTAATGCCTTTTAAGAACCTGTTAACAACAGGGGACTTGAAAAGGGAGGGCTGATCAGGGAGCCTGAGGAAGGCCGAGATAGCACAAAGATAACCCTTGATGGTACCCAGGGCAGAACCCTGTTGGGCCAGAGAGAAGGAACAGAAGGACCTCAGAAAGAGGGGCAGAAAGGGGATCCACAGCCTTTGCTGCGCACCATGCCACAAATTTGTTCCACCTGCAGGCGTATACCACCTTAGTGGAGGGACGCCTGGCTGCCAGAATCACATCACAAACTTCGGGAGGCAAGTCGAAAGGAATCAACTGCCGCCGCTCAATCTCCACGCAAGCAGGTGTAGACTGGACAGGTTCGGGTGGAGGACCGTCCCCTGCTGCTGCGACAGAAGATCCTCCCGAAGAGGCAGACGGATCGGGGGATCTATGCTCATATTGAGTAGCTCGGGATACCAAACTCTTCGAGCCCAGTCCGGAGCCACAAGAATGACTTGGGCCCGGTCGTGCCGAATCTTCTTCAACACTCTGGGTAGAAGTGGTATAGGCGGAAAGGCGTACAACAGACCGCAACTCCACTCGCGACGAAAAGCGTCGCCGAGCGAGTGCCGCCTTGGAAATTCCAACGCGCAGAACTGATGACATTGCGCGTTCTCTTCGGTGGCGAATAGATCTAACCAAGGCTCTCCCCACTGTAGAAAGAGTCCTTGCGCCACTTCCGAGTGAAGACGCCATTCGTGATCCATTATGCACCTGCGGCTGGGTTCGTCCGCCCTGGCGTTCAGAGAACCTGCCAGGTGTTGAACCATCAGGAACATGCCCTGATGTTCCAGCCATGTCCAGAGGCGCAGAGCCTCCTGACAAAGGGTCCAAGACCCCACCCCGCCCTGTTTGTTGCAGTACCACATGGCGGTGGTGTTGTCTGTGAACACCTGCACTACCTTCCCTTTGACAGAGGGAAGGAATGCCTTGAGTGCAAGCCGGATCGCCCGGAGCTCCAGAAGGTTGATATGGAGCCGGGACTCCGCCGGAGACCAGAGGCCTCTGATCTCCGCCTCTCCCAAGTGACCGCCCCATCCCAGAAGGGACGCGTCCGTCACAACTGTATGCTCTGGCTGGGGAAGGGAGAGGGATCTGCCCATGACCCATTGCCGGTTCGAGAGCCACCACTGCAACTGTTTTGCAGTCCCCTCCGAGATCTGGACGTGATCGGACAGGTTGCCCTGGTGCTGCGCCCACTGGAACTTCAGGTCCCACTGCAGAGCCCGCATATGCCATCTGGCATGATTGACCAGCAGGATGCAGGAGGCCATGAGGCCCAGCAGCCTCAGGGTCATCCTTACCGAAACCCAGGATAAAGGCCGAAAGATCGGAATCATAGCCTGAATATCCCGGACTCGCCGTTCGGGAGGATAGGCCCGAAACTGCGTCGTGTCCAGAACTGCTCCGATGAAAAGGAGCTGTGGAGAAGGAATGAGATGCGACTTCGGCACATTGATGGAGAACCCCAGCGAGTGCAGGAGTTCGGCCGGAGTCTGGAGGTGGGAGACGACTGCCTGGGACGAGCCCGCCTTCAGCAGCCAGTCGTCGAGGTAGGGGAAGACTGAAACCCCCTGCCCGGGCGCAGATGAGCCGCGACCACCGCCATCACTTTCGTGAACACCCGAGGGGCACTTGTAAGGCCAAAGGGGAGCACGGTGAACTGAAAATGCTCGTGGCCTACCGTGAACCGAAGGTAACGCCGGTGGGCCGGCAGGACGGGGATGTGGAAATATGCGTCCTGCAAGTCCAACGCTACCAACCAGTCTCCAGGGTCGAGGGCAGTCAAGACCTGAGCTAGGGTGAGCATCTTGAACTTCTCCTTCCGGAGGAAGCGATTGACGTTCCGGAGGTCCAAGATAGGACGCATGTCCTCCTTGTCCTTTTTGGGCACCAGAAAGTAGTGGGAGTAGCAACCACGCCCTACTTCTGGGGTGGGAACATGCTCGATGGCCCTCTTGGTCAAGAGGGCCGTGACTTCCTTCTGTAGAAGCACCAAGTGATCCCCTGACATGCGGTGGCATTGAGGTGGCATGGCTGGAGGGGTAGTCTCGAAGGGGAGGGAGTAGCCCCTTCGGACAATGTCCAAGACCCACCTGTCCGAGGTGATGGTGCGCCAGTGGGGAAGGTGATGGCGGACCCTGCCCCCTACTGGCGTGCCGTGCACCTGAAAGGAGGGACTAGGAGGGCTTGGAGGCCGCGGACGGGTTGGAGGTGGTGGCCTGACCCGCACGCTGGTTGCCCGATCCGCCACGGCGGAATCCACGTCCTCGGCCACGCGAAGACGCCTGCTGCGCGGGCCGGTGGCTGGGCTGCTGACGTGAAGGGCGCCCCTACCGTGGCCACGATAGGGGCGAAAAGCAGAAGGCAGCGGAGGGCGTGTAGCAGAAAGGCCCAGGGACTTGGCAGTAGCCCGTGAGTCCTTAAAGCGCTCCAACGCATGGTCTGCTTTGGACCCAAAAGACCGACTCCATCAAAGGGCATGTCCATGAGAGTATTCTGGACATCCCCTGAAAAACCAGTGGTTCTCAGCCAGGCGTGGCGGCGGAGCGCCACCGTCGTTGCAATCGACCTGCCCAGCGAGTCGGCGGTGTCAAGGCCACAACGGATAGTGTATTTGGCCGCATCCCTTCCTTCTGCAATGGCGCGGGAAAGCAGTGCCTGGACCTCCTCAGGGCACTGGGGCAAAACATCCGCCACCGAATCCCACAGAGAGTGGGTATAGCGGCCCAAAAGACAAGCGGTGTTAACGGACCGCAAGCCAGCACTGGAGGAAGAAAAACCTTTCTTCCCAAACTGATCCAGGCGTTTGGATTCCCTATCCGGAGGAGCGGTAGGGAAGGCGGTTTGGGAAGCGGAGGCTTGGACAACCAAGCTCTCAGGAGTGGGGTGGACAGAAAGAAACAGGGGGTCGCCCGGAGCGGGGCGATGGCGTCGTGACACGTTCCGATCCACAGGAGCCCCTGTGTTGGGCTTGGACCAGGCGCCCAAAAGAACGTCAGTGAGGGCGTCGTTAAACGGCAGCACAGTCTCCGCAGAGGAGGCTGCCGGCTGAAGCACCTCTGTCAAGATGTTAGGCTTGACCGTCAAAGTAGGGAGCTGGAGACGTAAGGCCCCAGCAGCCCTACGCAACACCGTACCAAGATTGGCCCCCTCCTCCGTAGCCACGGGAGGAGACAGCATGCCAGTGTCAGGAGAAGTATCCAGACCACTGGCCTCCCCTAGACTCTCTGTCCAGTCCTCATCATACTGACAGTTGCGAGTCAGAGGGTCATCAGACCCCTCCCAGTCCTCCTGGTCCTCCTCTGGTTCAAAATAAGGAGGAGGAGGGACATTTGGGACCCAAGGGCCCCTCGGCGCCGGAGTCGAGCGACGTCGCTCCGGGTCCATGTCCGGAGCCGGAAGGAACTGGGGGACGACGCCGCCCGGAGCCCAGGGCGGCGTCGAGAACGGCACCGGAGACATCGGCGCCGGCGGAGGTGTCGTGAGGTCGACCGGCGTCGATGGGGGTTGTGGAGCCGGGATCGAGGCCGAAGCCGGAGCCGGGATCGAGGCTGGAGTCCCGGGCGACGCCGGGGCCGGCGACGCCGGAGCAACCCCATCAGGGCCCGCGGGGCCCGAAGGCGCACCGGAGGGGCCTGAAGGCCCGAAGAGGCGGGCCATGGCCGACAGGAACTCCTGTACCTTGGCCGGATCCGCCCCCGAACCCGGGAAGGGCGGGTAGGACGGGGGCGACTCCACAGGCAAGTCCGGGGCCGCGGGGGCGGGGACGGTGCCGGGAGGGGCCTCAGCCGAGTCGCGAGACCGGCGAGGCGAAGTCCGAGAGCGACGATGCTTCTTGGACTTCTTGTGCTTAGACTTACCGGACGAAGAAGACTTCGACGCCGACGACCGGTGTGCACTCCGCGAGCGACCCCTGGACCTCTCACGCGACCGGTGCCTCCGTGGAGCCGAATGCCGGGCCTCGAGGAGCTTTCGAGACCGCTCTCGCAAAGCTTTCGGGTTGAGGGCCTGGCATTCGGGACAAGACTCGGTGTCGTGGCCTCGGCCGAGGCAGAAGAGACACTCCCAATGCGGGTCGGTGACGGACATCATCCGCGCACAGGCGCCGCATCGCTTGAAGCCGGGCATCCCTACGACACCTTAAAGATGGAAAAAACAGTGAAAAAATCACCAAAAAGTATGGTCAAAAATTGACCAGGGCACTGCTCTTCCCGGATCTGCGCTTGCTGGCGCGGAAAAAGAAGAACTGACGTCAGCGCGCAGGGGCGGCGCCTAAGTACTGCCCGCGACGTCATCCCGGCGATCACGACGCCGACGACGGACGCGGAGCCGCACGACGCCGCCTACCGACGCGCAAGGGTACTGCTACGCAAAACTTTGCGGATCCAGCCTGACGCCTGGGGATATTCTAAGGTAAGGAATCTATCACTAACGTGTCTCTTTCAGATAGGGACATCCTTGACCCTAGAAATCAGTTCGCAGAACGGGGAGGATGGGTGGGGCGGTAAGTAATCCGTCACTAACTACTGTCTCTTACAGATATATCGTTACACAAGTTAGTAACTTATGCATCTGAAAGAGACACGTTAGTGACAGATTCCTTACATTAGAATAGATACCCCAGCAATACCAACCCCG
Source organism: Calotriton arnoldi (assembly GCA_963921515.1). Lineage (NCBI taxonomy): Eukaryota > Metazoa > Chordata > Amphibia > Caudata > Salamandridae > Calotriton > Calotriton arnoldi. The sequence continues at coordinate 80,687 of CAWUFW010015193.1, read as the reverse complement.
GTGGTGGGTCTGCGAACAAAGATCAGACAAGGAAGTCTCGGAGAACAGAACGGCCAAAGAAGCCGTCCCTCCGGACTTGGCTGTCAAGGCAGTAATGCTTGGTAAACGTGTGCAGCGAGGCCCACGTAGCTGCCTGACAGATATCCTGCAGCGGAACACCGCGGCCTAAAGCCGTGGTAGCAGCCGTTGCCCTGGTGGAATGGGCACGCAGCCCAACAGGAGGCTCCTTCTTAGCCAAAGAATAGCAGGCTTTGATACACAAGGTTACCCAGCGGGAGATGGTTCTCTTGTGCACCGCCCGACCTTTTTTGGCGCCCACGTAGCCAACAAAGAGCTGGTCATCCACCCGGAAGTGTTGTGTGCGGTTGATATAAAAGGAAAGCGCACGTTTTGGGTCCAGACGGTGGAGCCTCTCTTCCTCTCTGGAAGGATGCGGAGGCGGAAAGAAGGTGGGCAAAGTGATGGTCTGCCCAATGTGGAAGGCAGTAACCACCTTTGGCAAGAAGGACGGACGCGTCCTAAGAACAACCTTGTCTGGATGGACAGACAGAAAGGGAGGTTTGCATGATAGAGCCTGGAGCTCACTCACCCGCCGAGCGGAGGTGATGGCCACCAGAAAGGCTGTCTTCAGAGTCAGAAGACGAAGAGGACAGTTATGGAGAGGCTCAAAGGGAGCGCACATTAAAAAGGTAAGAACCAAGTTCAAGTCCCACTGAGGCATCACAAACGGAACAGGAGGGAAGAGGTGAGTAATGCCTTTTAGGAACCTGTTAACAACAGGGGACTTGAAAAGGGAGGGCTGATCAGGAAGCCTGAGGAAGGCCGAGATGGCACAAAGATAGCCCTTGATGGTACCCAGGGCAGAACCCTGTTGGGCCAGGGAAAGAAGGAACAGAAGAACCTCAGAAAGAGAGGGGCAGAGAGGGTGTTCACAGCCTTTGCTGTGCACCATGCCACAAACTTGTTCCACCTGAAGGCGTATACCACCTTAGTGGAGGGACTCCTGGCTGCCAGAATCACATCACAAACTTCGGGAGGCAAGTCGAAAGGAATCAACTGCCGCCGCTCAATCTCCACGCAAGCAGGTGGACGCTGGACAGGTTCGGGTGGAGGACAGTCCCCTGCTGCTGCGACAGAAGATCCTCCCGAAGAGGCAGACGGATCGGGGGATCGACGCTCATACTGAGTAGCTCGGGATACCAAACTCTTCGAGCCCAGTCCGGAGCCACAAGGATAACTTGGGCCCGGTCGCGCCGAATCTTCTTCAACACTCTGGGTAGAAGTGGTATAGGCGGAAAGGCGTACAACAGACCGCAACTCCACTCGCGACGAAAAGCGTCGCCGAGCGAGTGCCGCCTTGGAAATTCCAACGCGCAGAACTGCTGACATTGCGCGTTCTCTTCAGTGGCGAACAGATCTAACCAAGGCTCTCCCCACTGCAGAAAGAGTCCTTGCGCCACTTCCGAGTGAATACGCCATTCGTGATCCATCATGCACCTGCGGCTGAGTTCGTCCGCCCTGGTGTTCAGGGAACCTGCCAGGTGTTGAACCATCAGGAACATGCCCTGATGTTCCAGCCATGTCCAGAGGCGCAGAGCCTCCTGACAGAGGGTCCACGACCCCCACCCCGCCTTGTTTGTTGCAGTACCACATGGCGGTGGTGTTGTCTGTGAACACCTGCACTACCTTCCCTTTGACAGAGGGAAGGAATGCCTTGAGTGCAAGTCGGATCGCCCGGAGCTCCAGAAGGTTGATATGGAGCCGGGACTCCGCCGGAGACCAGAGGCCTCTGATCTCCGCCTCTCCCATGTGACCGCACCATCCCAGAAGGGACGCGTCCGTCACAACTGTGTGCTCTGGCTGGGGAAGGGAGAGGGATCTGCCCATGACACATTGCCGGTTCGAGAGCCACCACTGCAACTGTTTTGCAGTCCCCTCCGAGATCTGGACGTGATCGGACAGGTTGCCCTGGTGCTGCGCCCACTGGAACTTCAGGTCCCACTGCAGAGCCCGCATATGCCATCTGGCATGATCGACCAGCAGGATGCAGGAGGCCATGAGGCCCAGCAGCCTCAGGGTCATCCGTACCGAAACCCAGGATAAAGGCTGAAAGATCGGAATCATAGCCTGAATATCCCAGACTCGCCGTTCGGGAGGATAGGCCCGAAACTGCGTCGTGTCCAGAACTGCTCCGATGAAAAGGAGCTGTGGAGAAGGAATCAGATGCGACTTCGGCACATTGATGGAGAACCCCAGCGAGTGCAGGAGTTCGGCCGTAGTCTGGAGGTGGGAGACGACTGCCTGGGACGAGCCCGCCTTCAGCAGCCAGTCGTCGAGGTGGTGGAAGACTGGAACCCCTGCCCTGCGCAGATGAGCTGCGACCACCGCCATCACTTTCGTGAACACCCGAGGGGCACTTGTAAGGCCAAAGGGGAGCACGGTGAACTGAAAATGCTCGAGGCCTACCGTGAACCGCAGGTAACGCCGGTGGGCCGGCAGGACGGGGATGTGAAAATAAGTGTCCTGCAAGTCCAACGCTACCAACCAGTCTCCAGGGTCGAGGGCAGTCAAGACCTGAGCTAGGGTGAGCATCTTGAACTTCTCCTTCCGGAGGAAGCGATTGACGTTCCGGAGGTCTAAGATAGGACGCATGTCCTCCTTGTCCTTTTTGGGCACCAGAAAGTAGTGGGAGTAGCAACCACGTTCTACTTCTGGGGTCGGAACATGCTCGATGGCCCTCTTGGCCAAGAGGGCCGTGACTTCCTTCTGCAGAAGCACCAAGTGATCCCCTGACATGCGGTGGAATTGAGGTGGCATGGCTAGGGGGTGGTCTCGAAGGGGAGGGAGTAGCCCCTTCGGACAATGTCCAAGACCCACCTGTCCGAGGTGATGGCACGCCAGTGGTGAAGGTGATGGCGGACCCTGCCCCCTACTTGCGTGCTGTGCACCTGAAAGGAAGGACTAGGAGGGCTTGGAGGCCGCGGACGGGGCGGAGTTAGTGGCCTGACCCGCACGCTGGTTGCCCGACCCGCCACGGCGGGAGCTACGTCCTCGGCCACGCGAAGACGCTTGCTGCGCGGGCCGGTGGCTGGGCAGCGGACGTGACTGGGCGCCCCTTCCGTGGCCACGAAAGGGGCGAAAAGCAGAGGTTATCGGAGGGCGCACAGCAGAAAGGCCCAGGGACTTGGCAGTAGCCCGTGAGTCCTTAAAACGCTCCAGCGCATGGTCTGCTTTGGAACCAAAAAGACCGACTCCATCAAAGGGCATGTCCATGAGTGTATTCTGGACATCACCCGAGAAACCAGTTGTTCTCAGCCAGGCGTGGCGACGCAGCGCCACCGTCGTTGCAAGCGATCTGCCCAGCGAGTCGGCGGTATCAAGGCCACAACGTATGGTGTACTTTGCTGCATCCCTACCTTCCGCAATGGTGCGGGTAAGCAGTGTCTGGACCTCCTCAGAACACTGGGGCAAAACGGCCGCCACCAAATCCCACAGAGAGTGGGAATATCGGCCCAAAAGGCAAGCGGTGTTGACGGACCGCAAGCCAGCACTGGAGGAAGAAAAGGCCTTCTTCCCAAATTGGTCCAGGCGTTTGGATTCCCTATCCGGAGGGGCGGTAGGGAAGGCGGATTGGGAGGCAGAGGCTTGGACAACCAAGCTCTCGGGGGTGGGATGTTGAGAGAGAAACAAGGGGTCGCCCGGAGCAGGGCGATGGCGTTGGGCCACGTTCCTATCCACAGGAGCCCCTGTGGTGGGCTCGGACCAGGTGCCCAAAAGAACGTCAGACAGTGCATCATTAAACGGCAGCAATGGCTCCGAGGAGGTAGCTGCCGGCTGAAGCACTTCCTTCAGGAGGTTAGTCCTGACAGCCACAGTAGGCAATTGGAGGTGCAAGGCTCCAGCTGCTCTACGCAACACCGTTGCGAGATTTGCTCCCTCCTCCGTTGCCACGGAAGGAGGAGACAGCATGCCAGTGTCAGGGGAGGTGTCTAGACCACTGGCATCTCCAAGTTCCTCTGCCCAGTCCTGGTCATAGTCACACTGCTGTGTGAGAGGGTCATCCGACCCCTCCCAGCTCTCCTGGTCCTCCTCTGGTTCAAAACATGGAGGAGGAGGGACATCTGGGACCCAAGGTCTCATCGGCGCCGGGGCCGGCGTCGAGCGACGTCGGTCCGGCTCCATGTCCGGAACCGGAGAGAACCGGGGAACGACGCCACCTGGAGCCCCGGGCGGCGTCAGGAACGGCACCAGGGACATCGGCGGAGGCGTGGTTAGGTCAACCGGCGTCGATCGGGGTTGCGGTACCACCGGAGCCGGGATCGAGGCCGGGATACAGGCTGGCAGGACGGGCGACGCAGGGACCGGAGTCATCAGCAACGCCGGAGCAACCCCATCAGGGCCCGCGGGGCCCGAAGGCGCACCGGAGGGACCTTGAGGCCCGAAGAGGCGGGCCATGGCCGACAGGAATTCCTGTATTTGGGCCGGAGTCGCCCCCGAACCCGGAAAGGACGGGTAATGCGGGGGCGGCTCCACAGGCACGTCCGGGGCCGCGGGAGCGGGGCCGACAGGGGCCTCAGCCGAGTCGCGAGACCGGCGAGGCGAAGTCTTAGAGCGATGATGCTTCTTAGACTTTTTGTGCTTCGACTTACCCGAGGAGTGCGAAGACTTGGAGTCCGACGACCGGCGGGGGCTCCGCGACCGGCCCCTCGACCTCTCACGGGACCGGGGCTTGGTGCGGCGCGGAGCCGACTGCCGGACCTCGAGGAGCTTTCGAGACCGCTCTCGCAAAGCCTTTGGGTGTAAGGCCCGGCAGTCAGGGCACGACTTCGTGTCGTGGTCTCGGCCGAGACAGTAGAGACACTCTAAGTGCGGGTCTGTGATCGACATCATTCGACCACAGACGTCACATGGCTTGAAGCCGGGCATCCCTACCGACACCTAGGAGTCGAGATGACTCGAAAAGAAACAGTGAAAAAATCACCAAAAATGTTGTCAAAAATTGACTAGGGCACTGCTCTTCCCGGATCTGCGCTTACTGGCGCGGAAAAAGAAGAACCGACGTCAGCGCGCAGGGGCGGAGTCTAAGTACTGCCCGCGACGTCATCCCGGCGATCACAGACGCGGAGCCGCACGACGCCGCCTACCGACGCGCAAGGGTACTGCTACGCAAAAACTTTCCGGATCCAGCCTGACGCCTGGGGATATTCTAAGGTAAGGAATCTGTCACTAACGTGTCTCTTTCAGATAGGTTTCTTGAAGTCATATAAGAAGTAATCAGCTTGCTTCGTCATGTGAAGATCAAATCTCTTTGCCGCTCTCTCCAGGAGATTATGGGAACCTCCTATGCCTTTGGGGGGGGAATCCATGGGTGGTGGTGGTGTTGGGGAAGACTGTGTTGGAATGAAGTCATCATTCCACTCAGTGTGGGCATCACTAAGTTCCCCCTCTTTCCTGTCATCTGAAGACAAGGTATCATGCACAGACATTGTTGTAAACCCTGGGTGGTATACCTTGAGGGTGGATGCTGACAAATTTCTCGGGGTTTGTGGAGTAGTTGCATTGGAGTCTCTGGAGGATTTGCCTGCATGGGGTAAGAGGCCGTAGGCAGAAAGAGTTTGTGGTAGTCCGCCAGCATCAGTTGTAAATCTAAAACCAATGCCTTTTGTACCCATACCACGTCCTCGTGATACTGTTATGGGTAATGTAAGCCCTTTTGTTGAGGGGGGTTAATATTCATGGCCATAGTAGCCTTGTTCCTCTTCATCATTGTCCTGTTGGCATTTTACATGCAGCGGTGACGGACTGCGTGTGACCCCAAATCGACCATCATCCTCTGAATCATCCAGTAGATGACTGGGTAGTAAGGTGAGATCTTACCAGGTGATGTATGTTCTGGCATTATATAAGTTGTTTTTGCCATCTCTTTTGGCTTTTCCCGAAATTGTTCCTTCATAGACTAAGTCCTCAAGGATGTCAACGGCAGCTTTACTGGCATTGCAGAGGGGACTGATTTCGCCTTTGATGGTTTTTTCATTGTCGACGAGGCAGAGTCTAGTTTAATTGTCTATGGGATGGGCGCCGTGGACTGTATCCTAGACGATGTGGTCATCGTCGACGGTGATCCAGTCACCGTTGTCTATGTTGTAGTTGCCGCTGTACTTGTTTTAGTTGTCGACGGCGTAGTAGATGATTTCCTCATCGAAAGTGATGGGCTCACTGACTATCTCTCCGTCGAGGGCGCTGACAACGGTTTTTGAACTTGTGGAAAATCTGAGGAGGAGGAGTCTCAGACCTTGATTTTATTGGGCTTTTCTGAAGAAAAAATATGCCCTTTCTGAGTTTTGGAATGTTTTTCTGAAGGACTTCGATCCTTGTGAGACCCATGGTGGGTGTTTAAGTAAATTTTCTAGGAGAATCATTAGGGGAACGACCTTCTGATCTCTCTCTTTTATGAACTCTCCAGGAGGATGAGGGACAATCCTCACTGTCATCCTCTGAAACAGGGCAGTTTTTGAGCCACAACAGTAACCTCCCCTTTCAGTCCTTTAGGGTTTTAGAAGAAAAAGTTCCACATACCTTACAATCTTTCACTTTGTGGGATTGGTAGAGGCAGTAAATGCAATTTGTGCTGATCATCTGAATGAAGCCTTTTCTTGCCAAAGGTCCCACATGGTCTAAAAAGACATTTCTTTGCTTGCTCTGACATTGTAGAGTCAGATCTGGAGCAGCTGGTAATTAGTAGCATAAGGTTGATGGAAATAACTCTCTCTGAATACTGGAAATAGCGGACCTGAGCAGAGATCAGTGGTGATTCCCTCACATGACGTGCGGTAGAAAATCCTGAGAGGAGTGTTCTAGAGGGTAATACAACCCAATTGATTGAACCTTAGAGTTTAGTCTCGTTTTTTAAAATGAAAAGGATGCGTTACTAAAGTGAAGGCTTTCTGGCCTTCACAGGCTATGCTTAACATAACACTGCTTTCTAATGGTACAGTGAAACTCCCACTTCGATGAAGGGGAATGATTTAAACAAGCATGTGAATGTATGAAAGATCCAATACAGGAGTAAAGAAAGTCTTACTGAACCTGTCCTGAATCGTTAACAAACGCCAACAAGCATTTTAGCATATTTCTTTGTTTGATGTCTGCTAGGATTTTGGCAAGTATTGTGAAATAAAAGGATCCCCCTTTGAGACTTTAACAGTCTTAATTGTTCCAATCTGGTAGTCCAGTAAAATGCCAGTCATTTGCTACAAAACCATTGCGTTGTCCAACATTTGGACATTTTCTGCTTGATCGAGTACAACTTTGGTAGAAACTTATTTGTGGGATGCAGGACAGTGCTGAGACTGGCAAAGAAGTAAAGAGGGCTTACGCACTTGTAAAATAGTCTGTAACAAGACAGAAAAAGTAGTCCATGTGGAATGAGCGGGCAGTTGGAGTTTGGGCAGTCATAATTTCTGAAAATATTTGATATATTTGTTTTTCCATTTTTAGAGACTTCTTCATTGGTGAAATTTCAACTCATTATGTTGGCCTTAAATAAACAATTGATGGAATTCACTGTAAAAACTGAAACAGTCAACAATGAAGCGGTAAAGTTCTTAAGTTTGTAGGACAAAGAACTGTATAATGTTAAAAAGGCCCTACTAGTAGCAGCAATACAGCATTTGTATAGAAAACAGAGTGAAGTAAACATGTTTGAAGTATACATCTTTATTTAACATTTCTATAAGCCATAGTTACATATTTTATAAATGTATGAAGGGTCAATAAAAAACTGCCTGACTGAACTCCATACGGAATTCTCTCTCTTTTGAAGTCATTTATGAAATTTTACAATAATTTATATAAATTATTTTCTCTCCAATATGATTTTTTTTTATTCAACACAATTGAGGACATGAATTTACAAACTGTGGCGTACATACAAACTGTAAAACAAAAAACGACACACGATCATCGCATCTTCCTACGGGTGACTGGCTTCGTAAAAGCGGATAGCAATCTTTTCCTGTTTCTTCGAAGAGTCATCTTTTCTGTGCCTTCATCAGAAGATGCTTGAGCTTTGCTGCTTGCTTCTGTAGCCGGACTAGGCATGGGTGATATAAGGTTAACCTCCACTGGGGGTGGTGACCAAGGAACTTTGTTTGAAGACCTAGAATACATAAAATAAAAAACAAAAATGTTGATTAGTCACAAGATCTGAAATATTTCATAGAAATTGCCCAGTTGGGTGCTTAAATAAGATCTTAGTACATAACAAACAGTACTCGCCTTTTAAACTTCTCATGTCACTTCCAGGAAAGCCTTCACAACACTACATCACAATTTATTATTTTACTGCTGAAATAATAGTACAGGTATGCAATCTTTAATTATGACTTTTATGAACTCTGCATGTTTACAAAGGGCAGTATTATTTATAAAATGCAAGTCTGACTCCAGGTGAAAGGGTTAGAATCAGCAAATACTGCAGAAATTCTTAAAATCTTAGCTACCAGCAGTGTTGAGACATTTGAATCTAATTCTATCCTCAATTCACAGGCAAAACACTTTACTTCTCTCTTTTAACATGATAGTACTTCATAAATCCTTAACCCCTGCGTTTTTAGTCAACTGTAAATTGTTCAGTAGCCTCCTGTTTCAATAAATACGTTAACTGGAATATTCTTGCCTGTAGTAAATCAACACGGCAATCACACTACCTCGTAGACTGTTTGGGAGAACATTTATTTCTTTCCCCAAAGCGAGAAGAGTGAAAAGATAGCAGTGATGAGAGAGCTGACTTGAATCTCCAATCTCGGGACAGGGTGGAACATCCCTCCTGGAGCTTTATTCGTTGCTAAGAGCATGAAGAGTAGAAAAGGCACAGTCTCAGGACTTTTTAATAACTTGAGTGTTCCCATAATCATCTTTTTTGCTCACTAAACTGGAAGAGATTTATTTTCATCCAATTGCTGTACAATTAAGAGAGGAATGGGGCTGCCCAAATTTGCAAGGGAGGTACCCACATCCACAACCATCTGCTATCACATGCATAATTCTACAAGATCAGGCCTGTGCTCCAGATTACGATACATATGGGTCTGAAATGGATCATAATTAGATCTGGGGCGAGTGGGGAGGTTTGTGGAACCCTGCATTTTGCTTTTGATAGCTAACAACTGGAATGAACCTATCTTTACTGTTTAAAGAAAATTGCCTAGAAAAGACTGGAATGGTTTTAATTCTGGGCCCTGAATACCCTCTACTAGTTTTAACCTATTTAACTGGATATTGCAGTCCACTGCATTCAAGTTAAAAAAAATATATATATATCAACATAGCCAGATGACCTTTCTTGGGTATCACATGTTATAATTGATAACTAGTAGAACATGTTACTTACCTTTGGTAACGCTGTTGTATTGTAATGCAATATATGCTGTATAGTAATGCAATCACTTATAGTAATGTCATCACGTGTACTGATAATGTTTTCCATTGTTACTATGTTCCCCTTGCCCCAGCGATCAGATTGGTTCCTCCTAGAACGTTAGGTTTAGGAAGATTCTTAGCTGAGTGCCTATTCATTGTTTGATGCCGACCAACGAGAGGAAGTAAATAAATTGTCCTCTCAACAGAAGCTTGTTGTTTCCTTAATTGCCTGCATTACAACAACTTTTTGGTGACGAGTGAAGGGATCCAGTACCTCCTGTTTTCGACTTTGGCTTGTCTGTAGTCATCGTTGCTGGTCGGGTATGCAGCAGGTTGCAGCGAGGCAAGTCTGATTGCAGCGAAGAGCATGTCTACGCTACACCGCAGCTACTGACTTTGGCCCACCCACGCTTGAAGGAGGAGCAAAGAACCTCGAGGTGAGAGGCAGGCTTCTCGGGGAAGGATTTTGACTAGGTGGGCACCCACGCTCTCATTTTTCTAGACGCTCCACGAACCTTACGGTGTGGCAAGCCTCGTTTTCACATGGAGGCCACAATTTTAATTTCCATTACTTGGCCTTTGATCCATTCGTTCCAGCCGCATCGCTGCCATTTTGAATGATTTAATTGACCTCAAACGGACAGATTTGCTAAAGACTGTTGCTGATGGACCTGCCTCGTTCTGGTAGGGAGGGGAGATAAAGACATTGGGAGAAAACAATGACATTGCTAATATACACTGGATGTAACTGAATTGTAATTTTATACCGTGAATTACCATACCCTCTTCGGAAATTTTAGCAGAGGAGATATGCTTTGATATTCCTCATGCAAAACTGAACTTCAATCAAGCAATGTACTTTTTAACAGTTGAGGGCTTTTATTTTTCAGCTGCATCTCTATTTACATGCATTATCACAATTAAAGAGCAAAGGGCGAATGCTTCTTAGTTATTGGTTAACAAAGCCAGTTAACTCAAGCACAGTTACTATTGTCAAACTCATTACTTATTTCATCAATATAACTACGTCATCATGCAATTTGATCCGCCTCAGAAATCTTTACAGACCAAAGAACATCCACCAGCTGAGTGTAAAAGGTGGAAAGAAGAGTCTACTACCAATCTAACAGCCATAGATGCCGACAAGATGCCTGTTGAGAGGAAAAAGTGCATCTTACTCTTAACTACTAGGTTCAGAAGATCAAGAACTTTTTACATCGCTACCTAAAGTGCAATAGCCCAATGAGGAGGAGGAGGACCTAGATGAATTAGAGGAGGCAATGTTGAGACTAGAGGTAAGGTTCAAACCTACTATAAGTACCACCCTGGAAAGATACCACTGTTGTACCAGCAAGACAAAAGAAAAATGAATGTTTTGATGAATTCTTAACAGCCTTGAGAAGTCTTTCCAGACAGACAGTATAGTGAGGCTGCTGCTGCTCTAAGTTTCCAGGGTTTTATTTGGTTTTATTGATCCTCTGAGTTTTAACGCAATATACTTTAATGTGACATACTTTAATATTTTATTATGGCTGCATCTCGCTAGCGCACATTTCTCTCTTATATACAGTTCTTACCGGTGCCTTCCTTGCCGCTTGTGTGTGTTTTGTGTTCTTTCAGCTCCCCGGTCCGTCGCGGTTGCTGTTTGAGCAGAGCGGGCTGAAACGTCAATTAGGTTCTCTTTGCTAGACCGTTACGACCGCCATTTTGGCCGCCCATGATCCAGCTGATTTCCATTAGTGTCGGCCCCTATTTAGGTGCAGGCTGACGCGCAGCAGATGTTTGCCGGAGGTGCACCAAATACAAGCCCATCTGCGCCCGTCCTGCCCCAGGGATGCTGGCAGTTTCAATCCCACCCCAATTCTGGTGAGGTAAGGCAATACTCAGGTGCCCAACTTGTGGACCTCCGACCCAGACTCCTAAGGGGGCATGTCCAGTTAAATTGAATTTGTGTGATAGTGAAGCAGGGCATTGTCAGAACTGTATATTTTATTTTAATTGTATGTCCTACTCTAATTCAGGGAATCTACTCAATATTCCCCACCGGTCTGATGAGGATAGATATCTTGATGATGTTGGGGAGGGGGACAATTTGACACATACTCGTGGGGCGCTAATGAACTCACGCTCCCTTATTAAACATATGTCGGAAGTTTGTGACCTAATTCATACACTGTCCCTTGACTTCCTATTCATCACGGAAACCTGGGTAAAAGAGGACTCTGGCCCTGAGTTGGTGGACGCAGATCCCCCCCAGTTACATTATTCTTAGAAGTGATCGTCAAGGCTGGGGTTGGGGGGGGGGGGGGGGCAGAAGGTGGCTTGGCCTTAATAGCACGGGAGGTTATCAGCTGCACCCTTAACCCTGTGGCCAAGAGTACAGGTGACTCTCTGGAGAGAGCCCTATTTAGGCTTAAGCTCTCAGCCAAGTACACTGTTTCAGGCCTCCTGGTATACAGTTCGCCGGACCCTCGAGGTAACTTTAGTGAGGCTTGGTGCCAGAACTTGGAACCTCATTTAACGTCCTCCCATTTCACCATTCTATGGGATTTAAATTTTCATTTTGAGGACTCTCTTTGTAAAGATTCTGCCTTATTCCTTGAACTTATGTCCAATTTTGGATTTGAACAGTTGGTGCAACTCATACGGCGGGTCACACTCTAGATGAGATTTTTACTAACCCTAACAATCTGGTTTTTGAGTAACTCCTGCCCCTTTGCTGGGAAGATCACTGGGCGATCCAGTTAAAATTCTCTCTCCCTCGCCTCACAATTGGAATGGGCTCTACCCTTCCCAAGCAATTACGCTGCAGGACCCTAAATAATATCACAGCTGTTAGCTGGGAACAGGCCCTCAAATCCTCCATCGCAGCCAAGGACAGCTCTTTCCTTTTTCTGCGGAAGACTTTCAAGACTGGGTTAATACAGCTCTGGGCATTTTTGCTCCCTTTAAAACCAAGGTCGCAGTTAGAAGTAAGTGGCAAAGGCTTACTTCTAACTGCGACCTTGGTATTCATCAGAATTCATGATCCTTAGGCAGAAATGCCGCAGACGAGCGGAAATGGATGGCAATCCCATACTCTAGTGTAAAAAGAAACAAAGTATTGCTCCGGGGGTATAAACAGGCCATAGTACAGGCTAAAGCACTCTTCTTTATGGAGAAAATGAGGGCAGCTAATAATTCTCCCAAACTGCTGTTTAAGGAAATGAAGGAGCTATCAGAACCGCCCACTCAGCGGGCACTCAATTCTTCTCAAAAGTTCTGCGACAAAGTAGCAGTATATTTTCAAGATAAAGTTCCCAACATCTTTCGGAATTTTAAGCTGCCTGCTGCAGATGAAATACTTTCTGACAAATCTGTTTTTGGCTCTCCTGACAATCTCCTCTCAGCTTTCCTGTCTATCTCTGTCCAACAGACAAAGAGCTTATTGTGGAGTTTAAAATCAGGGTCCCTGTATGATCCTTGCATGCAAATCAGGGTCCCTGTCTGATCCTTGCATGCCCAAAACGTTTCAACTTGCCCCGGATCCGATTGCTACATTCTTACAGAAGGTGTTTAATTGCACGCTTCACTTGGACGTTTTTCCTGCTATTTGGAAGAGAGCTGTTGATTCTCCGCTCCTTAAAAAAGCTAATGCGATCCAGAAGATATCAAAAATCTTTGCATCGTTTCCTTGTTGCCAGCTCCTGCTAAGATCCTAGAAGCACAAGTTACTAACTTGTGTAACGATATATCTGTAAGAGACAGTAGTTAGTGACAGATTCCTTACCTTAGAATATCCCCAGGCGTCAGGCTGGATCCGGAAAGTTTTTTGCGTAGCAGTACCCTTGCGCGTCGGTAGGCGCGTCGTGCGGCTCCGCGTCCGTCGTCGTGGTCGCCGGGATGACGTCGCGGGCAGTACTTACACGCCGCCCCTGCGCGCTGACGTCAGTTCTGTACACGACTTTCCGCGCCAGGAACGCAGAGCCATGCAAGAAGCTGACATAGGTGTCTGAAAAATACTAGGGCCCTGAAAGGGATGTCCTTAACCCTAGAAATCAGTTCGCAGAACGGGGAGGATGGGTGGGCGGTAAGGAATCTGTCACTAACTACTGTCTCTTACAGATATATCGTTACACAAGTTAGTAACTTGTGCATCTGAAAGAGACACGTTAGTGACAGATTCCTTACCTTAGAATAGATACCCCAGCAATACCAACCCCGGTGGTGGGTCTGCGAACAAAGATCAGACAAGGAAGTCCTGGAGGACAGAACGGCCAAAGAAGCCGTCCCTCCGGACCTGACTGTCAAGGCAGTAATGCTTTGTAAACGTGTGCAGCGAGGCCCACGTAGCTGCCTGACAGATATCCCGCAGCGGAACACCGCGGCCCAAAGCCGTGGTAGCAGCCGTTGCCCTGGTGGAATGGGCACGCAGCCCAACAGGAGGCTCCTTCTTAGCCAAAGAATAGCAGGCTTTGATACACAAGGTTACCCAGCGGGAGATGGTTCTCTTGTGCACCGCCCGACCTTTTTGGCGCCCACGTAGCCAACAAAGAGCTGGTCATCCACCCGGAAATGGCGTGTGCGGTCGATGTAAAAGGAAAGCGCACGTTTTGGGTCCAGACGGTGGAGCCTCTCTTCCTCTCTGGAAGGATGCGGAGGCGGAAAGAAGGTGGGCAAAGTGATGGTCTGCCCAATGTGGAAGGCAGTAACCACCTTTGGCCAGAAGGACGGACGCGTCCGAAGAACAACCTTGTCTGGATGGACAGACAGAAAGGGAGGTTTACATGATAGAGCCTGGAGCTCACTCACCCGCCGAGCGGAGGTGACGGCCACCAGAAAGGCAGTCTTCAGAGTCAGAAGACGAAGAGGACAGTTATGTAGAGGCTCAAAGGGAGCGCACATAAGAAAGGTAAGAACCAAGTTCAAGTCCCACTGAGGCATCACAAACGGAACAGGAGGGAAGAGGTGTGTAATGCCTTTTAGAAACCTGTTAACAGGGGACTTGAAAAGGGAGGGCTGATCAGGAAGCCTGAGGAAGGCCGAGATGGCACAAAGATAGCCCTTGATGGTACCCAGGGCAGAACCCTGTTGGGCCAGGGAAAGAAGGAACAGGAGAACCTCAGAGAGAGGGGCAGAAAGGGGATTCACAGCCTTTGCTGTGCACCATGCCACAAACTTGTTGCACACCTTAGTGGAGGGACGCCTGGCTGCCAGAATCACATCACAAACTTCGGGAGGCAAGTCGAAAGGAATCAACTGCCGCCGCTCAATCTCCACGCAAGCAGGTGGAGGCTGGACAGGTTCAGGTGGAGGACCGTCCCCTGCTGCTGCGACAGAAGATCCTCCCGAAGAGGCAGACGGATCGGGGGATCTACGCTCATACTGAGTAGCTCGGGATACCAAACTCTTCGAGCCCAGTCCGGAGCCACAAGAATGACTTGGGCCCGGTCGTGCCGAATCTTCTTCAACACTCTGGGTAGAAGTGGTATAGGCGGAAAGGCGTACAATAGACCGCAACTCCACTCGTGACGAAAAGTGTCGCCGAGCGAGTGCCGCCTTGGAAATTCCAACGCACAGAACTGATGACATTGCGCGTTCTCTTCGGTGGCGAATAGATCTAACCAAGGCTCTCCCCACTGTAGAAAGAGTCCTTGCGCCACTTCCGAGTGAAGACGCCATTCATGACCCATCATGCACCTGCGGCTGAGTTCGTCCGCCCTGGCGTTCAGGGAACCTGCCAGGTGTTGAACCATCAGGAACATGCCCTGATGTTCCAGCCATGTCCAGAGGCGCAGAGCCCCGCCTTGTTTGTTGCAGTACCACATGGCGGTGGTGTTGTCTGTGAACACCTGCACTACCTTCCCTTTGACAGAGGGAAGGAATGCCTTGAGTGCAAGTCGGATCGCCCGGAGCTCCAGAAGGTTGATATGGAGCCGGGACTCCGCCGGAGACCAGAGGCCTCTGATCTCCGCCTCTCCCATGTGACCGCCCCATCCCAGAAGGGACGCGTCCGTCACAACTGTGTGCTCTGGCTGGGGAAGGGAGAGGGATCTGCCCATGACCCATTGCCGGTTCGAGAGCCACCACTGCAACTGTTTTGCAGTCCCCTCCGAGATCTGGACGTGATCGGACAGGTTGCCCTGGTGCTGCGCCCACTGGAACTTCAGGTCCCACTGCAGAGCCCGCATATGCCATCTGGCATGATTGACCAGCAGGATGCAGGAGGCCATGAGGCCCAGCAGCCTCAGGGTCATCCGTACCGAAACCCAGGATAAAGGCTGAAAGATCGGAATCATAGCCTGAATATCCCGGACTCGCCGTTCGGGAGGATAGGCCCGAAACTGCGTCGTGTCCAGAACTGCCCCGATGAAAAGGAGCTGTGGAGAAGGAATCAGATGCGACTTCGGCACATTGATGGAGAACCCCAGCGAGTGCAGGAGTTTGGCCGTAGTCTGGAGGTGGGAGACGACTGCCTGGGACGAGCCCGCCTTCAGCAGCCAGTCTGGCTGCCAGAATCACATCACAAACTTCGGGAGGCAAGTCGAAGGGAATCAACTGCCGCCGCTCAATCTCCACGCAAGCAGGTGGAGACTGGACAGGTTCGGGTGGAGGACCGTCCCCTGCTGCTGCGACAGACGATCCTCCCGAAGAGGCAGACGGATCGGGGGATCTACGCTCATACTGAGTAGCTCGGGATACCAAACTCTTCGAGCCCAGTCCGGAGCCACAAGGATGACTTGGGCCCGGTCGCGCCGAATCTTCTTCAACACTCTGGGTAGAAGTGGTATAGGCGGAAAAGCGTACAACAGACCGCAACTCCACTTGCGACGAAAAGCGTCGCCGAGCGAGTGCCGCTTTGGAAATTCCAACGCGCAGAACTGCTGACATTGCGCGTACTCTTCGGTGGCGAATAGATCGAACCAAGGCTCTCCCCACTGTAGAAAGAGTCCTTGCGCCACTTCCGAGTGAAGACGCCATTCGTGATCCATCATGCACCTGCGGCTGAGTTCGTCCGCCCTGGCGATCAGGGAACCTGCCAGGTGTTGAACCATCAGGGACATGCCCTGATGTTCCAGCCATGTCCAGAGGCGCAGAGCCTCCTGACAGAGGGTCCACGACCCCACCCCGCCTTGTTTGTTGCAGTACCACATGGCGGTGGTGTTGTCTGTGAA
Organism: Calotriton arnoldi; assembly: GCA_963921515.1. Classification (NCBI taxonomy): domain Eukaryota; kingdom Metazoa; phylum Chordata; class Amphibia; order Caudata; family Salamandridae; genus Calotriton; species Calotriton arnoldi. The sequence goes on along the minus strand of CAWUFW010015193.1, from coordinate 64,113 downwards.
CACCTGCACTATCTTCCTTTTGACAGAGGGAAGGAATGCCTTGAGTGCAAGTCGGATCGCCCGGAGCTCCAGAAGGTTGATATGGAGCCGGGACTCCGCCGGAGACAAGAGGCCCCTGATCTCCGCCTCTCCCATGTGACCGCCCCATCCCAGAAGGGACGCGTCCGTCACAACTGTGTGCTCTGGCTGGGGAAGGGAGAGGATCTGCCCATGACCCATTGCCGGTTCGAGAGCCACCACTGCAACTGTTTTGCAGTCCCCTCCGAGATCTGGACGTGATCGGACAGGTTGCCCTGGTGCTGCGCCCACTGGAACTTCAGGTCCCACTGCAGAGCCCGCATATGCCATCTGGCATGATCGACCAGCAGGATGCAGGAGGCCATGAGGCCCAGCAGCCTCAGGGTCATCTGTACCGAAACCCAGGATAAAGGCTGAAAGATCGGAATCATAGCCTGAATATCCCGGACTCGCCGTTCGGGAGGATAGGCCCGAAACTGCGTCGTGTCCAGAACTGCTCCGATGAAAAGGAGCTGTGGAGAAGGAATCAGATGCGACTTCGGCACATTGATGGAGAACCCCAGCGAGTGCAGGAGTTCGGCCGTAGTCTGGAGGTGGGAGACAACTGCCTGGGACGAGCCCGCCTTCAGCAACCAGTCGTCGAGGTAGGGGAAGACTGGAACCCCTGCCCGGCGCAGATGAGCTGCGACCACCGCCATCACTTTCGTGAACACCCGAGGGGCACTTGTAATGCCAAAGGGGAGCACGGTGAACTGAAAATGCTCGAGGCCTACCGTGAACCGCAGGTAACGCCGGTGGGCCGGCAGGACGGGGATGTGAAAATAAGCGTCCTGCAAGTCCAACGCTACCAACCAGTCTCCAGGGTCGAGGGCAGTCAAGACCTGAGCTAGGGTGAGCATCTTGAACTTCTCCTTCCGGAGGAAGCGATTGACGTTCCGGAGGTCCAAGATAGGACGCATGTCCTCCTTGTCCTTTTTGGGCACCAGGAAGTAGTGGGAGTAGCAACCACGACCTACTTCTGGGGTCGGAACATGCTCGATGGCCCTCTTGGCCAAGAGGGCCGTGACTTCCTTCTGTAGAAGTACCAAGTGATCCCCTGACATGCGGTGGAATTGAGGTGGCATGGCTGGGGGGTGGTCTCGAAGGGGAGGGAGTAGCCCCTTCGGACAATGTCCAAGACCCACCTGTCCGAGGTGATGGGACGCCAGTGGTGAAGGTGATGGCGGACCCTGCCCCCTACTGGCGTGCTGTGCACCGGAAAGGAGGGACTAGGAGGGCTTGGAGGCCGCGGACGGGTTGGAGGTGGTGGCCTGACCCGCACGCTGGTTGCCCGAACCGCCACGGCGGTATCCACATCCTCGGCCACGCGTGAGACGCTTGCTGTGCGGGCCGGTGGCTGGGCAGCTGACGTGACTGGGCGCCCCTTCCGTGGCCACGAAAGGGGCGAAAAGCAGAGCTGAGCGGAGGGCGTACAACAGAAAGGCCCAGGGACTTGGCCGTAGCCCGTGAGTCCTTAAACCGCTCCAGCGCATGGTCTGCCTTTGAACCAAAAAGACCGACTCCATCAAAGGGCATGTCCATGAGTGTATTCTGGACATCACCTGAGAAACCAGTTGTCCTCAGCCAGGCGTGGCGACGTAGCGCCACCGTCGTAGCAAGCGATCTGCCCAGCGAGTCGGCGGTATCAAGGCCACAACGGATGGTGTATTTAGCCGCATCTCGCCCTTCCGCAATGGCGCGGGTAAGCAGTGTCTGGACCTCCTCAGAACACTGCGGCAAAACAGCCGCCACCGAATCCCACAGGGAGTGGGTATATCGGCCCAAAAGACAAGCGGTGTTGATGGACCGCAAGCCAGCACTGGAGGAAGAAAAACCCTTCTTCCCAAATTGATCCAGGCGTTTGGATTCCCTATCCGGAGGGGCGGTAGGGAAGGCGGTTTGGGAAGCGGAGGCTTGGACAACCAAGCTCTCAGGAGTGGGGTGGACAGAGAGAAACCGGGGGTCGCCCGGAGCTGGGCGATGGCGTCGGGACACGTTCCTATCCACAGGAGCCCCTGTGTTGGGCTTGGACCAGGCGCCCAAAGAACGTCAGTGAGGGCGTCATTAAACGGCAGCACAGTCTCCGTAGAGGAGGCTGCCGGCTGAAGCACCTCTGTCAAGATATTAGTCTTGACCGCCACAGTAGGGAGTTGGAGACGTAAGGCCCCAGCCGCCCTACGCAACACCGTTGCAAAGTTGGCTCCCTCCTCCGTAGCCACGGGAGGAGACAGCATGCCAGTGTCAGGGGAAGTATCTAGACCACTGGCATCCCCTAGACCCTCTGTCCAGTCCTCATCGTACTGACACTGTTGTGTCAGAGGGTCATCAGACCCCTCCCAGTCCTCCTGGTCCTCCTCTGGTTCAAAATAAGGAGGAGGAGGGACATTTGGGACCCAAGGTCCCATCGGCGCCGGAACCGGCGTCGAGCGACGTTGGTCCGGGTCCATGTCCGGAGCCGGAAGGAACTGGGGGACGACGCCGCCCGGAGCCCCAGGCGGCGTCGAGAACGGCACCGGAGACATCGGCGCCGGCGGAGGTGTCGTTAGGTCGACCGGCGTCGATGGGGGTTGTGGAGCCGGGATCGAGGCCGGAGCCGGGATCGAGGCTGGAGGCACGGGCGACGCCGGAGCCGTCGGCGACGCCGGAGCAACCCCATCAGGGCCCGCGGGGCCCGAAGGCGCACCGGAGGGACCTTGAGGCCCGAAGAGGCGGGCCATGGCCGACAGGAATTCCTGTATTTGGGCCGGATCCGCCCCCGAACCCGGGAAGGACGGGTATTGCGGGGGCGACTCCACAGGCATGTCCGGGGCCGCGGGGCGGGGACGGTGCCGGGAGGGGCCTCAGCCGAGTCGCGAGACCGGCGAGGCGAAGTCCTAGAGCGACGATGCTTTTGGACTTTTTGTGTTTGGACTTACCGGACGAAGAAGACTTCGATGCCGACGACCGGTGAGGACTCCGCGATCGACCCCTGGACCTCTCACGCGACCGGGGCTTGCGCGGAGCCGAATGCCGGGCCTCGAGGAGCTTTCGAGACCGCTCTCGCAAAGCTTTCGGGTTGAGGGCCCGGCAGTCGGAACAAGACTCCGTGTCGTGGCCTCGGCCGAGGCAGAAGAGACACTCCCGATGCGGGTCTGTGATGGACATCATCCGAGCACAGGCGCCGCAACGTTTAAACCCGGGCATCCCTACGACACCTTGAAGTCGATTCGAAGAAAAACAGTGAAAAAATTCACCAAAAAAGTTAGTCAAAAAATGACTAGGGCACTGCTCTTCCCGGATCTGCGCTTGCTGGCGCGGAAAAAGAAGAACTGACGTCAGCGCGCAGGGGCGGCGCCTAAGTACTGCCCGCGACGTCATCCCGGCGATCACGATGCCGACGACGGACGCGGAGCCGCACGACGCCGCCTACCGACGCGCAAGGGTACTGCTACGCAAAAACTTTCCGGATCCAGCCTGACGCCTGGGGATATTCTAAGGTAAGGAATAAGTCACTAACGTGTCACGTTAGTGACAGATTCCTTACCTTAGAATATCCCCAGGCGTCAGGCTGGATCCGGAAAGTTTTTGCGTAGCAGTACCCTTGCGCGTCGGTAGGCGGCGTCGTGATCGCCGGGATGACGTCGCGGGCAGTACTAGGCGCCACCCTGCGCGCTGACGTCAGTTCTTCTTTTCCGCGCCAGCAAGCGCAGATCCGGGAAGAGCAGTGCCTAGTCATTTTTGACTAACTTTTGGTGAATTTTTCACTGTTTTCTTCGAATCGACTTCAAGGTGTCGTAGGGATGCCCGAGTTTAAACGTTGCGGCGCCTGTGCTCGGATGATGTCCATCACAGACCCGCATCGGGAGTGTCTCTTCTGCCTCGGCCGAGGCCACGACACGGAGTCTTGTTCGACTGCCGGGCCCTCAACCCGAAGCTTGGCAGAGCGGTCCGAAGCTCTCGAGGCCCGGCATTCGGCTCCGCGCAAGCCCCGGTCGCGTGAGAGGTCCAGGGGATCGCGGAGTCCTCACCGGTCGTCGGCATCAGTCTCTTCGTCCGGTAAGTCCAAACACAAAAGTCCAAAAGCATCGTCGCTCTAGGACTCGCCTCGCGGTCTCGCGACTCGGCTGAGGCCCCTCCGGCACCGTCCCGCTGCCCGGACATGCCTGTGGAGTCGCCCCGCAATACCCGTCCTTCCCGGGTTGGGCGGATCCGGCCCAAATACAGGAATTCCTGTCGGCCATGGCGCGCCTCTTCGGGCCTCAAGGTCCCTCGGTGCGCCTTCGGCCCGCGAGGCCCTGATGGGGCTGCTCAGCGTCGCCGGCGGCTCGGCGTCGCCGTGCCTCCAGCCTCGATCCGGCTCGATCCGGCTCCACAACCCCATCGACGCCGGCGTCGCGACACCTCCGCCGGCGCCATGTCTCCGGTGCCGTTCTCGACGCCGCCTGGGGCTCGGCGGCGTGTCCCCAGTTCGCTTCGGCTCGGACATGGACTCGGACCGGCGTCGCTCGACGCGGTTCAGCGCCGATGGGACCTTGGCCCAAATGTCCCTCCTCCTCCTTATTCTGAACGGAGGACCAGGAGACTGGGAGGGTCTGATGACCCTCTGACACAGCAGTGTCAGTACGATGAGACTGGACAGAGGTCTAGGGATGCCAGTGGTCTAGATACTTCCCTGACACTGGCATGCTGTCTCCTCCCGTGGCTACGGAGGAGGAGCCAATTTGCAGCGGTGTTGCGTAGGGCGGCTGAGGCCTACGTCTCCAACTCCCTACTGTGGCGGTCAAGACTAATATCTTGACAGAGGTGCTTCAGCCGGCAGGCTCTCTACGGAGACTGTGCTGCCGTTGCGACGCCCTCACTGACGTTCTTTGGGCGCCTGGTCCAAGCCCAGCACAGGGGCTCCGGTGGATAGGAACGTGTCCCGACCCCATCGCCCAGCTCCGGGCGACCCCTGTTTCTCTCGGTCCACCCCACTCCTGAAGCTTGGTTGTCCAGCCTCCGCTTCCCAAACCGCCTTCCTACCGCCCCTCCGGATAGGAATCAAACGCCTGGATCAATTTGGGAAGAAGGGTTTCTTCCTCCAGTGCTGGCTGCGGTCCATCAACACCGCTTGTCTTTAGGCCGATATACCCACTCCTTGTGGGATTCGGTGGCGACTGTTTTGCCCAGTGTTCTGAGGAGGTCCAGACACTGCTTTCCGCGCCATTGCGGAAGGAAGGGATGCGGCCAAATACACCATACGATGTGGCCTTGATACCGCCGACTCGCTGGGCAGGTCTGTTGCAACGACGGTGGCGCTGCGACGCCACGCCTGGCTGAGAACCACTGGTTTTCAGGGGATGTCCAGAATACTCTCATGGACATGCCCTTTGATGGAGTCGGTCTTTTGGGTCCAAAGCAGACCATGCGTTGGAGCGCTTTAGGACTCACGGGCTACTGCCAAGTCCCTGGGCCTTTCTGCTATGCCCTCCGCTGACTCTGCTTTTCGCCCTATCGTGGCCACGGTAGGGGCGCCCGTCCGTCAGCAGCCCAGCCACCGGCCCGCGCAGCAAGCGTCTTCGCGTGGCCGAGGACGTGGCTCCCGCCGTGGCGGGTCAGGCAACCAGCGTGCGGGTCAGGCCACCACCCCCGCCCCGTCCGCGGCCTCCAAGCCCTCCTAGTCCTTCCTTTCAGGTCCACAGCACGCCAGTAGGCGGCAGGGTCCGCCATCACCTTCCCCACTGGCGTACCATCACCTCGGACAGGTGGGTCTTGGACATTGTCCGAAGGGCTACTCCCTCCCTTCGAGACCACCCCCAGCCATGCCACCTCAATTCCACCGCATGTCAGGGGATCACTTGGTACTTCTGCAGAAGGAGTCACGGCCCTCTTGGCCAAGAGGGCCATCGAGCATGTTCCGACCCCAGAAGTAGGGCGTGGTTGCTACTCCCACTACTTCCTGGTGCCCAAAAGGACAAGGAGGACATGCGTCCTATCTTGGACCTCCGGAACGTCAATCGCTTCCTCCGGAAGGAGAAGTTCAAGATGCTCACCCTAGCTCAGGTCTTGACTGCCCTCGACCCTGGAGACTGGTTAGTAGCGTTGGACTTGCAGGATGCATATTTCCACATCCCCGTCCTGCCGGCCCACCGGCGTTACCTTCGGTTCACGGTAGGCCCGAGCATTTTCAGTTCACCGTGCTCCCCTTTGGCCTTACCAGTGCCCTCGGGTGTTCACGAAAGTGATGGCGGTGGTCGCAGCTCATCTGCGCCGGGCAGGGGTTTCAGTCTTCCCTACCTCGACGACTGGCTGCTGAAGGCGGGCTCGTCCCAGGCAGTCGTCTCCCACCTCCAGACTACGGCCGAACTCCTGCACTCACTGGGGTTCTCCATCAATGTGCGAGTCGCATCTGATTCCTTCTCCACAGCTCCTTTTCATCGGAGCAGTTCTGGACACGACGCAGTTTCGGGCCTATCCTCCCGAACGGCGAGTTTGGGATATTCAGGCTATGATTCCGATCTTTCAGCCTTTATCCTGGGTTTCGGTACGGATGACCCTGAGGCTGCTGGACCTCATGGCCTCCTGCATCCTTCTGGTCAATCATGCCAGATGGCATATGCGGGCTCTGCAGTGGGACCTGAAGTTCCAGTGGGCGCAGCACCAGGGCAACCTGTCCGATCACGTCCAGATCTCGGAGGGACTGCAAAACAGTTGCAGTGGTGGCTCTCGAACCGGCAATGGGTCATGGGCAGATCCTCTCCTTCCCAGCCAGAGCATACAGTAGTGACGGACGCGTCCCTTCTGGGATGGGGCGGTCACATGGGAGAGGCGGAGATCAGAGGCCTCTGGTCTCCGGCGGAGTCCGGCTCCATATCAACCTTCTGGAGCTCCGGGCGATCCGACTTGCACTCAAGGCATTCCTTCCCTCTGTCAAAGGGAAGGTAGTGCAGGTGTTCACAGACAACACCACCGCCATGTGGTACTGCAACAAACAGGGCGGGGTGGGGTCTTGGACCCTTTGTCAGGAGGCTCTGCGCCTCTGGACATGGCTGGAACATCAGGGCATGTTCCTGATGGTTCACCACCTGGCAGGTTCCCTGAACGCCAGGGCGGACGAACTCAGCCGCAGGTGCATGATGGGTCACGAATGGCGTCTTCACTCGGAAGTGGCGCAAGGACTCTTTCTACAGTGGGGAGAGCCTTGGTTAGATCTATTCGCCACCGAAGAGAACGCGCAATGTCATCAGTTCTGCGCGTTGGAATTTCCAGGCGGCACTCGCTCGGCGGCGCTTCGTCGCGAGTGGAGTTGCGGTCTGTTGTACGCCTTTCCGCCTATACCACTTCTACCCAGAGTGTTGAAGAAGATTCGGCACGACCGGGCCCAAGTCATTCTTGTGGCTCCGGACTGGACTCGAAGAGTTTGGTATCCCGAGCTAGTCAATATGAGCGTAGATCCCCGATCCGTCTGCCTCTTCGGGAGGATCTTCTGTCGCAGCAGCAGGGACGGTCCTCCACCCGAACCTGTCCAGTCTACACCTGCTTGCGTGGAGATTGAGCGGCGGCAGTTGATTCCTTTCGACTTGCCTCCCGAAGTTTGTGATGTGATTCTGGCAGCCAGGCGTCCCTCCACTAAGGTGGTATACGCCTGCAGGTGGAACAAATTTGTGGCATGGTGCACAGCAAAGGCTGTGAATCCCCTTTCTGCCCCTCTTTCTGAGGTCCTTCTGTTCCTTCTCTCTCTGGCCCAACAGGGTTCTGCCCTGGGTACCATCAAGGGTTATCTTTGTGCTATCTCGGCCTTCCTCAGGCTCCCTGATCAGCCCTCCCCTTTTCAAGTCCCCTGTTGTTAACAGGTTCTTAAAAGGCATTACTCACCTCTTCCCTCCTGTTCCGTTTGTGATGCCTCAGTGGGACTTGAACTTGGTTCTTACCTTTTAATGTGCGCTCCCTTTGAGCCTCTACATAACTGTCCTCTTCGTCTTCTGACTCTGAAGACAGTCTTTCTGGTGGCCATCACCTTCGCTCGGCGGGTGAGTGAGCTCCAGGCTCTATCTTGCAAACCTCCCTTTCTGTCTGTTCATCCAGACAAGGTTGTTCTTCGGACGCGTCCGTCCTTCTTGCCAAAGGTGGTTACTGCTTTACACATTGGGCAGACCATCACTTTGCCCACCTTCTTTCCGCCTCCTTCCAGAGAGGAAGAGAGGCTCCACCGTCTGGACCCAAAGCGTGCGCTCTCCTTCTATATTGACCGCACAAAACACTTCCGGGTGGATGACCAGCTCTTTGTTGGCTACGTGGGCGCCAAAAAGGTCGGGCGGTGCACAAGAGGACCATCTCCCGCTGGGTTACCTTGTGCATCAAGACCTGCTATTCTTTGGCTAAGAAGGAGCCTCCTGTTGGGCTGCGTGCCCATTCCACCAGGGCAGCGGCTGCTACCACAGCCTTGGGCCGCGGTGTTCCGCTGCCGGTTATCTGTCAGGCAGCTACGTGGGCCTCGCTGCACACGTTTACAAAGCATTACTGCCTTGACAGTCAGGTCCGGAGGGACGGCTTCTTTGGCCGTTCTGTCCTCCAGGACTTCCTTGTCTGATCTTTGTTCGCAGACCCACCACCGGGGTTGGTATTGCTGGGGTATCTATTCTAAGGTAAGGAATCTGTCACTAACGTGTCTCTTTCAGATGCACAAGTTACTAACTTGTGTAACGATATATCTGTAAGAGACAGTAGTTAGTGACAGATTCCTACCGCCCACCATCCTCCCGTTCTGCGAACTGATTTCTAGGGTTAAGGACATCCCTTTCAGGGCCCTAGTATTTTTCAGACACCTATGTCAGCTTCTTGCATGGCTCTGCGTTCCTGGCGCGGAAAGTCGTGTACAGAACTGACGTCAGCGCGCAGGGCGGCGCCTAAGTACTGCCCGCGACGTCATCCCGGCGATCACGACGCCGACAACGGACGCGGAGCCGCACGACGCCGCCTACCGACGCGCAAGGGTACTGCTACGCAAAAACTTTCCGGATCCAGCCTGACGCCTGGGGATATTCTAAGGTAAGGAATCTGTCACTAACTACTGTCTCTTACAGATATATCGTTACACAAGTTAGTAACTTGTGCTTTAAGGTTCTTCATCACAAGGACCCTATTCAAATGAATGCACAAGTTACTAACTTGTGTAACGATATATCTGTAAGAGACAGTAGTTAGTGATAGATTCCTTACCTTAGAATATCCCCAGGCGTCAGGCTGGAACCGGAAAGTTTTGCGTAGCAGTACCCTTGCGCGTCGGTAGGCGGCGTCGTGCGGCTCCGCGTCCGTCGTCGGCGTCGTGATCGCCGGGATGACGTCGCGGGCAGTACTTAGGCGCCGCCCTGCGCGCTGACGTCAGTTCTGTACACGACTTTCCGCGCCAGGAACGCAGAGCCATGCAAGAAGCTGACACAGGTGTCTGAAAATACTAGGGCCCTGAAAGGGATGTCCTAACCCTAGAAATCAGTTCGCAGAACGGGGAGGATGGATGGGCGGTAAGGAATCTATCACTAACTACTGTCTCTTACAGATATATCGTTACACAAGTTAGTAACTTGTGCATCTGAAAGAGACACGTTAGTGATAGATTCCTTACCTTAGAATAGATACCCCAGCAATACCAACCCCGGTGGTGGGTCTGCGAACAAAGATCAGACAAGGAAGTCCTGGAGGACAGAACGGCCAAGAAGCCGTCCCTCCGGACCTGACTGTCAAGGCAGTAATGTCTAGTAAACGTGTGCAGCGAGGCCCACGTAGCCGCCTGACAGATAACCGGCAGCGAACACCGCGGCCCAAGGCCGCGGTAGCAGCCGTTGCCCTGGTGGAATGGGCACGCAGCCCAACAGGAGGTTCCTTTCAGCCAAAGAATAGCAGGCCTTGATGCACAAGGTAACCCAGCGGGAGATGGTCCTCTTGTGCACCGCCCGACCTTTTGGCGCCCACGTAGCCAACAAAGAGCTGGTCATCCACCCGGAAGTGTTTTGTGCGGTCAATATAAAAGAGAGCGCACGTTTTGGGTCCAGACGGTGGAGCCTCTCTTCCTCTCTGGAAGGATGCGGAGGCGGAAAGAAGGTGGGCAAAGTGATGGTCTGCCCAATGTGGAAAGCAGTAACCACCTTTGGCAAGAAGGACGGACGCGTCCGAAGAACAACCTTGTCTGGATGAACAGACAGAAAGGAGGTTTGCAAGATAGAGCCTGGAGCTCACTCACCCGCCGAGCGGAGGTGATGGCCACCAGAAAGGCTGTCTTCAGAGTCAGAAGACGAAGAGGACAGTTATGCAGAGGCTCAAAGGGAGCGCACATTAAAAGGTAAGAACCAAGTTCAAGTCCCACTGAGGCATTACAAACGGAACAGGAGGGAAGAGGTGAGTAATGCCTTTAAGAACCTGTTAACAACAGGGGACTTGAAAAGGGAGGGCTGATCAGGGAGCCTGAGGAAGGCCGAGATAGCACAAAGATAACCCTTGATGGTACCCAGGGCAGAACCCTGTTGGGCCAGAGAGAGAAGGAACAGAAGGACCTCAGAAGAGGGGCAGAAAGGGGATCCACAGCCTTTGCTGTGCACCATGCCACAAATTTGTTCCACCTGCAGGCGTATACCACCTTAGTGGAGGGACGCCTGGCTGCCAGAATCACATCACAAACTTCGGGAGGCAAGTCGAAGGAATCAACTGCCGCCGCTCAATCTCCACGCAAGCAGGTGTAGACTGGACAGGTTCGGGTGGAGGACCGTCCCCTGCTGCTGCGACAGAAGATCCTCCCGAAGAGGCAGACGGATCGGGGGATCTATGCTCATATTGAGTAGCTCGGGATACCAAACTCTTCGAGCCCAGTCCGGAGCCACAAGAATGACTTGGGCCCGGTCGTGCCGAATCTTCTTCAACACTCTGGGTAGAAGTGGTATAGGCGGAAAGGCGTACAACAGACCGCAACTCCACTCGCGACGAAAAGCGTCGCCGAGCGAGTGCCGCCTTGGAAATTCCAACGCGCAGAACTGATGACATTGCGCGTTCTCTTCGGTGGCGAATAGATCTAACCAAGGCTCTCCCCACTGTAGAAAGAGTCCTTGCGCCACTTCCGAGTGAAGACGCCATTCGTGATCCATCATGCACCTGCGGCTGAGTTCGTCCGCCCTGGCGTTCAGAGAACCTGCCAGGTGTTGAACCATCAGGAACATGCCCTGATGTTCCAGCCATGTCCAGAGGCGCAGAGCCTCCTGACAAAGGGTCCAAGACCCCACCCCGCCCTGTTTGTTGCAGTACCACATGGCGGTGGTGTTGTCTGTGAACACCTGCACTACCTTCCCTTTGACAGAGGGAAGGAATGCCTTGAGTGCAAGCCGGATCGCCCGGAGCTCCAGAAAGTTGATATGGAGCCGGGACTCCGCCGGAGACCAGAGGCCTCTGATCTCCGCCTCTCCCATGTGACCGCCCCATCCCAGAAGGGACGCGTCCGTCACAACTGTATGCTCTGGCTGGGGAAGGGAGAGGGATCTGCCCATGACCCATTGCCGGTTCGAGAGCCACCACTGCAACTGTTTTGCAGTCCCCTCCGAGATCTGGACGTGATCGGACAGGTTGCCCTGGTGCTGCGCCCACTGGAACTTCAGGTCCCACTGCAGAGCCCGCATATGCCATCTGGCATGATTGACCAGCAGGATGCAGGAGGCCATGAGGCCCAGCAGCCTCAGGGTCATCCGTACCGAAACCCAGGATAAAGGCCGAAAGATCGGAATCATAGCCTGAATATCCCGGACTCGCCGTTCGGGAGGATAGGCCCGAAACTGCGTCGTGTCCAGAACTGCTCCGATGAAAAGGAGCTGTGGAGAAGGAATCAGATGCGACTTCGGCACATTGATGGAGAACCCCAGCGAGTGCAGGAGTTCGGCCGTAGTCTGGAGGTGGGAGACGACTGCCTGGGACGAGCCCGCCTTCAGCAGCCAGTCGTCGAGGTAGGGGAAGACTGAGACCCCTGCCCGGCGCAGATGAGCTGCGACCACCGCCATCACTTTCGTGAACACCCGAGGGGCACTTGTAAGGCCAAAGGGGAGCACGGTGAACTGAAAATGCTCGGGGCCTACCGTGAACCGAAGGTAACGCCGGTGGGCCGGCAGGACGGGGATATGGAAATACGCGTCCTGCAAGTCCAACGCTACCAACCAGTCTCCTGGGTCGAGGGCAGTCAAGACCTGAGCTAGGGTGAGCATCTTGAACTTCTCCTTCCGGAGGAAGCGATTGACGTTCCGGAGGTCCAAGATAGGACGCATGTCCTCCTTGTCCTTTTTGGGCACCAGAAAGTAGTGGGAGTAGCAACCACGCCCTACTTCTGGGGTCGGAACATGCTCGATGGCCCTCTTGGCCAAGAGGGCCGTGACTTCCTTCTGTAGAAGCACCAAGTGATCCCCTGACATGCGGTGGAATTGAGGTGGCATGGCTGGGGGGTGGTCTCGAAGGGGAGGGAGTAGCCCCTTCGGACAATGTCCAAGACCCACCTGTCCGAGGTGATGGTGCGCCAGTGGGGAAGGTGATGGCGGACCCTGCCCCCTACTGGCGTGCCGTGCACCTGAAAGGAGGGACTAGGAGGGCTTGGAGGCCGCGGACGGGTTGGAGGTGGTGGCCTGACCCGCACGCTGGTTGCCCGATCCGCCACGGCGGAATCCACGTCCTCGGCCACGCGAAGACGCCTGCTGCGCGGGCCGGTGGCTGGGCTGCTGACGTGAAGGGCGCCCCTACCGTGGCCACGATAGGGGCGAAAAGCAGAAGGCAGCGGAGGGCGTGTAGCAGAAAGGCCCAGGGACTTTGCAGTAGCCCGTGAGTCCTTAAAGCGCTCCAACGCATGGTCTGCTTTGGACCCAAAAGACCGACTCCATCAAAGGGCATGTCCATGAGAGTATTCTGGACATCCCCTGAAAAACCAGTGGTTCTCAGCCAGGCGTGGCGCCGGAGCGCCACCGTCGTTGCAATCGACCTGCCCAGCGAGTCGGCGGTGTCAAGGCCACAACGGATAGTGTATTTGGCCGCATCCCTTCCTTCCGCAATGGCGCGGGAAAGCAGTGCCTGGACCTCCTCAGGGCACTGGGGCAAAACATCCGCCACCGAATCCCACAGGGAGTGGGTATATCGGCCCAAAAGACAAGCGGTGTTAACGGACCGCAAGCCAGCACTGGAGGAAGAAAAACCTTTCTTCCCAAACTGATCCAGGCGTTTGGATTCCCTATCCGGAGGAGCGGTAGGGAAGGCGGTTTGGGAAGCGGAGGCTTGGACAACCAAGCTCTCAGGAGTGGGGTGGACAGAAAGAAACAGGGGTCGCCCGGAGCGGGGCGATGGCGTCGTGACACGTTCCGATCCACAGGAGCCCCTGTGTTGGGCTTGGACCAGGCGCCCAAAAGAACGTCAGTGAGGGCGTCGTTAAACGGCAGCACAGTCTCCGCAGAGGAGGCTGCCGGCTGAAGCACCTCTGTCAAGATGTTAGTCTTGACCGTCAAAGTAGGGAGCTGGAGACGTAAGGCCCCAGCAGCCCTACGCAACACCGTACCAAAATTGGCCCCCTCCTCCGTAGCCACGGGAGGAGACAGCATGCCAGTGTCAGGAGAAGTATCCAGACCACTGGCCTCCCCAGACTCTCTGTCCAGTCCTCATCATACTGACAGTTTCGTGTCAGAGGGTCATCAGACCCCTCCCAGTCCTCCTGGTCCTCCTCTGGTTCAAAATAAGGAGGAGGAGGGACATTTGGGACCCAAGGTCCCATCGGCGCCGGAGCCGGCGTCGAGCGACGTCAGCTCCGGGTCCATGTCCGGAGCCGGAAGGAACTGGGGAACGACGCCGCCCGGAGCCCAGGGCGGCGTCGAGAACGGCACCGGAGACATCGGCGCCGGCGGAGGTGTCGTGAGGTCGACCGGCGTCGATGGGTGTTGTGGAGCCGGGATCGAGGCCGGGGCCGAAGCCGGAGCCGGGATCGAGGCTGGAGGCTCGGGCGACGCCGGGGCCGGAGCCGCCGGCGGCGCCGGAGCAACCCCATCAGGGCCCGCGGGGCCCGAAGGCGCACCGGAGGGGCCTGAAGGCCCGAAGAGGCGGGCCATGGCCGACAGGAACTCCTGTACCTTGGCCGGATCCGCCCCCGAACCCGGGAAGGGCGGGTATGACGGGGCGACTCCACAGGCAAGTCCGGGGCCGCGGGGCGGGGACGGTGCCGGGAGGGGCCTCAGCCGAGTCGCGAGACCGGCGAGGCGAAGTCCGAGAGCGACGATGCTTCTTGGACTTCTTGTGCTTAGACTTACCGGACGAAGAAGTCGACGACCGGTGTGCACTCCGCGAGCGACCCCTGGACCTCTCACGCGACCGGGGCTTCCGCGGAGCCGAATGCCGGGCCTCGAGGAGCTTTCGAGACCGCTCTCGCAAAGCTTTCGGGTTGAGGGCCTGGCATTCGGGACAAGACTCGGTGTCGTGGCCTCGGCCGAGGCAGAAGAGACACTCCCAATGCGGGTCGGTGACGGACATCATCCGCGCACAGGCGCCGCATCGCTTGAAGCCGGGCATCCCTACGACACCTTAAAGTTGGAAAAAACCAGTGAAAAAATCACCAAAAAGTATGGTCAAAAATTGACCAGGGCACTGCTCTTCCCGGATCTGCGCTTGCTGGCGCGGAAAAAGAAGAACTGACGTCAGCGCGCAGGGGCGGCGCCTAAGTACTGCCCGCGACGTCATCCCGGCGATCACGACGCCGACGACGGACGCGGAGCCGCACGGCGCCGCCTACCGACGCGCAAGGGTACTGCTACGCAAAACTTTCCGGATCCAGCCTGACGCCTGGGGATATTCTAAGGTAAGGAATCTATCACTAACGTGTCTCTTTCAGATGTGCTTTTTCATTGGTACATTCCTGGCAGACAACTTAGATCCCCATGTTGTAAAAAACTCAGGATCCCCAGATTTCAAAAGACTAGACGGGGTGGGTGCTCCTTTTCGGTGGCCACCGCCAAACTGTGGAACACTCTGCCCACCTAGATCTCAGAAGCAGATTCTCTTATGTCCTTTAAAAAACATCTGAAAACGTGGCTTTTTTAATTTGAGAATGCTTGATTTTTAGCTGCGTTGCTATTGCTGCCTCTTCTGTCCTGCTATAGTGCTTTGGCACCTCCGGGATTCAGTGTACTCTATAAATTCTATCCCATCCACCACCTGCAATTTCGGTACAAAGACCGATGAAATGATCAACTGATGGTGAATACAAATATAAGGAAAATTCAGGAACATCTGTGGGTCATGGGCGTCTCTAGGAGAGGTGGTGAAATCGGCTAAAGTCATTAAGTAATCTTATGTCCTGGGGAAAGGAGGTTAATAAAGTCATAGATCAGAAGAAGGATATAGAAGTATGCTTCATGAAAGAGAAGAAATTTGGCAACAAAAGCCATCTACACAAAGAGAAGAGAGCAGGAGCCAAAATGGAATATTACAGATGTGGAAGCCTATCTCATCGCCCAACTTCAAAGGAAGCCCTGCCGTGAACAAGGAGGGCAGTGTCTGTCATCGATGGGGCCACTTTGCAAAGGTATGCAGAGAAGCAAAACATGGCAGCAGTGCGAAAGTTACCCAAATATCTGAAGAAGAAATCCGTGAAATCAATGCAAGAAGTGAGGAGGACAACACTAGTATGGAATTGGTGATGAGACCAGATGGAAACCTCCCAGATGCACAAGTTACTAACTTGTGTAACGATATATCTGTAAGAGACAGTAGTTAGTGACAGATTCCTTACCTTAGAATATCCCCAGGCGTCAGGCTGGATCCGGAAAGTTTTTGCGTAGCAGTACCCTTGCGCGTCGATAGGCGGCGTCGGGACCGCCAGGATGACGTCGCGGGCAGTACTTAGACGCCGCCCCTGCGCGCTGACGTTATTTCTGTACACTACTTTCCGCGCCAGGAACGCAGAGCCATGCAAGAAGCTAACATAGGTGTCTGAAAAATACTAGGGCCCTGAAAGGGATGTCCTTAACCCTAGAAATCAGTTCGCAGAACGGGGAGGATGGGTGGGGCGGTAAGGAATCTGTCACCAACTACTGTCTATTACAGATATATCGTTACACAAGTTAGTAACTTGTGCAGCTGAAAGAGACACTTTAGTGACAGATTCCTTAACTTAGAATAGATACCCCAGCAATACCAACCCCGGTGGTGGGTCTGCGAACAAAGATCAGACAAGGAAGTCCCGGAGGACAGAACGGCCAAAGAAGCCGTCCCTCCGGACCTGACTGTCAAGGCAGTAATGCTTGGTAAACGTGTGCAGCGAGGCCCACGTAGCTGCCTGACAGATATCCTGCAGCGGAACACCGCGGCCTAAAGCCGTGGTAGCAGCCGTTGGCCTGGTGGAATGGGCACGCAGCCCAACAGGAGGCTCCTTCTTAGCCAAAGAATAGCAGGCTTTGATACACAGCGGGAGATGGTTCTCTTGTGCACCGCCCGACCTTTTTTGGCACCCACGTAGCCAACAAAGAGCTGGTCCTCCACCCGGAAGTGTTGTGTACGGTTGATATAAAAGGAAAGCGCACGTTTTGGGTCCAGACGGTGGAGCCTCTCTTCCTCTCTGTAAGGATGCGGAGGCGGAAAGAAGGTGGGCAAAGTGATGGTCTGCCCAATGTGGAAGGCAGTAACCACCTTTGGCAAGAAGGACGGACGCGTCCTAAGAACAACCGTGTCTGGATGGACAGACAGAAAGGGAGGTTTGCATGATAGAGCCTGGAGCTCACTCACCCGCCAAGCGGAGGTGATGGCCACCAGAAAGGCTGTCTTCAGAGTCAGAAGACGAAGAGGACAGTTATGTAGAGGCTCAAAGGGAGCGCACATGAGAAAGGTAAGAACCAAGTTCAAGCCCCACTGAGGCATCACAAACGGAACAGGAGGGAAGAGGTGTGTAATGCCTTTTAGGAACCTGTTAACAACAGGGGACTTGAAAAGGGAGGGCTGATCAGGAAGCCTGAGGAAGGCCGAAATGGCACAAAGATAGCCCTTGATGGTACCCAGGGCAGAACCCTGTTGGGCCAGAGAAAGAAGGAACAGAAGAACCTCAGAAAGAGGGGCAGAGAGGGGATTCACAGCCTTTGCTGTGCACCATGCCACAAACTTGTTCCACCTGCAGGCGTATACCACCTTAGTGGAGGGACGCCTGGCTGCCAGAATCACATCACAAACTTCGGGAGGCAAGTCGAAGGGAATAAACTGCCGCCGCTCAAACTCCACGCAAGCAGGTGGAGACTGGACAGGTTCGGGTGGAGGACCGTCCCCTGCTGCTGCGACAGACGATCCTCCCGAAGAGGCAGACGGATCGGGAACCTGCGAGGTGTTGAACCATCAGGAACATGCCCTGATGTTCCAGCCATGTCCAGAGGCGCAGAGCCTCCTGACAGAGGGTCCACGACCCCACCCCGCCTTGTTTGTTGCAGTACCACATGGCGGTGGTGTTGTCTGTGAACACCTGCACTATCTTCCTTTTGACAGAGGGAAGGAATGCCTTGAGTGCAAGTCGGATCGCCCGGAGCTCCAGAAGGTTGATATGGAGCCGGGACTCCGCCGGAGACAAGAGGCCCCTGATCTCCGCCTCTCCCATGTGACCGCCCCATCCCAGAAGGGACGCGTCCGTCACAACTGTGTGCTCTGGCTGGGGAAGGGAGAGGGATCTGCCCATGACCCATTGCCGGTTCGAGAGCCACCACTGCAACTGTTTTGCAGTCCCCTCCGAGATCTGGACGTGATCGGACAGGTTGCCCTGGTGCTGCGCCCACTGGAACTTCAGGTCCCACTGCAGAGCCCGCATATGCCATCTGGCATGATCGACCAGCAGGATGCAGGAGGCCATGAGGCCCAGCAGCCTCAGGGTCATCTGTACCGAAACCCAGGATAAAGGCTGAAAGATCGGAATCATAGCCTGAATATCCCGGACTCGCCGTTCGGGAGGATAGGCCCGAAACTGCGTCGTGTCCAGAACTGCTCCGATGAAAAGGAGCTGTGGAGAAGGAATCAGATGCGACTTCGGCACATTGATGGAGAACCCCAGCGAGTGCAGGAGTTCGGCCGTAGTCTGGAGGTGGGAGACAACTGCCTGGGACGAGCCCGCCTTCAGCAGCCAGTCGTCGAGGTAGGGGAAGACTGGAACCCCTGCCCGGCGCAGATGAGCTGCGACCACCTCCATCACTTTCGTGAACACCCGAGGGGCACTGGTAAGGCCAAAGGGGAGCACGGTGAACTGAAAATGCTCGAGGCCTACCGTGAACCGCTGGTAACGCCGATGGGCCGGCAGGACGGGGATTTGGAAATAAGCGTCCTGTAAGTCCAACGCTACCAACCAGTCTCCAGGGTCGAGGGCAGTCAAGACCTGAGCTAGGGTGAGCATCTTGAACTTCTCCTTCCGGAGGAAGCGATTGACGTTCCGGAGGTCCAAGATAGGACGCATGTCCTCCTTGGGCACCAGGAAGTAGTGGGAGTAGCAACCACGTCCTACTTCTGGGGTCGGAACATGCTCGATGGCCCTCTTGGCCAAGAGGGCAGTGACTTCCTGCTGCAGAAGCACCAAGTGATCCCCTGACATGCGGTGGAATTGAGGTGGCATGGCTGGGGGGGTGGTCTCGAAGGAGAGGGAGTAGCCCCTTCGGACAATGTCCAAGACCCACCTGTCCGAGGTGATGGCACGCCAGTGGTGAAGGTGATGGCAGACCCTGCCCCCTACTAGCGTGCTGTGCACCTGAAAGGAAGGACTAGGAGGGCTTGGAGGCCGCAGACGGGGAGGGGTTGGTGGCCTGACCCGCACGCTGGTTGCCTGACCCGCCACGGCGGGAGCCACGTCCTCGGCCACGCGAAGACGCTTGCTGCGCGGGCCGGTGGCTGGGCAGCGGACGTGACTGGGCGCCCCTTCCGTGGCCACGAAAGGGGCGAAAAGCAGAGGTTAGCGGAGGGCGCACAGCAGAAAGGCCCAGGGACTTGGCAGTAGCCCGTGAGTCCTTAAAACGCTCCAGCGCATGGTCTGCTTTTGTACCAAAAAGACCGACTCCATCAAAGGGCATGTCCATGAGTGTGTTTTGGACATCACCTGAGAAACCAGTCGACCTCAGCCAGGCGTGGCGACGCAGCGCCACCGTCGTTGCAAGCGATCTGCCCAGCGAGTCGGCGGTATCAAGGCCACAACAGATGGTGTACTTTGCCGCATCCCTTCCTTCCGCAATGGTGCGGGAAAGCAGTGTCTGGACCTCCTCAGGACACTGGGGCAAAACGAGCGCCACCGAATCCCACAGAGAGTGGGAGTATCGGCCCAAAAGGCAAGCGGTGTTGACGGGCCGCAAGCCAGCACTGGAGGAAGAAAAGGCCTTCTTCCCAAATTGATCCAGGCGTTTGGATTCCCTATCCGGAGGGGCGGTAGGGAAGGCGGTTTGGGAGGCAGAGGCTTGGACAACCAAGCTCTCAGGGGTGGGATGTTGAGAGAGAAACAAGGGGTCGCCCGGAGCAGGGCGATGGCGTCGGGCCACGTTCCTATCCACAGGAGCCCCTGTGGCGGGCTTGGACCAGGTGCCCAAAAGAACGTCAGAAAGTGCATCATTAAACGGCAGCAATGGCTCCGAGGAGGTAGCTGCCGGCTGAAGCACTTCCGTCAGGAGGTTAGTCCTGACAGCCACTGTAGGCAATTGGAGGTGTAAGGCTCCAGCTGCTCTACGCAACACCGTTGCGAAATTTGCTCCCACCTCCTTAGCCACGGAGGAGGAGACAGCATGCCAGTGTCAGGGGAAGTGTCCAGACCACTGGCATCCCCAAGTTCCTCTGCCCAGTCCTGATCATAGTCACACTGCTGTGTGAGAGGGTCATCCGACCCCTCCCAGCTCTCCTGGTCCTCCTCCGGTTGAAAATAAGGAGGAGGAGGGACGTCCGGGACCCAAGGTCATATCGGCGCCGGCGTCGGGCGACGTCGCGTCCGGATCAGGAGACAACCGGGGAACGACGCCGCCCGGAGCCCCGGGCGGCGTCAGGAACGGCACCGGGGACATCGGCGGAGGCGTGGTTAGGTCAACCCGCGTCGATGGGGGTTGCGGTACCACCGGAGCCGGGATCGAGGCCGGGGCCGGGAGCGAGGCTGGTGGGACAGGCGGCGCCGGGACCGGAGTCGTCGGCGGCGCCGGGGCAATCCCATTAGGGCCCTCGGGGCCAGAAGGCGCACCGGAGGGGCCTTGAGGCCCGAAGAGGCGGGCCATGGCCGACAGGAATTCCTTTATCTCGGCCGGAGTCGCCCCCGAACCCGGGAAGGACGGGTAATGCGGGGGCGGCGCCACAGGCACATCCGGAGCCGCGGGGACGGTGCCAACAGGGGCCTCAGCCGAGTCGCGAGACCGGCGAGGCGAAGTCTTAGAGCAATGGTGATTTTTAGACTTCTTGTGCTTCGACTTACCCGAGGAGTGCGAAGACTTGGACTCCGATGACCGGCGAGGACTCCGCGACCGGCCCCTCGAGCTCTCGCATGACCGGGGCTTGGTGCGGAGCAGACTGCCGGACCTCGAGGATCTTTCGAGACCGCTCTCGCAAAGCCTTCGGGTGCAAGGCCCGGCAGTCGGAGCACGACTTCGTGTCGTGGTCGCGGCCGAGACAGTAGAGACACTCTAAGTGCGGGTCTGTGATCGACATCATTCGACCACAGGCGTCGCATGGCTTGAAGCCGGGCATCCCTACCGACACTGTGGAGCCGAGATGACTCGAAGACCATGTTGCCGCTTGGCAAATGTCTTGGATAGGTGTGTTCGCTAGGAACGCAACCGTTGCTCCTTTCTTCCTTGTTGAGTGGGCCTGGGCGGCTCCCTGTAATTCTTGTCCTGCCTGCTTCTGGCAGAGTTGTATTGCCTGCGCAATCCATCGTGCGATGGTATTTTTGGTTACTGGTCGTCCCAAGAAACTGCTTGCGAAGGAAACGAAGAGTTGTTTTGTTTTCCTGCATTCCTTTGTCCTTTCTATGTAGTGCATCACTGCCCTTCTGGCGTCCAGCGTGTGTAGCACCTTCTATGTGGGCGTTGATGGTTTTTGGAAGAAACTTGGTATCTGTATTGTCTGGTTAATATGGAACCGCGACACCACCTTTGGCAGGAAGTGTGGGTCCGTTCTCATGACAATTCTGTCCTTGTGTATTTGCAAGTAGGGCTCTTGTAGTGTAAGAGCCTGCAGTTCACTGACCCTTCGCAGTGACGTGATAGCCACCAAGAATGCCGTCTTTAGTGTGAGCATGTGCAGTGTAGTCTTGTGTATGGGCTCAAACGGTGATTTCATCAACTGTGTTAGCACAGTGTTGAGGTTCCAGCTCGGGGCTGGCATCCTTTTGGAGGGGCTATTCTTTTAGCCCCTCCAGGAATCTTTTGACCACCTGGGAGGTGAAGAAACTTTTCCCCGCTTCTCCCCTGGTGTAGGCCACTATGGCTGCTAAGTGAACCCTTAGTGACGAGTAGCTCAGCCCGCTGTGTAGTAGGTGCGTTAAGTATTTTAGTACCGTTGATTCTTTTGTGACCTTTCGTTGCAGTCCCTCTTTAAGGCACCATTGCGAGAACCTTTTCCACTTTGCAATGTAGCACTTCCTTGTAGTGGGTCTCCTTGCTTCTCTGAGTACTGCCATAGTGCTTGCTGGTAGCTTGAGGTGTGCGAATTCTAGGTCCTCAGGAGCCATGCTGCTAGGCTGAGGCTCTCTGGTTCTGGGTGGAGCACTTTTCCGTCTTTCATTGTCAGGAGGTCTTTCCTTCTGCTGAACCTGTGCGCTGGTTCCTGCGCCATTTCCATTATTTGTGAGAACCATGACTGTCTGGCCCACTGAGGTGCCACCAGTATGAGTGTCATGCTGCTGCTCCTGCATTTGCTGAGTACCTTGTATAACAGTGGTATCGGGGAAAAGCGTATGCAAATTCGTTCGACCAACTTATCCATAGCGCATTCCCTAGGGACCCTTGGTCCGGTTGTCTGGATGCGTAATGTTGGCATTTTGCATTCTGGAGTGTTGCAAACAGGTCTATCCGTGGTGTACCCCATTTTTGAAACAGCCGCTGCACTTCCTGTTGGTTGAGCTCCCATTCGTGGGATGCCGACGTCTGCCTGCTGAGACGGTCTGCTTCTACATTGTCTATTCCTGGAAGGTGTATTGCCAGTAGGTCTATCCTTAGAGGGATGGCCCATCTCCAAATCTCTTGTGCCAGGCTTGATAGCGGTGCTGACTGTGTTCCACCTTGTTTGTTGATGTAGAACATGGTGGTTGTGTTGTCTGTTTGTATCAGCACTCTCTGGCGGTAAAGCTGCTTCTGAAAGGCTCTTAAGGCTAGGAACACAGTTTTTAGTTCTAGGTAGTTGATGTGTCTCACTGCATCTTGCTGTGACCACAGCCCCCTGACGCGGAGTCTGTCCACGTGCGCGCCCCAGCCCTGCTGTGAGGCGTCTGTTGTGATGGTCACTGTTGGAGTTGGCTGTGTGAATGGCTTCCCCTGTAATATGTTCTCTTCCTTCCACCACGCTATTTCTTGCTGCACTGCGTGTGTGACAACCACTAGATCTTCCCAACTCCCTGTTGCTTGTGACCACTGTTGCTGTATCCATTCTTGGAACGGTCTCATGTGCAGCTTGACTTTTGGGACCAGGTGGATGCATGATGCCATCATCCCCATTAGTCTGCTCACCGTCCTCACTGTCAGAACTTGCCCCTTGCGGTAATGACGTGTTTCCCTCAGGAGCGCTATAGTTCTCTTCTCGCTGGGGAACACTTTGGACTGTGTGCTGTCGATCTGTGCCCCTAAGAATATCTTGCTCTGCTGCGGTTCTGTTGATGATTTCTCCCAATGTGTAGGAAAGTGGGTTTCTGTTGCAGTAACCCCCCCACTTTTTGCCTGATAACTGATGCACTTTTCCTTGGTGTGCCCTGGATCCCTGCCAATCAGGTACCCAGGGCCTGTGTTCCTTCCCTAAAAACTGTACTAAGCCTAAACCCAATTGGCATCTCTGGCCACAGGTAAGCCCCTGGTAAATGGTACCCTAGGTACCCAGGGCACTGTGACCAGAGAAGACCCCTAAGGGCTGCAGCACTTATTGTGCCACCCTTAGAGGCCCTGTACCCTGACACACACACACTGCCCTTGCAGGCTGAGTGTCTTGGTGCAGAACAAAACAGAGAGTCGACATGGCACACATCCCTGTGTGCCATGCCCACAAACACACTGCCCTGGCATACCTCAGTCACCCCTCTAGCTGGGTGCCCTATGCCAGTGGTGAGGGTACAGGTGCATGAGCCCTGTGCCCCTACAGTACCCAGGTCCATTCCTGGGCACTGTAAGTGCAGTGCTGCCATTCCGAGTATATGGTGCTGGGAGGTCGTCAGCACGAACTCCACAGCACCATGATGGCTGCACTGAAGACTGAAGTTTGGTATCAAACTCCTCAGCACAGTAAACCCACACTGATGCCAGTGTGGGATTTACTGTAAAATGCACGACAGAGGGCAACTTAGAGTTGCCCCCTGAACCTAACCTACAATCCACGTCTTGTCTGAGGGGCTGCCTAGGCTGCCACACAGCAGACATGTTGCTGGACCCCTGGGTAGAGAGCCATCCGCTCTCCCGGGCCTGCAACAATGCACGTCCTGGGCGAGGTGCTAGGCCTCCTCCCCCAGGATGGGCAGGGGAAGCTTCAAAGGCATTCCTTTCTGAGCTTCCCCAGACCACTTGCTGTACTCAGCAACTGGCCCCCACCGGTTCTTCCCCCATCCTGGCGGGAAGACTGGCGGGAAACACCAAGGGAGGAAAGGGGGTGTGCCAGCCTCTGCCAACCCCACCCCTCGGGTGGGGGAGGCGAGGTGAAGCACATCTCCGGGCTCTCGCCATCTTGAAGATGGGGAGCCCTGCCCAATCAGGACTAGGCTCCTGCCCCCTCCCACAGGAGAGTGGCAGGATAGGGAGTGTACCCATCCCCAGGGCAGGGACCCATTGGTCCCTGCCCTTTACCTACCTGTAACGCCCCTAAATCTAGTATTTAGGGGCACCCTGAACCTTCCTTCCTCAGATTCCCGCAACCTAAGAAGAAAAAGGACGAAAGAAGACGCCCAGCAGAGGAGACTGCAGAGAACAACTGACTTGGCCCCAGCCCTACCGGCCCGTCTGCAGTTTCCAGAGATCCTGCGCCAAAAATAGTCTTGTCCTGCAGCCAGCGTCCTCCAGAACCCCAGGGAGGACTGACTGCCTTCAACAAAGACCGGATCTCCTGTGAACAGCAGCTCTGTTCAAAAGAAACACCAAACAAAGACTCCGAGCCTGCTGAGGAGAAAAACCCGACGCCTGGAACCACCACTGCACCCGTCGCCTACAGCCCGAGTTCAAGTGGCCCACCGGTCCCAGCGAGGTCCCCAGCTAACCAGAGTCCGAGTCCACCGTGGGTTGACCCCTCCAGGACTCCCCGACGTCGCCTGCAGCCTCTGCACGGAGACCCCCCCAACCGCGAGTGGCCCGGTAAGGTGAAATCCGACCTCAAAAGACACCCCTGCATCCAGCCGCATTGGAGAAAGGAACCCGAGGTGCACCTACGTCCCCGAGCCCTCCAACTTACCTGCCCAGCTGTTGGTTCCTCCTGGAAGTCTTCCTGGACCGAGCCTGCAGCTGAAGACCAAAACCGAAAATCTCCATTGAAATCAACAGGGCACCCGACCTCAAAATAGCACCCTGCACCCGGCCGCCCTAGTGCCGCTGAGGGTGCCCCTCCTGTGCTAACTTGGTCCCCAACGTGCCCTGAGCTTAACCCTAGGAGCTTTGCTCCCACAACCCAGTGGCCTGCTTGCCAGCAGCCACCAACCGGAGTCCCCCTATCCTCCATAGGATAACATTGGGCCTCAACACTCTGCACCCGGCCGCCCTAGTGCCGATGAGGGTGCAACAACAGTGCATCACTGACCCTGGGAGACCCCTGAGTGTAACCCCAGAACCCTAACTCAAAAGACCGATTACTTACCTCGAAACCGATAACTCGTTTTTCCTCATAGGATAACATGGACACTTTTCCTTCCAAAAAGTTTCTAAGTGTCGACTTTTGAAAACTAAGAATATTCCTTAAAAATCGCACAAATAACCTAACCGAATTTTCTCAACTGTTTGCAGGAAAGGTCCCAGTGCTGAACCTAGGTGTCCAGCACTGAGTAACAAAAGTAATTAAAAAGTAACTTACCTGTGAATTGAATTCCCTTCCATAGGATAACATTGGTGGTTCTTTGTGAAAAAGTTTCTAAGTGTCAACTTTTGAAATACAAGAATATTCTTTAAAAATCGTACAAACTACAAAAACGTAATTACTTACCTGTTTTAAGTAAATGTCCCAGCGCTTAATCTAGGAGTCCAGCACTGGATTACAAAAGTAACGTTAAAGTAACTTACCGGCGAATTGAATTTCCTTCCATAGGATAACATGGACTGGTTTTTGCTTGGAAATTCTTCTAAGTGTCGAATTTTGAGACTTTAAAATATTCACCTAAAATCAGCCGAATTACTGAAACGAATTTACTCACCTGCTATCAGGAGAGATCCCAGTGCTGGATCTTGGTGCCCAGCACTGACCCTAAAAAGTAATCACAACTGTACTTACCGGTAACTTGAATTTCCTTCCATAGGACAACATTGCCTGGTTTTTGCTGAAAAAGTTTCTAAGTGTCAATTTTGCAAACTTACAAATATTCGTTAAAAATCGCCTGTATAAAAAAACCACATTCCTTCAACTATTTACAGGAGATGCACCAGTGCTGGATCCAGGATCCAACACGGAGTAAGAAAAAGTAATCACAACTGTACTTACTGGTAACTTGAATTCCTTCCATAGGATAACATTGCCTGGTTTTTGCTGAAAAAGTTTCGAAGTGTCAACTTTTAAAATACAATAATATTCCTTAAAAATCACAACTGTAACCAAAACGTTTTTACTCAACTGTTTACAGGAGATGTCCCAGGACTGAATCTAGGATCCAGTCCTGTGGTTAGAAAAGTAATCCAAAAAGTAATCTATTGCATTTAACCAGAAATTTCCATTGAGCTCAATGTATAATTGTGTTTAAAATTGTGTTGCATATTGCAACAACTGTAACTATTGCATTCAAAAGTCTATTGCCTATTGAACAGTATTTAACTAAAGCATCTCATTCTGAGAAAGTATATTTTGACACCTATTGTTGGTTCTAAAATAAAACAACTATATTTTTATATACAAACCATTGGCCTAGAGTTCAGTTCTTGAGTGTGTGGCTTCATTTGCTGACTGAGTGTGTACAACAAATGCTTTACACTGTCCTCTGATACTGCCTTACTGCTCGACCAATTTACCACTTTAGAGAGTAAGGTTATATCTAACTTTAGCCTCTGCCAAACCTCTGGGGACTGTGGACTCTGTGCACACTGAACCTTACTTTGGTGCAGTATATACAGAGCCACTTTCTTACACAATGTATTGAGAAACCTAGTCTGGACAGTGTTTGTATGACTTGTTTGATGTGATCTTTGCAGTGCCTGTATGATCCTGCTTTCACAAGCCAGTCGTCGAGGTAGGGGTATACATGTATGCCCTTTCTCCGTAGGTGCGCTGCTGCTGCTGCTAGGCCTTTTGTGAACACCCTTGGTGCGGACTTGAGCCCGAAGGCTAGCACTGTGAACTGGTAGTGATTCTGGCCTATCACGAATCTTAGTAGACGTTTGTGTTTGTGGTTGACGGGGATGTGCAGATATGCGTCTTTCATGTCTATGGTCGCCATGTAGTCCCCTTGTTGGATTTGGGGTATTACTTCCTGAAGTGACGTCATTTTGAATTTTTGCGTTCTTACGAACTTGTTCAGGAATCTGAGGTCCAGTATTGGCCTTAGTGTTTCGTCTACCTTTGGCACCAGGAAATACGTTGAGTAGACTCCCTTGTTCCTTTCGTTGATTGGAACTGGTTCTATTGCTCTTTTTTTTGAGCAGCTCCTCTGCTTCTAGACGTAGGAGGGCGAGCTCCCTTGCGGGGAGTGGGTGGTGTCTTGGTTTTCTGCCCGGGGGGTGTTTTTGGAGTTCTATGCAGTATCCGTGCTGTATGATGTTCAGTATCCACTTGTCCGTGGTAATCTCTCTCCATTGTGTGAGGAAGTTTCCTATTCGGCCCCCCACCGGGGTTGTATGCTCGGTGGTTATTTGTTTGTTGTGTATGTTTCTTAGTTTTTCTTTCTGTTGACTTCTCCTCTCCCTTGGTGGTAATAGGGGAGGGTTTGGTTTCTTTGCGGAGTCACTTTGAGGTGGGCTGCTGACCCCCTCTTCGGGACTGTCCCCGTCCGTACCCGCGTCCTCGAAAGGACCGTCCTCTGGGTTGATACTGCCAATTTTGCTGTTGTTGTCCCTGTTGGCTTTGGCCCTGGTTGTTCCCCTGGTATCCTTGTTGGGGAGATTGGTGGGAAGTGGTGGGCGCATTGCCCCCTCTACCATTGGGCCGCCTTGAGGGGGTTCCTCTTCTCATCCCCCTGAACTGCAGTGCTCCCATGGACCTCGCAGTTTCGTTGTCTTTTTTAAGTTGCGTCAACTTCTCGTCGACTGGGGCTCCAAACAGTTTCTGGCCGTCAAATGGCGTGTTCAGGATATTGCTTTGTACCTCCGGTTTAAAACCTGAGATCCTGAGCCATGCGTGTCTCCTTTCAGTCACCCCTATCATCATCTGCCTGCTGGAGTACTCTGCTGCGTCCAAGGCTGATTTTAGGCAAGTGTTTGCGATAGCCTTGCCCTCTTCCACTAGGTGATTAGCCCTTTGTTGGTGTTGTTGTGGCAGGTGTGTTACGAGCTGGCTCATTTCATCCCAATGCTGGTATGCATGCCTGCTGATGAGGGCGTTGGAGTTGGCGATGCGCCAGTGTATGGCTGCGTTCCTCTCCACCTTTCGTTCTGTGAGGTCTATTCGTTTGCTCTCCTTGTCTGGAGGCGGACCTGTGTTAGTGGGCACATTGGCCCTTTTTCTGGCCGTTGCCGTGATAATGGAGTCTGCTGGCACTGACCCTTGGATGTACGCAGGGTCTTTTGAGGAGTGTTTGTACTTCTTTTCGCTCCTCGGTGTAACAGCTTTGCAGACTGCCGGTTCTTTGAAGGCCTCCCTTCCCTGGTCCAGGACGCTAGGAAGCATGGGTAGGAACTGGGACCTGGTTTGTTGAGGAAGTAGGGTTTCCAAAAGGAAACATGCCTTCGCCTTCTCCTCTTGCATTTCGACGCCATACGTTGCTGCAGCCTTTTGGACGACCACATTGTAGACTCTAATGTCGTCTGTCGGCGAAGGCCTCGAGGGATAAGAGTCTACCCCTTCTTCTGGTGATTCTGCGTCGAGGTCTTGCCAGTCTAAATCTTGTGCTTCCGAGGGCGTCGAGTCCCGGTAAGACTGGAGCTCTTCTTCGCCTTCGGCTTCGAAGTAGTAGTCCTCTTCGCCCTGTTCGTCGAGCGGTTCGGGGTTTTCGGGGTTCGATGTCTTCGGTGTCGCCCTCCCGAGTGCTTCGCGTGATGGCTTCGACGGAATGGCGTATAGCTTCATTTTTCGTCGAAGTCTTTTTTCCGTTGCAGGATGCTCGCCATCTCTGCTTCGAGCCTTCTTTTTTCTCCATCTCGTGGGCCTTTTCGGCGTCGATGGCTGAAGCGCCTCTCTTCGCGGTCTCGGATGACGCCGGGCCTTCTTTTCTCGGCGTCGAGGCTTCCTTTTCGGAGGTTACCTTCGACGCCCTTGGTTTTTCGGAGGCTTTTGCCAATTGGGAGTCCTTCCCGAAGGATCCGCTCGGCTGTTTGTCCCTGGATGCTGTTGCTTTCGTCGAGTGTTTCGGTGGCAACGCTCCCTTCGAGGACTTGGCTTCACTTCTAAGAGTGTCGCTTGGGGCCTTGGCTTCACTCTTTCGAGCGTCGCTTGGGTGCTTCGGGGTCGACGTCTCCCTTACCTCCTTCGACGTTTTCTTGTGGACCTCGACGACTGAGCAGTCCTCCGGTCCCTCTGCGATGTTGTCTTCCTCTCCACTCGAGAGGCCCAGGTCTCGGAGCGATGGAGCTGGTCCCTGGCCCTGCATGTTGTAGTTAGCCCTTCTTTGCCTCTCTCTCACCCGGAGGGTTTTCGGGGTGAACGCCGAACACGCGTTGCAGTTTTCGCTGATGTGGTCGAGCGGCAAGCAGAGGTTGCAGACTGGGTGCTGGTCCTTCTGGGCGTACTTGTGGTGACAGTTTTGGCAAAACTTAAACGGTGTCTTGTCCATAACCGCGCTCAGGGGGCCCCCTGTGAGCGCATTCTCTGTAGGCGTTGAGATTTTGGTCGTGGACCTTCTACCTCGTCGTCCTTCTCGTCGCCTCCTCGTCCGGTGTCTCAGGAAACAATCCTCTGTGGTGATGATTGAATTTGCGAGATTCTTCGTCCAAAGTTTCTGGAACTTCTCGTCAACGATCAAGACCCCACGGCGGAAAAAAGAATCTGAAGATGGCGACCAAAGGTGGGAGCTTCCGCAGGAAGCGCAACGACGTCACCGAGGCCACCAAATGGCGGGGGCGTCGCCACCCACCTGGGCCAACAACAACAAAAAAAAAAAAAAAAAAAGAAAAGACTACGAATCCGGACCCAACCACGAGATGGCGGAATAATGCACAGCATAGTGAATCCAGAAAGATTCACGCTGCAAAACCCCAGCAACTGCAGGAGGAAAGCCGTAGTCTGAAGGTGGGTGACGACTGCCTGGGGCGAGCCCGCCTTCAACAACCAGTCGTCGAGGTAGGGGAAGACTGACACCCCTGACCTGCGCAGATGAGCTGCGACCACCGCCATCACTTTTGTGAACACCCGGGGGGCACTGGTAAGGCCAAAGGGGAGCACCGCAAACTGAAAATGCTCCTGGCCTACCGTTAACCGCAGGTAACGCCGGTGGGCCGGCAGGACAGGGATGTGAAAATATGCGTCCTGCAAGTCCAGCGCCACCATCCAGTCTCCGGGGTAGAGGCCAGCCAAGACCTGAGCCAGAGTCAACATCTTGAACTTCTCCTTCCGGAGGAAGCGATTGACGTTCCCGAGGTCCAAGATGGGGCGCAAGCCCCCCTTGTCCTTCTTGGGGACCAGAAAGTAGTGGGAATAACAACCACGCCCTACTTCTGGCCAGGAACACACTCGATGGCCCCCTTGGCCAACAGGGCCGTGACGTCCTGCTGGAGAAGAGCCAAGTGGTCCCCCGACATGCGGTGGTACCGAGGTGGCATGGCTGGAGAGGTGGACTGAAAGGGAAGGGAGTAACCCTTGCGGATGATCTGCAACACCCACTCGTCCGATGTGATAGAGTGCCAGTGGGGGAGATGATGGCGGACCCTGCCACCCACTGGCGTGGGGTGCCCCACAAAGCTCGGATTAGGAAGGTTTGGAGGTGGAAGCGGCGGGGGCGGAGGTGGACTGACCCCCACGCTGATTCCCAGACCCGCCCCTGCGGAAACCGCGTCCGCGCTGAGGCTGGTTCTGTACAGGCTTGCTGAAGGAATGTGCCGGAGCGCCCCTTCCGTGGCCACGAAAGGAACGAAAATCAGGAGTGGTTGGGCTTTTCGTGGAAAGACCTAAGGACTTGGCCGTGGCCCGCGAGTCCTTAAAGCGCTCCAGCGCACTGTCGGCTTTGTCGCCAAACAGGCGTGTGCCATCAAAGGGCATGTCCATGAGTGAGCTCTGGACATCTGGCGAGAACACGGTAGACCTCAACCAGGCGTGGCGACGAAGCGCCACAGTCGTAGAAATTGCTCTACCTAGTGAGTCCGCGGTGTCCAAACCACACCGAATGGCGAACTTAGCCGCATCTTTACCCTCGGCAACAGCTTGGGACAGCACAGCTTGGGTCTCCTCAGGACACTGAGGCAACACCTGTGCAACTGTATCCCACACCGCGTGGGAATAGCGGCCCAATAGGCACGCGGTGTTCACCGACCGCAGCCCCAAGCTGGCCGAAGAGAACAACCGCTTGCCGAACTGCTCCAGCTTCTTAGAGTCCTTCTCCGGCGGGGCCGTGGGAAAGGCACTCTGGGACATCGAAGCTTGGATGACCAGGCTCTCAGGCGTAGGATGAGTGGTCAGAAAAGCAGGGTCACCCGGCGCCGGGCGATGCCGCCTGGCAATGTTCTTATCCACAGGGGCCCCTGTGGCTGGCCACGACCAAGTGCCCAGTAAGACGTCAGTGAGGGCGTCATTAAATGGCAGCAGGGGCTCTGACGAAGTGGACGCCGTCTGGAGCACCTCAGTGAGATTAGTCTTCAGGGCCACCGTAGGGAGATCAAGGTTGAGGACCTCAGCAGCCAGACGGAGCACCATCGTATAAGAAGCGCCTTCCTCCATGGTAGGCGGAGGAGAGGCAAACCCTGGGTCAGAGGAGACATCAAGGCCCCCGGCCTCCTCTAACTCGTCCGCCCGGTCGTGCTCGGAGTCACACTGACGAGCAAGAGGGTCCTCGGACCCCTCCCAGTCGTCCTCCACCTCAGGCGGAACAGACCGCGGCGGCAGGGACCGGTGAAGGAACAAGCGGCGCCGGGAACGGCGCTGGACGGGGCCGAAACGGCGCCGTGTCCCAATGCGGGTCCCAGGTAGGGACAAAATTGTCCTGGAACCTGGGCAGGGGCGGGACAAATGGCATCCACAGCGGCGCCGGAAGCGGAGCCGAGGGTGGCGCTGGGGCCGGAGCCGGCAGCGTGGGACCTTTTGGCGCGGTGGCCGGAGCCAGTGGCGCAGGATCCTGCGGCGCCGGAGCCGCCGGCAGCACCGGAGCCGCAGGCGGCGCCAACGGCCCAAAAGGATCCAGACACGGGACCGCGGGGCCCAAGGGTGCACCGGTGGGAGCCCGAGGCCTAAACAGGCGGTCCACGGTAGCAAGAAGATCTTGCACCTGTGCGGGAGTCGCCGACGGACCCGGGTAAGGCGGGTAGGCCGCGGGACTCCCGGGCTCCTCAGGGGCCTCAGGGGCAGAACCCCTGTCCCCCTCGTCCGCATCCGGGGACCGACAGGGGGGACGTCGGAGAGCGACAACCTTCTTCGACTTCTTTTTGTGGCGTCTCTTACCCGAATCCGAGGGTGAAGACTTGGAGCCCGAGGAGTGATGATGGTGGCCCCGCGAGCGTTCTCTGGAGCGGCCCCTGGACCGAGAACGGCGCTGCGACGAGTGCCGGACCTCAAGCAGCTTCCGGCGATGCTCCCTCAAGGCCTTCGATGCCATGGCCAGACAGTCCCTGCAGGACCGGGAGTCGTGGTCGCTCTCCAGGCAGTAGAGACAGACGCCGTGGGGGTCCGCCACCGACATATTGCGACGGCAGGCCCCACAAGACTTAAAACCAGGCATCCCTACGTGCACCAGAGGAACCACAGGAGACAAAAAGTCTCAAAAAGTGACTAAGGTACGTGCTCTAACCGGATCTGCGCTTACTGGCGCGGAAAAAGAAAGAACTGACGTCAACGCGCATGGGTGGCGTCTAAGTAGTCTCCGTGACGTCATCTCGGCGCTCACGACGTCAGCGACGAACGCTGAGCCGCACGACGCCACCTACCGACGCGCAGGGGTACTGCTGACGAAAAAACTTTCCGGATCCAGTCTGACGCCTGGGGATATTCTAAGGTACGGAATCTATCACTAACGTGTCTCTTTCAGATCTGGGATCTGGTGATCCCTGACCTACCTCGAGCCTCCCGACGCCTGCAGCCTCTATCTGGAGGGTCCCCCCAACCAGGACAGGAGCCGGTAAGGAAAACCCGACGCCTAAAGACACCCCTGCACCTGATGCCCCACGGCCTTGCGTGGCCCAACTGACGGTGCCCAGGCATCCTCCTGCATCCCCACTTACCTCTCCAACTGGTGGTCGCCTCCAGAAAGTCTTCATGCCCGAGCCTGCAGTCTTTGTTATGACTGGAGAATCCCTATTGAAACCAACAGGGCACCCGATGTCAATCTAGTACCCTGCACCCAGCTGCCCCTGTGCCGCCGTGGGTGCACCTTGTGTGCTAAATCAGATCCCCTTTGCCCGAGCTAAACCCTAGGAGCTTTGCTCCCACATTCAAGTGGCGGGCCCGTGAGCAGCCACCAACCGGAGGCACCCTATTCCCTATTTGATAACATTGGGCCTCAGCACTCTGCACCCAGCCCGCCCTAGTGCCGCTGAGGGTGCTTTTTGAGTGCATCCTTGACCCTGGGGGAACCCTTTTTCTAACCCCAGAAACTCAACCCTAAAGACCATTTACCTACATGCAAACCGATAACCTAATTTTTCTCTAAAGGATTGCATTGACTGTTTTCCTGAAAAACCTCGGTGTTGAGGGTGTTTGTATGAAAACATAAGAAAGTGTGTTTTTATGGCAACTGTTTTACTTACCTTTTATCTAGGAAATGTCCCAGTGTGATATTTAGGCATATCACACAAAGCAGAAAAAGTAATTAAAAAATATTCTAAAAAGTAATCAAAAGTAATCCAAGAGTAATTTCAACTGTATTTAAAGATTCTACAAACCTGTAACAAAGTCATTCTCATCCAGCTTGCATGTTGATCAATCGGTCTTGAAAAGTGTAATTCAACTTGCCTGTACCAAGTCATGCTTGGTTCTAAAAATAAAATACAACAAAAGAAATATATATATTCAACAAAAACGCTCTTCCGCTTTTCCTCGAAGCGGACCACAAAAGAGCACAAACTCCTCTTATATTGCAATGTAGTTTTATTGCTCACGTATCCTTATGCCATAACTTGTTTCGGTCAGCAAGTGACCTTGATCACATAGTGAAACGCTACACGAAGACTTCCTTTAAACAAAACACCCAAACATATCACATGACTTCTTCAATATAAGACATAGTAAACAGACTTCATTATGGCGCAATTTCAGTTGTTAAAAAGACTTACATTTATATAATTCTAAAATTCATATTTTGCATTTCTTTAAAAAAACACTAAGTTAATTAAATACATTCTATGAATCATGGAGATAATATTGTTAAAAATGATTTTACATTTTATAACACACGGTCTTCAATGCGACCCCGCTATCGATTAGGCCTATATATAACATATTTCTAACTGCTTGAATGCATTTATGTCGATTCAATCTCATATTACTCATATCCTTCAGTTGTACTTATGACCGTGTTTGCCTATTAGAAATAATCTAGGAAGTCTCAAATACATAATACAGCGCCTTCTTCCTGTGCAAAATGAGCCTGAATGTCCTTATTGAAAGTGCAAATGTGCTAAATATATACCCTATTAGTGCATAGTGCATGAAAAAGTGCTTGGTGCATCATAGTGCAAATATATAAATAAATAAATGTGCCACCCAATCAAATATTGATTGGCTTTACTACCTCTTCAATAATGAATTGTTTTGTTTTTTTGTTATTAAATTTAATAAAATTGGCAGGCGGCTATTCTGCTGTTATTTACTATTTTGTGTTTCATAGTCATAAGAAAATTCATTGCATTTTAGACTTGGACTCATCCAGGAACAATTAATTAGCAGAGTATTTTTTAAAATACTGTCAAATATGTTGTTTCAAATTATTACAAACATATTGTAGCTTAGTTTATCCCTTGCACTTAACTGTCTGAACCTCGTCATCAGAAAACCGTGATTAAGGATGTGTCTCTGGGATTACAAGAAATTGTGAAGGTCCTCATTGTTGTTCAGACCTGTGGGTGTTTTGCAGTCTAGTTCTAGTATCATTCGGGACTCAAGCTGACAAAGCATACGTTCCCTATTACCTCCTCGACGGAGAGTTGTAACAGAATTAATGACATAGTATTTAAGGCGTTACAGCAAACAAATGATGGACGGAATGCTGACAATGCAAACATTCTCCCCCAGTCAAAAGATCTGGGTTAAATCCATCGTTCTTTTGCCCACTACGCCACCCCAGTTTGGACCCAGGCATTTGCAAATCAGTCTTGACCCTGTGCCCCATGGAAACAGTCCAGACCGAACTGCCAGGCCAGGTCCTCCCTGGACCAGAAACAAGCATGCTGGGACCGGTTTCAGGGTATGTCACCCTTCTTCAGCCAGGCTAGCTTGAATCCAGTGGTACAGTGAGCAAGGGACCCACGTCTGGGCATACCCATCACACTTAGGGCGAAAAGTGTTCTTTTTTCAATTGTCACCCCGAGTGGGACGGGTATGCCCAGACGTGGGTCCCGTGCTCTCCATGCCACTGGAGTCAAGCTATCCTGGCTGATGAGGGCTGCAAGCCCGAAACCGGTCCTAGGATGCTTGATTCCAGTCCAGGGAGGACCTGGCCTAGCAGTTCGGGCTGGACTGTTCCCATTGGGAGAATTATTTGGATGAGAGGCAATATATAAACACAAGCAGTAAAGTACACAAGAGCACATCAATAAAAGGCATTTGCAAGTAGCCGTTTCTGGTCTTTTTATTCTCAGATGTGCTTCATATGATCGAACCAGCCAACTTGTTTCGCCCAAACATGGGCTTCTTCAGGGCAAATAGGTAGAGGAATGAACTATATCCTCAGAAGTTGGGTCAAGGAAGATAAAAACGAGTTCTAGGGCGCATAGGTGAGGCTCATGGTGGAGCGATGTCCTATAAGTATAAGTAATGCAGTGCACTTCAAACGGTATTAACCGTGCTGGTCACAGGACGCCCTCCCGGACACGGCTCCATGAGAAGACACGGTTAATACCGTTTGAAGTACACTGCATTACTTATACTTATAGGACATCGGAAGGCCTCTGTGGAGGCTAATTCGAATGTTTTTTGTAAGTCAGCGAATGGAATTTCCCCTCTGGTTGTGCATATGTCTCCCACCGTGGAGATCCCTATCAGATCCCACTTCTCAAAACCCTGTCCATTTGCCATTGTGCCCAAGAGTTCTGCATCCCATAAAGGGGTAGCAGGTGTGATTCTCTTCTCCCACCCTAGTTTGCGTAGGGTTGAGTGCCAGAGGGCGACTGTTAGGGCATTTGGTCCCTCTAGGGATAAATGGCGTGGTATATAATGCACAGCGGTAGACCCCTGCCTGGAGGACCAGATGATCCATGCGATAGGCGAGTTCCTCTCTGGGGTGGTGGGCCCAATAGTTGACAGTTGTAAGCTGGGCTGCTGTATAATACATTTGAAGATCGGAAAGGGCTCTCTCTCCTTCATACCATTCCCGGGTCAGTTTTGTCAAAGCTATACGAGGGGATCCTCCGTCCCAGAGCAGGTTCCGAAGTTCGCTATTAACTGCTTTGAAATAAGTGTCTGGCACTGGAAAGGGGGAGTTTTGTAGGATATAAAGGAAACGGGGCAGCGCCATCATCTTAAATAGGACTGCCCTTCCCAATAAGGAGAGTGGGAGGGGTCTCCAGTGTCGAACATCACTTTTGAGGCGTGTCAAGAGGCCCGTCAGGTTTTTGGCTATAAATATCTTGGGGTCAATGCTTGCATGGATACCTAGGTATCCAGGTGTAAGGCAGGGCGCCGGACCGTGGAGGTTGAACATCACCGATTTGGACCAATTAATTAAGTACCTTGGGTATTTCCCAAAAAACAGAAGAATGTTCATGAGCCTGGGGACAGTAGACCTGGGAGAGGCAATGTACAGGAGAATGTCATCAGCATACAATATTCTATCCTCCCAGTCCTCCGTCCATCGCAAGCCCCGGATCAGGGGGTCCTCTCTGACCCATGCCGCCAGTGGCTCGAGAATCAGGGCAAAGATCAGGGGGTAGAGAGAGGGCAGCCCTGTCGCGTTCCTCTGTGGAAGAGAAAAACCTTTGAGACCCTACCATTAACTACACTCGTGTCAAGGGCTGCGAGTATATTAGTTGCAACCAGGAAAGGAATTTTGGGCTGAAGCCCATATGACGGAGCACAGCGAAAAGATATGGCCATTTAACAGTATCGAAGGCCATGCGTGCGTCAAGTGACAGAATCATCGCGTCCTCTTTAATTGTATGTGCTCGCCCCAAGACTCCATGGAATCGTTGTAGGTTTAGCGTCGTGTTTCAGCCAGGAATGAACCCCGATTGACCAGGATAAACCAGTTTCGTCATCAGTGGAGTCAAACGGAGTGCAAGGGCTTTGGCTAGTATTTTTAGCTCTGCGTTGACCTAGATATGGGCCTATAGGAGGCGCATTGATCAGGGGGCCTACCTTCTTTATGAATTACTACCACTGAGGCCAGTCACTGTTCTTCAGGAAGTGTGCCTACCTGTCTACTTTTCTCAAACATTTTCAGGAGATAAGGTCCTATAGTGGGTGCTATAAGTTTGTACAGTTCTACAGGCATTCCATTAGATCCAACAGCCGCAAGGAAAGTCAAAGAGTCTTGTTTCGAAGTCAAGCTGGAGGTATACCCTGCATGTACTGTCATTTTGTAGCCACAGCGATCAAGTGCCCTGCAGGTGTTACCCAGGAGATGCGTCTCTTGCAATAGGACGATGTCTGGGGAATGTCGTTTGATGTACTGTGACACTATCTCCCTTTTAATTTTATCCCCCAATCCATTTACGTTTCATGACAGAATACGCAGCTCAGGTAGCTTAGTGTCCATTTCCGTTGTCATTCACCTATGTAGATTTCATACTCCTCCCACCCCAGTCCCTACCTCCGGATTAGCTATACTGTTATTTCGTACCTGTGGTGAATCTGTCAACCAATATTTATACAAAGAACTGGTGGTACTACCCATAGATGCCAATAGCAATGCCCTGCGGTAACATTCCCCCAAAAAAGAAAGAACATTAATAATGAAGAAAGGCCCCCCTCCCCGCTTCCCTGCATGACAGATGTAGAACTGCCCGCCCCCCCAACTCTGCAGAGTGCCTGTTGCCCCAGCCCAACAACTTTGGGGGTCGTATGCCATCCCCACAGCCCGCCATCCCTCCCCATGTTCAATGTAGTTAGTAGCGCCAACTGAGTCAATAGTTAAAAGTCCGACCTTCAAAGTTCGTGTTGATGTGTTGCGAGGCCCCCTGGACCCGGCCGTACCCACCCATCCTCAGTTTCTCTTTGCGGAGCTAAAGATGTGGCCTTTCCGACGGAGCGCAAGGTTCTTCAGGGTAGTATTCACCACTTTCATCAGTCTTTGTGACTTTGCTCTGCTTCTTCATCTTGTGCCAGAAGCACAAGTTACTAACTTGTGTAACGATATATCTGTAAGAGACAGTAGTTAGTGATAGATTCCTTACCTTAGAATATCCCCAGGCGTCAGGCTGGATCCGGAAAGTTTTGCGTAGCAGTACCCTTGCGCGTCGGTAGGCGGCGTCGTGCGGCTCCGCGTCCGTCGTCGGCGTCGTGATCGCCGGGATGACGTCGCGGGCAGTACTTAGACGCCGCCCCTGCGCGCTGACGTCAGTTCTGTACACGACTTTCCGCGCCAGGAACGCAGAGCCATGCAAGAAGCTGACACAGGTGTCTGAAAAATACTAGGGCCCTGAAAGGGATGTCCTTAACCCTAGAAATCAGTTCGCAGAACGGGGAGGATGGGTGGGCGGTAAGGAATCTATCACTAACTACTGTCTCTTACAGATATATCGTTACACAAGTTAGTAACTTGTGCATCTGAAAGAGACACGTTAGTGATAGATTCCTTACCTTAGAATAGATACCCCAGCAATACCAACCCCGGTGGTGGGTCTGCGAACAAAGATCAGACAAGGAAGTCCTGGAGGACAGAACGGCCAAAGAAGCCGTCCCTCCGGACCTGACTGTCAAGGCAGTAATGCTTAGTAAACGTGTGCAGCGAGGCCCACGTAGCTGCCTGACAGATAACCGGCAGCGGAACACCGCGGCCCAAGGCCGTGGTAGCAGCCGTTGCCCTGGTGGAATGGGCACGCAGCCCAACAGGAGGCTCCTTCTTGGCCAAAGAATAGCAGGTCTTGATGCACAAGGTAACCCAGCGGGAGATGGTCCTCTTGTGCACCGCCCGACCTTTTTGGCGCCCACGTAGCCAACAAAGAGCTGGTCATCCACCCGGAAGTGTTTTGTGCGGTCGATATAGAAGGAGAGCGCACGTTTTGGGTCCAGACGGTGGAGCCTCTCTTCCTCTCTGGAAGGATGCGGAGGCGGAAAGAAGGTGGGCAAAGTGATGGTCTGCCCAATGTGGAAAGCAGTAACCACCTTTGGCAAGAAGGACGGACGCGTCCGAAGAACAACCTTGTCTGGATGAACAGACAGAAAGGGAGGCTTGCAAGATAGAGCCTGGAGCTCACTCACCCGCCGAGCGGAGGTGATGGCCACCAGAAAGGCTGTCTTCAGAGTCAGAAGACGAAGAGGACAGTTATGCAGAGGCTCAAAGGGAGCGCACATTAAAAAGGTAAGAACCAAGTTCAAGTCCCACTGAGGCATTACAAACGGAACAGGAGGGAAGAGGTGAGTAATGCCTTTTAAGAACCTGTTAACAACAGGGGACTTGAACAGGGAGGGCTGATCAGGGAGCCTGAGGAAGGCCGAGATAGCACAAAGATAACCCTTGATGGTACCCAGGGCAGAACCCTGTTGGGCCAGAGAGAGAAGGAACAGAAGGACCTCCGAAAGAGGGGCAGAAAGGGGATCCACAGCCTTTGCTGTGCACCATGCCACAAATTTGTTCCACCTGCAGGCGTATACCACCTTAGTGGAGGGACGCCTGGCTGCCAGAATCACATCACAAACTTCGGGAGGCAAGTCGAAAGGAATCAACTGCCGCCGCTCAATCTCCACGCAAGCAGGTGTAGACTGGACAGGTTCGGGTGGAGGACCGTCCCCTGCTGCTGCGACAGAAGATCCTCCCGAAGAGGCAGACGGATCGGGGGATCTATGCTCATATTGAGTAGCTCGGGATACCAAACTCTTCGAGCCCAGTCCGGAGCCACAAGAATGACTTGGGCCCGGTCGTGCCGAATCTTCTTCAACACTCTGGGTAGAAGTGGTATAGGCGGAAAGGCGTACAACAGACCGCAACTCCACTCGCGACGAAAAGCGTCGCCGAGCGAGTGCCGCCTTGGAAATTCCAACGCGCAGAACTGATGACATTGCGCGTTCTCTTCGGTGGCGAATAGATCTAACCAAGGCTCTCCCCACTGTAGAAAGAGTCCTTGCGCCACTTCCGAGTGAAGACGCCATTCGTGATCCATCATGCACCTGCGGCTGAGTTCGTCCGCCCTGGCGTTCAGAGAACCTGCCAGGTGTTGAACCATCAGGAACATGCCCTGATGTTCCAGCCATGTGCAGAGGCGCAGAGCCTCCTGACAAAGGGTCCAAGACCCCACCCCGCCCTGTTTGTTGCAGTACCACATGGCGGTGGTGTTGTCTGTGAACACCTGCACTACCTTCCCTTTGACAGAGGGAAGGAATGCCTTGAGTGCAAGCCGGATCGCCCGGAGCTCCAGAAGGTTGATATGGAGCCGGGACTCCGCCGGAGACCAGAGGCCTCTGATCTCCGCCTCTCCCATGTGACCGCCCCATCCCAGAAGGGACGCGTCCGTCACAACTGTATGCTCTGGCTGGGGAAGGGAGAGGGATCTGCCCATGACCCATTGCCGGTTCGAGAGCCACCACTGCAACTGTTTTGCAGTCCCCTCCGAGATCTGGACGTGATCGGACAGGTTGCCCCGGTGCTGCGTCCACTGGAACTTCAGGTCCCACTGCAGAGCCCGCATATGCCATCTGGCATGAGTGACCAGCAGGATGCAGGAGGCCATGAGGCCCAGCAGCCTCAGGGTCATCCGTACCGAAACCCAGGATAAAGGCTGAAAGATTGGAATCATAGCCTGAATATCCCGGACTCG
Organism: Calotriton arnoldi; assembly: GCA_963921515.1. NCBI lineage: Eukaryota > Metazoa > Chordata > Amphibia > Caudata > Salamandridae > Calotriton > Calotriton arnoldi. The sequence continues at coordinate 23,326 of CAWUFW010015193.1, read as the reverse complement.
CCGTTCGGGAGGATAGGCCCGAAACTGCGTCGTGTCCAGAACTGCTCCGATGAAAAGGAGCTGTGGAGAAGGAATTAGATGCGACTTCGGCACATTGATGGAGAACCCCAGCGAGTGCAGGAGTTCGGCCGTAGTCTGGAGGTGGGAGACGACTGCCTGGGACGAGCCCGCCTTCAGCAGCCAGTCGTCGAGGTAGGGGAAGACTGAAACCCCGGCCCGGCGCAGATGAGCTGCGACCACCGCCATCACTTTCGTGAACACCCGAGGGGCACTGGTAAGGCCAAAGGGGAGCACGGTGAACTGAAAATGCTCGGGGCCTACCGTGAACCGAAGGTAACGCCGGTGGGCCGGCAGGACGGGGATGTGGAAATATGCGTCCTGCAAGTCCAACGCTACCAGCCAGTCTCCAGGGTCGAGGGCAGTCAAGACCTGAGCTAGGGTGAGCATCTTGAACTTCTCCTTCCGGAGGAAGCGATTGACGTTCCGGAGGTCCAAGATAGGACGCATGTCCTCCTTGTCCTTTTGGGCACCAGAAAGTAGTGGGAGTAGCAACCACGCCCTACTTCTGGGGTCGGAACATGCTCGATGGCCCTCTTGGTCAAGAGGGCCGTGACTTCCTTCTGTAGAAGCACCAAGTGATCCCCTGACATGCGGTGGAATTGAGGTGGCATGGCTGGGGGGTGGTCTCGAAGGGGAGGGAGTAGCCCCTTCGGACAATGTCCAAGACCCACCTGTCCGAGGTGATGGTGCGCCAGTGGGGAAGGTGATGGCGGACCCTGCCCCCTACTGGCGTGCCGTGCACCTGAAAGGAGGGACTAGGAGGGCTTGGAGGCCGCGGACGGGTTGGAGGTGGTGGCCTGACCCGCACGCTGGTTGCCCGATCCGCCACGGCGGAATCCACGTCCTCGGCCACGCGAAGACGCCTGCTGCGCGGGCCGGTGGCTGGGCTGCTGACGTGAAGGGGCGCCCCTACCGTGGCCACGATAGGGGCGAAAAGCAGAAGGCAGCGGAGGGCGTGTAGCAGAAAGGCCCAGGGACTTGGCAGTAGCCCGTGAGTCCTTAAAGCGCTCCAACGCATGGTCTGCTTTGGACCCAAAAAGACCGACTCCATCAAAGGGCATGTCCATGAGAGCATTCTGGACATCCCCTGAAAAACCAGTGGTTCTCAGCCAGGCGTGGCGTCGGAGCGCCACCGTCGTTGCAATCGACCTGCCCAGCGAGTCGGCGGTGTCAAGGCCACAACGGATAGTGTATTTGGCCGCATCCCTTCCTTCCGCAATGGCGCGGGAAAGCAGTGCCTGGACCTCCTCAGGGCACTGGGGCAAAACATCCGCCACCGAATCCCACAGAGAGTGGGTATATCGGCCCAAAAGACAAGCGGTGTTAACGGACCGCAAGCCAGCACTGGAGGAAGAAAAACCTTTCTTCCCAAACTGATCCAGGCGTTTGGATTCCCTATCCGGAGGAGCGGTAGGGAAGGCGGTTTGGGAAGCGGAGGCTTGGACAACCAAGCTCTCAGGAGTGGGGTGGACAGAAAGAAACAGGGGGTCGCCCGGAGCGGGGCGATGGCGTCGTGACACGTTCCGATCCACAGGAGCCCCTGTGTTGGGCTTGGACCAGGCGCCCAAAAGAACGTCCGTGAGGGCGTCGTTAAACGGCAGCACAGTCTCCGCAGAGGAGGCTGCCGGCTGAAGCACCTCTGTCAAGATGTTAGTCTTGACCGTCAAAGTAGGGAGCTGGAGACGTAAGGCCCCAGCAGCCCTACGCAACACCGTACCAAAATTGGCCCCCTCCTCCGTAGCCACGGGAGGAGACAGCATGCCAGTGTCAGGAGAAGTATCCAGACCACTGGCCTCCCCTAGACTCTCTGTCCAGTCCTCATCATACTGACAGTTGCGTGTCAGAGGGTCATCAGACCCCTCCCAGTCCTCCTGGTCCTCCTCTGGTTCAAAATAAGGAGGAGGAGGGACATTTGGGACCCAAGGTCCCATCGGCGCCGGAGCCGGCGTCGAGCGACGTCGCTCCGGGTCCATGTCCGGAGCCGGAAGGAACTGGGGGACGACGCCGCCCGGAGCCCAGGGCGGCGTCGAGAACGGCACCGGAGACATCGGCGCCGGCGGAGGTGTCGTGAGGTCGACCGGCGTCGATGGGAGTTGTGGAGCCGGGATCGAGGCCGGGGCCGGAGCCGGAGCCGGGATCGAGGCTGGAGGCTCGGGCGACGCCGGGGCCGGAGCCGCCGGCGACGCCGGATCAACCCCATCAGGGCCCGCGGGGCCCGAAGGCGCACCGGAGGGGCCTGAAGGCCCGAAGAGGCGGGCCATGGCCGACAGGAACTCCTGTACCTTGGCCGGATCCGCCCCGAACCCGGGAAGGGCGGGTATGACGGGGGCGACTCCACAGGCAAGTCCGGGGCCGCGGGGGCGGGGACGGTGCCGGGAGGGGCCTCAGCCGAGTCGCGAGACCGGCGAGGCGAAGTCCGAGAGCGACGATGCTTCTTGGACTTCTTGTGTCGAGACTTACCGGAGGAAGAAGACTTCGACGCCGACGACCGGTGTGCACTCCGCGAGCGACCCCTGGACCTCTCACGCGACCGGGGCTTCCGCGGAGCCGAATGCCGGGCCTCGAGGAGCTTTCGAGACCGCTCTCGCAAAGCCTTCGGGTTGAGGGCCTGGCATTCGGGACAAGACTCGGTGTCGTGGCCTCGGCCGAGGCAGAAGAGACACTCCCAATGCGGGTCGGTGACGGACATCATCCGCGCACAGGCGCCGCATCGCTTGAAGCCGGGCATCCCTACGACACCTGAATGGTGGAAAAAGACAGTGAAAAAATCACCAAAAAGTATGGTCAAAAATTGACCAGGGCACTGCTCTTCCCGGATCTGCGCTTACTGGCGCGGAAAAAGAAGAACTGACGTCAGCGCGCAGGGGCGGCGTCTAAGTACTGCCCGCGACGTCATCCCGGCGATCACGACGCCGACGACGGACGCGGAGCCGCACGACGCCGCCTACCGACGCGCAAGGGTACTGCTACGCAAAACTTTCCGGATCCAGCCTGACGCCTGGGGATATTCTAAGGTAAGGAATCTATCACTAACGTGTCTCTTTCAGATGTTTTCTCTCAATATGTGATCCTTGTGTGCCCTTGGTCCTTACGCAGTTCTCACGGTGTGTTCCTCCTTTTGTGCTTCCGACGGGTCGCCAGCCCTCCAACCACTCCCAGGCCTCTTCTGGGGTGGTAAAGAACCAGACCTTGCCCTCTGATTCAATGCGTAGTCTCGCCGGGAAGAGCATCGAGTACTTCGCTTCCTTTTCTCGCATCGCCTTTTTGACTTTACGAAAACTGCATCTTTGTCGCTGGACCTTGAGCGTGAAGCACAAGTTACTAACTTGTGTAACGATATATCTGTAAGAGACAGTAGTTGGTGACAGATTCCTTACCTTAGAATATCCCCAGGCGTTAGGCTGGATCCGGAAAGTTTTTGCGTAGCAGTACCCTTGCGCGTCGATAGGCGGCGTCGTGCGGCTCCACGTCCGTCGTCGGCGTCGGGACCGCCGGGATGACGTCGCGGGCAGTACTTAGACGCCGCCCTGCGCGCTGACGTCAGTTCTGTACACGACTTTCCGCGCCAGGAACGCAGAGCCATGCAAGAAGCTGACATAGGTGTCTGAAAAATACTAGGGCCCTGAAAGGGATGTCCTTAACCCTAGAAATCAGTTCGCAGAACGGGGAGGATGGGTGGGCGGTAAGGAATCTGTCACTAACTACTGTCTCTTACAGATATATCGTTACACAAGTTAGTAACTTGTGCATCTGAAAGAGACACGTTAGTGACAGATTCCTTACCTTAGAATAGATACCCCAGCAATACCAACCCCGGTGGTGGGTCTGCGAACAAAGATCAGACAAGGAAGTCCCGGAGGACAGAACGGCCAAAGAAGCCGTCCCTCCGGACCTGACTGTCAAGGCAGTAATGCTTGGTAAACGTGTGCAGCGAGGGCCACGTAGCTGCCTGACAGATATCATGCAGCGGAACACCGCGGCCTAAGGCCGTGGTAGCAGCCGTTGCCCTGGTGGAATGGGCACGCAGCCCAACAGGAGGCTCCTTCTTAGCCAAAGAATAGCAGGTCTTGATGCACAAGGTAACCCAGCGGGAGATGGTTCGTTTGTGCACCGCCCGACCTTTTTGGCGCCCACGTAGCCAACAAAGAGCTGGTCATCCACCCGGAAGTGTTTTGTGCGGTCGATATAGAAGGAGAGCGCACGTTTTGGGTCCAGACGGTGGAGCCTCTCTTCCTCTCTGGAAGGATGCGGAGGCGGAAAGAAGGTAGGCAAAGTGATGGTCTGCCCAATGTGGAAGGCAGTAACCACCTTTGGCAAGAAGGACGGACGCGTCCGAAGAACAACCTTGTCTGGATGAACAGACAGAAAGGGAGGTTTGCAAGATAGAGCCTGGAGCTCGCTCACCCGCCGAGCGGAGGTGATGGCCACCAGAAAGGCTGTCTTCAGAGAGAGAAGACGAAGAGGACAATTATGTAGAGGCTCAAAGGGAGCGCACATTAAAAAGGTAAGAACCAAGTTCAAGTCCCACTGAGGCATCACAAACGGAACAGGAGGGAAGAGGTGTGTAATGCCTTTTAAGAACCTGTTAACAACAGGGGACTTGAAAAGGGAGGGCTGATCAGGGAGCCTGAGGAAGGCCGAGATAGCACAAAGGCACAAGTTACTAACTTGTGTAACGATATATCTGTAAGAGACAGTAGTTAGTGACAGATTCCTTACCTTAGAATATCCCCAGGCGTCAGGCTGGATCCGGAAAGTTTTTTGCGTAGCAGTACCCTTGCGCGTCGGTAGGCGGCGTCGTGCGGCTCCGCGTCCGTCGTCGGCGTCGTGATCGCCGGGATGACGTCGCGGGCAGTACTTAGACGCCGCCCCTGCGCGCTGACGTCAGTTCTGTACACGACTTTCCGCGCCAGGAACGCAGAGCCATGCAAGAAGCTGACATAGGTGTCTGAAAAATACTAGGGCCCTGAAAGGGATGTCCTTAACCCTAGAAATCAGTTCGCAGAACGGGGAGGATGGGTGGGCGGTAGGAATCTGTCACTAACTACTGTCTCTTACAGATATATCGTTACACAAGTTAGTAACTTGTGCATCTGAAAGAGACACGTTAGTGACAGATTCCTTACCTTAGAATAGATACCCCAGCAATACCAACCCCGGTGGTGGGTCTGCGAACAAAGATCAGACAAGGAAGTCCTGGAGGACAGAACGGCCAAAGAAGCCGTCCCTCCGGACCTGACTGTCAAGGCAGTAATGCTTTGTAAACGTGTGCAGCGAGGCCCACGTAGCTGCCTGACAGATAACCGGCAGCGGAACACCGCGGCCCAAGGCCGTGGTAGCAGCCGTTGCCCTGGTGGAATGGGCACGCAGCCCAACAGGAGGCTCCTTTTTAGCCAAAGAATAGCAGGTCTTGATGCACAAGGTAACCCAGCGGGAGATGGTCCTCTTGTGCACCGCCCGACCTTTTTGGCGCCCACGTAGCCAATAAAGAGCTGGTCATCCACCCGGAAGTGTTTTGTGCGGTCAATATAGAAGGAGAGCGCACGTTTTGGGTCCAGACGGTGGAGCCTCTCTTCCTCTCTGGAAGGATGCGGAGGCGGAAAGAAGGTGGGCAAAGTGATGGTCTGCCCAATGTGGAAAGCAGTAACCACCTTTGGCAAGAAGGACGGACGCGTCCGAAGAACAACCTTGTCTGGATGAACAGACAGAAAGGGAGGTTTGCAAGATAGAGCCTGGAGCTCACTCACCCGCCGAGCGGAGGTGATGGCCACCAGAAAGGCTGTCTTCAGAGTCAGAAGACGAAGAGGACAGTTATGTAGAGGCTCAAAGGGAGCGCACATTAAAAAGGTAAGAACCAAGTTTAAGTCCCACTGAGGCATCACAAACGGAACAGGAGGGAAGAGGTGAGTAATGCCTTTTAAGAACCTGTTAACAACAGGGGACTTGAAAAGGGAGGGCTGATCAGGGAGCCTGAGGAAGGCCGAGATAGCACAAAGATAACCCTTGATGGTACCCAGGGCAGAACCCTGTTGGGCCAGAGAGAGAAGGAACAGAAGGACCTCAGAAAGAGGGGCAGAAAGGGGATCCACAGCCTTTGCTGTGCACCATGCCACAAATTTGTTCCACCTGCAGGCGTATACCACCTTAGTGGAGGGACGCCTGGCTGCCAGAATCACATCACAAACTTCGGGAGGCAAGTCGAAAGGAATCAACTGCCGCCGCTCAATCTCCACGCAAGCAGGTGTAGACTGGACAGGTTCGGGTGGAGGACCGTCCCCTGCTGCTGCGACAGAAGATCCTCCCGAAGAGGCAGACGGATCGGGGGATCTACGCTCATATTGAGTAGCTCGGGATACCAAACTCTTCGAGCCCAGTCCGGAGCCACAAGAATGACTTGGGCCCGGTCGTGCCGAATCTTCTTCAACACTCTGGGTAGAAGTGGTATAGGCGGAAAGGCGTACAATAGACCGCAACTCCACTCGTGACGAAAAGCGTCGCCGAGCGAGTGCCGCCTTGGAAATTCCAACGCGCAGAACTGATGACATTGCGCGTTCTCTTCGGTGGCGAATAGATCTAACCAAGGCTCTCCCCACTGTAGAAAGAGTCCTTGCGCCACTTCCGAGTGAAGACGCCATTCGTGATCCATCATGCACCTGCGGCTGAGTTCGTCCGCCCTGGCGTTCAGGGAACCTGCCAGGTGTTGAACCACCAGGAACATGCCCTGGTGTTCCAGCCATGTCCAGAGGCGCAGAGCCTCCTGACAAAGGGTCCACGACCCCACCCCGCCTTGTTTGTTGCAGTACCACATGGCAGTGGTGTTGTCTGTGAACACCTGCACTACCTTCCCTTTGACAGAGGGAAGGAATGCCTTGAGTGCAAGTCGGATCGCCCGGAGCTCCAGAAGGTTGATATGGAGCCGGGACTCCGCCGGAGACCAGAGGCCTCTGATCTCCGCCTCTCCCATGTGACCGCCCCATCCCAGAAGGGACGCGTCCGTCACAACTGTGTGCTCTGGCTGGGGAAGGGAGAGGGATCTGCCCATGACCCATTGCCGGTTCGAGAGCCACCACTGCAACTGTTTTGCAGTCCCCTCCGAGATCTGGACGTGATCGGACAGGTCGCCCTGGTGCTGCGCCCACTGGAACTTCAGGTCCCACTGCAGAGCCCGCATATGCCATCTGGCATGAGTGACCAGCAGGATGCAGGAGGCCATGAGGCCCAGCAGCCTCAGGGTCATCCGTACCGAAACCCAGGATAAGGGCTGAAAGATCGGAATCATAGCCTGAATATCCCGGACTCGCCGTTCGGGAGGATAGGCCCGAAACTGCGTCGTGTCCAGAACTGCTCCGATGAAAAGGAGCTGTGGAGAAGGAATCAGATGCGACTTTGGCACATTGATGGAGAACCCCAGCGAGTGCAGGAGTTCGGCCGTAGTCTGGAGGTGGGAGACAACTGCCTGGGACGAGCCCGCCTTCAGCAGCCAGTCGTCGAGGTAGGGGAAGACTGAAACCCCTGCCCGGCGCAGATGAGCTGCGACCACCGCCATCACTTTCGTGAACACCCGAGGGGCACTGGTAAGGCCAAAGGGGAGCACGGTGAACTGAAAATGCTCGAGGCCTACCGTGAACCGAAGGTAACGCCGGTGGGCCGGCAGGACGGGGATGTGGAAATAGGCGTCCTGCAAGTCCAACGCTACCAACCAGTCTCCGGGGTCGAGGGCAGTCAAGACCTGAGCTAGGGTGAGCATCTTGAACTTCTCCTTCCGGAGGAAGCGATTGACGTTCCGGAGGTCCAAGATAGGACGCATGTCCTCCTTGTCCTTTTTGGGCACCAGAAAGTAGTGGGAGTAGCAACCACGCCCTACTTCTGGGGTCGGAACATGCTCGATGGCCCTCTTGGCCAAGAGGGCCGTGACTTCCTTCTGTAGAAGCACCAAGTGATCCCCTGACATGCGGTGGAATTGAGGTGGCATGGCTGGGGGGTGGTCTCGAAGGGGAGGGAGTAGCCCCTTCGGACAATGTCCAAGACCCACTTGTCCGAGGTGATGGGACGCCAGTGGTGAAGGTGATGGCGGACCCTGCCCCCGACTGGCGTGCTGTGCACCTGAAAGGAGGGACTAGGAGGGCTTGGAGGCCGCGGACGGGTTGGAGGTGGTGGCCTGACCCGCACGCTGGTTGCCCGAACCGCCACGGCGGTATCCACGTCCTCGGCCACGCGAAGGCGCTTGCTGCGCGGGCCGTTGGCCGGGCTGTGGACGTGACTGGGCGCCCCTTCCGTGGCCACGAAAGGGGCGAAAAGCAGACGTTTGCGTAGGGCGCACAACAGCAAGGCCCAGGGACTTAGCAGTAGCCCGTGAATCCTTGAAACGCTCCAGCGCATGGTCCGCCTTTGAACCAAAGAGACCGACTCCATCAAAGGGCATGTCCATGAGAGTATTCTGGACATCCCCTGAAAAACCAGTGGTTCTCAGCCAGGCGTGGCGACGCAGCGCCACCGTCGTTGCAAGCGATCTGCCCAGCGAGTCGGCGGTATCAAGGCCACAGCGGATGGTATACTTAGCCGCATCACGCCCTTCCGCAATAGCGCGGGTAAGCAGTGTCTGGACCTCCTCAGAACACTGCGGCAAAACATCAGCCACCGAATCCCACAGGGAGTGGGTGTATCGGCCCAAGAGGCAAGCGGTATTAACAGACCGCAAGCCAGCACTGGAGGAAGAGAAAGCCTTCTTCCCAAAGTGATCCAGGCGCTTGGATTCCCTATCCGGAGGGGCGGTAGGGAAGGCTGTTTGGGAGGCAGAGGCTTGGACAACCAAGCTCTCAGGGGTGGGGTGTTGGGAGAGAAACAGGGGGTCGCCCGGAGCCGGGCGATGGCGTCGGGCCACGTTCCTATCCACAGGAGCCCCTGTGGTGGGTTTGGACCAGGCACCCAAAAGAACGTCAGTGAGTGCATCGTTGAACGGCAGCACAGGCTCCGAAGAGGAGGCCGCCGGCTGAAGCACTTCAGTCAGGAGGTTAGTCCTGACGGCCACTGTAGGCAACTGGAGATTTAAGGCTCCAGCAGCTCTACGCAACACCGTTGCAAAATTAGCCCCCTCCTCCGTTGCCACGGGAGGAGACAGCATGCCAGAGTCGGGGGAGGTATCCAGCCCACTGGCATCCCCAAGTTCCTCAACCCAGTCCGGGTCAAACTCGCACTGTTGTGTGAGAGGGTCGTCAGACCCCTCCCAGCTCTCCTGGTCCTCCTCAGGTTGAAAAGATGGAGGAGGAGGGACATAAGGGACCCAAGGCCTCATCGGCGCCGGAACCGGCGTCGGGCGACGCCGGTCCGGCTCCATGTCCGGACCCGGGGAGAACCGGGGAACGACGCCGCCCGGAGCCCCGGACGGCGTCGGAAACGGCACCGGGGACATCGGCGTCGGCGGAGGCGTGGTTAGGTCAACCGGCGTCGATGGAGGTTGCGGCACCACCGGAACCGGGGTCGAGGCCGGGGCCGGAGCCGAGGCCGGGACGAAGGCTGGTGGGACAGGCGACGCCGGGACCGGAGTCGACGGCGACGCCGGAGCAACCCTATCTGGGCCCGCGGGGCCCGAAGGCGCACCGGAGGGACCTTGAGGCCCGAAGAGGCGGGCCATGGCCGACAGGAATTTCTGTACTTCGGCCGGAGTCGCCCCGAACCCGGGAAGGACGGGTAATGCGGGGGCAACTCGACAGGCACGTCCGGGGCCGCGGGGGCGGGGACGGTGCCGACAGGGACCTCAGCCGAGTCGCGCGACCGGCGAGGCGAAGTCTTAGAGCGATGACGCCGCTTAGACTTCTTGTGCTTCGACTTACCGGAGGAGCGCGAAGACTTGGATTCCGACGAACGGCGGGGACTCCGCGTCCGGCCCCTCGACCTCTCCCGGGACCGGGGCTTGCTGCGGCGCGGAGCCGACTGCCGGACTTCAAGGAGCTTTCGAGACCGCTCTCGCAAAGCCTTCGGATGAAGTTTCCGGCAGTCAGGGCACGACTTCGTGTCGTGGCCTCGGCCGAGGCAGAAGAGACACTCGAGGTGGGGGTCCGTGATGGACATCATACGACCACATACCTCGCAGGGCTTAAAGCCGGGCATCCCTACGACACCTTAGGAGTCGTGAAGACTCGTTGAAGAGAACAGTGAAAAATTTCACAAAAAGATAGTCAAAAAGTGACTAGGGCACTGCTCTTCCCGGATCTGCGCTTACTGGCGCGGAAAAAGAAGAACTGACGTCAGCGCGCAGGGGCGGCGCCTAAGTACTGCCCGCGACGTCATCCCGGCGATCACGACGCCGACGACGGACGCGGAGCCGCACGACGCCGCCTACCGACGCGCAAGGGTACTGCTACGCAAAAACTTTCCGGATCCAGCCTGACGCCTGGGGATATTCTAAGGTAAGGAATCTGTCACTAACGTGTCTCTTTCAGATATAACCCTTGATGGTACCCAGGGCAGAACCCTGTTGGGCCAGAGAAAGAAGGAACAGAAGGACCTCAGAGAGAGGGGCAGAAAGGGGATCCACAGCCTTTGCTGTGCACCATGCCACAAATTTGTTCCACCTGCAGGCGTATACCACCTTAGTGGAGGGACGCCTGGCTGCCAGAATCACATCACAAACTTCGGGAGGCAAGTCGAAAGGAATCAACTGCCGCCGCTCAATCGCCACGCAAGCAGGTGTAGACTGGAGAGGTTCGGGTGGAGGACCGTCCCCTGCTGCTGCGACAGAAGATCCTCCCGAAGAGGCAGACGGATCGGGGGATCCACGCTCATACTGAGTAGCTCGGGATACCAAACTCTTCGAGCCCAGTCCGGAGCCACAAGAATGACTTGGGCCCGGTCGTGCCGAATCTTCTTCAACACTCTGGGTAGAAGTGGTATAGGCGGAAAGGCGTACAACAGACCGCAACTCCACTCGCGACGAAAAGCGTCGCCGAGCGAGTGCCGCCTTGGAAATTCCAACGCGCAGAACTGATGACATTGCGCGTTCTCTTCGGTGGCGAATAGATCTAACCAAGGCTCTCCCCATTGTAGAAAGAGTCCTTGCGCCACTTCCGAGTGAAGACGCCATTCGTGATCCATCATGCACCTGCGGCTGAGTTCGTCCGCCCTGGCGTTCAGGGAACCTGCCAGGTGTTGAACCATCAGGAACATGCCCTGATGTTCCAGCCATGTCCAGAGGCGCAGAGCCTCCTGACAGAGGGTCCACGACCCCACCCCGCCCTGTTTGTTGCAGTACCACATGGCGGTGGTGTTGTCTGTGAACACCTGCACTACCTTCCCTTTGACAGAAGGAAGGAATGCCTTGAGTGCAAGTTGGATCGCCCGGAGCTCCAGAAGGTTGATATGGAGCCGGGACTCCGCCAGAGACCAGAGGCCTCTGATCTCCGCCTCTCCCATGTGACCGCCCCATCCCAGAAGGGACGCGTCCGTCACAACTGTGTGCTCTGGCTGGGGAAGGGAGAGGGATCTGCCCATGACCCATTGCCGGTTCGAGAGCCACCACTGCAACTGTTTTGCAGTCCCCTCCGAGATCTGGACGTGATCGGACAGGTTGCCCTGGTGCTGCGCCCACTGGAACTTCAGGTCCCACTGCAGAGCCCGCATATGCCATCTGGCATGATTGACCAGCAGGATGCAGGAGGCCATGAGGCCCAGCAGCCTCAGGATCATCCGTACCGAAACCCAGGATAAAGGCTGAAAGATCGGAATCATAGCCTGAATATCCCGGACTCGCCGTTCGGGAGGATAGGCCCGAAACTGCGTCGTGTCCAGAACTGCTCCGATGAAAAGGAGCTGTGGAGAAGGAATCAGATGCGACTTTGGCACATTGATGGAGAACCCCAGCGAGTGCAGGAGTTCGGCCGTAGTCTGGAGGTGGGAGACGACTGCCTGGGACGAGCCCGCCTTCAGCAGCCAGTCGTCGAGGTAGGGGAAGACTGAAACCCCTGCCCGGCGCAGATGAGCTGCGACCACCGCCATCACTTTCGTGAACACCCGAGGGGCACTGGTAAGGCCAAAGGGGAGCACGGTGAACTGAAAATGCTCGAGGCCTACCGTGAACCATAGGTAACGCCGGTGGGCCGGCAGGACGGGGATGTGGAAATAAGCGTCCTGCAAGTCCAACGCTACCAACCAGTCTCCAGGGTCGAGGGCAGTCAAGACCTGAGCTAGGGTGAGCATCTTGAACTTCTCCTTCCAGAGGAAGCGATTGACGTTCCGGAGGTCCAAGATAGGACGCATGTCCTCCTTGTCCTTTTGGGCATCAGGAAGTAGTGGGAGTAGCAACCACGTCCTACTTCTGGGGTCGGAACATGCTCGATGGCCCTCTTGGCCAAGAGGGCCGTGACTTCCTTCTGCAGAAGTACCAAGTGATCCCCTGACATGCGGTAGAATTGAGGTGGCATGGCTGGGGGGTGGTCTCGAAGGGGAGGGAGTAGCCCCTTCGGACAATGTCCAAGACCCACCTGTCCGAGGTGATGGGACGCCAGTGGTGAAGGTGATGGCAGACCCTGCCCCCTACTGGCGTGCTGTGCACCTGAAAGGAGGGACTAGGAGGGCTTGGAGGCCGCGGACGGGTTGGAGGTGGTGGCCTGACCCGCACGCTGGTTGCCCGAACCGCCACGGCGGTATCCACGTCCTCGGCCACGCGAAGACGCCTGCTGCGCGGGCCGGTGGCTGGGCTGCTGACGTGACTGGGCGCCCCTTCCGTGGCCACGATAGGGGCGAAAAGCAGAAGTTAGCGGAGGTCGTGTAGCAGAAAGGCCCAGGGACTTGGCAGTAGCCCGTGAGTCCTTAAAGCGCTCCAACGCATGGCCTGCTTTGGACCCAAAAAGACCGACTCCATCAAAGGGCATGTCCATGAGAGTATTCTGGACATCCCCTGAAAAACCAGTGGCTCTCAGCCAGGCGTGGCGACGCAGCGCCACCGTCGTTGCAATAGACCTGCCCAGCGAGTCGGCGGTATCAAGGCCACATCGTATTGTGTATTTGGCCGCATCCCTTCCTTCCGCAATGGCGCGGGAAAGCAGTGTCTGGACCTCCTCAGAACACTGGGGCAAAACAGTCGCCACCGAATACCACAAGGAGTGGGTATATCGGCCCAAAAGACAAGCGGTGTTGATGGACCGCAAGCCAGCACTGGAGGAAGAAAAACCCTTCTTCCCAAATTGATCCAGGCGTTTGGATTCCCTATCCGGAGGGGCGGTAGGGAAGGCGGTTTGGGAAGCGGAGGCTTGGACAACCAAGCTCTCAGGAGTGGGGTGGACAGAGAGAAATAGGGGTCGCCCGGAGCTGGGCGATGGCGTCGGGACACGTTCCTATCCACAGGAGCCCCTGTGTTGGGCTTGGACCAGGCGCCCAAAAGAACGTCAGTGAGGGCATCGTTAAACGGCAGCACAGTCTCCGTAGAGGAGGCTGCCGGCTGAAGCACCTCTGTCAAGAGATTAGTCTTGACCGCCACAGTAGGGAGTTGGAGATGTAAGGCTCCAGCCGCCCTACGCAACACCGTTGCAAAATTGGCTCCCTCCTCCGTAGCCACGGGAGGAGACAGCATGCCAGTGTCAGGGGAAGTATCTAGACCACTGGCATCCCCTAGTCCCGCTGTCCAGTCCTCATCATACTGACACTGTTGTGCCAGAGGGTCTTCAGACCCCTCCCAGTCCTCCTCTGGTTCAAAATAAGGAGGAGGAGGGACATTTGGGACCCAAGGTCTCATCGGCGCCGGAATCGGCGTCGAGCGACGTCGGTCCGGTTCCATGTCCGGAGCCGGAAGGAACTGGGGGACGACGGCGCCCGGAGCCCCAGGCGGCGTCGAGAACGGCACCGGAGACATCGGCATCGGCGGAGGCGTGGTCAGGTCAACCGGCGTCGATGGGGGTTGCGGAGCCGGGATCGAGGCCGGGGCCAGAGCCGGGATCGAGGCTGGAGGCACGGGCGACGCCGGGGCCATCGGCGACGCCGGGGCAACCCCATCAGGGCCCGCGGGGCCCGAAGGCGCACCGGAGGGACCTTGAGGCCCGAAGAGGCGGGCCATGGCCGACAGGAATTCCTGTATTTGGGCCGGATCCGCCCCCGAACCCGGAAAGGACGGGTATTGCGGGGGCGACTCCACAGGCATGTCCGGGGCCGCGGGGACGGTGCCGGGAGGGGCCTCAGCCGAGTCGCGAGACCGGCGTGGCGAAGTCCTAGAGCGACGATGCTTTTTGGACTTTTTGTGCTTAGACTTACCGGACGACGAAGACTTTGATCCAGACGACCGGTGAGGACTCCGCGACCGACCCCTCGACCTCTCACGCGACCGGGGCTTGGTGTGGCGCGGAGCCGACTGCCGGGCCTCGAGGAGCTTTCGAGACCGCTCTCGCAAAGCTTTCGGGTTGAGGGCCCGGCAGTCGGAACACGACTCCGTGTCGTGGCCTCGGCCGAGGCAGAAGAGACACTCCCGATGCGGGTCTGTGATGGACATCATCCGAGCACAGGCGCCGCAACGTTTAAAGCCGGGCATCCATACGACACCTTGGAGTCGATTCGAAGAAACAGTGAAAAAATTCACCAAAAAAGTTAGTCAAAAAATGACTAGGGCACTGCTCTTCCCGGATCTGCGCCTGCTGGCGCGGAAAAAGAAGAACTGACGTCAGCGCGCAGGGGCGGCGTGTCTAAGTACTGCCCGCGACGTCATCCCGGCGATCACGACGCCGACGACGGACGCGGAGCCGCACGACGCCGCCTACCGACGCGCAAGGGTACTGCTACGCAAAAACTTTCCGGATCCAGCCTGACGCCTGGGGATATTCTAAGGTAAGGAATCTGTCACTAACGTGTCTCTTTCAGATAAGGGAGGGCTGATCAGGAAGCCTGAGGAAGGCCGAGATAGCACAAAGATAGCCCTTGATGGTACCCAGGGCAGAAACCTGTTGGGCCAGAGAAAGAAGGAACAGAAGAACCTCAGAAAGAGGGGCAGAGAGGGGATTCACAGCCTTTGCTGTGCACCATGCCACAAACTTGTTCCACCTGCAGGCGTATACCACCTTAGTGGAGGGACGCCTGGCTGGCAGAATCACATCACAAACTTCGGGAGGCAAGTCGAAAGGAATCAACTGCCGCCGCTCAATCTCCACGCAAGCAGGTGGAGACTGGACAGGTTCGGCTGGAGGACCGTCCCCTGCTGCTGCGACAGAAGATCCTCCCGAAGAGGCAGACGGATCGGGGGATCGACGCTCATACTGAGTAGCTCGGGATACCAAACTCTTCGAGCCCAGTCCGGAGCCACAAGGATGACTTGGGCCCGGTCGCGCCGAATCTTCAACACTCTGGGTAGAAGTGGTATAGGCGGAAAGGCGTACAACAGACCGCAACTCCACTCGCGACGAAAAGCGTCGCCGGGCGAGTGCCGCCTTGGAAATTCCAACGCGCAGAACTGCTGACATTGCGCGTTCTCTTCGGTGGCGAACAGATCTAACCAAGGCTCTCCCCACTGCTGAAAGAGACCTTGCGCCACCTCCGAGTGAAGACGCCATACGTGATCCATCATGCACCTGCGGCTGAGTTCATCCGCCCTGGCGTTCAGGGAACCTGCCAGGTGTTGAACCATCAGGAATATGCCCTGATGTTCCAGCCATGTCCAGAGGCGCAGAGCCTCCTGACATAGGGTCCACGACCCCACCCCGCCCTGTTTGTTGCAATACCACATGGCGGTGGTGTTGTCTGTGAACACCTGCACTACCTTCCCTTTGACAGAGGGAAGGAATGCCTTGAGTGCAAGTCGGATCGCCCGGAGCTCCAGAATGTTGATATGGAGCCGGGACTCCGCCGGAGACCAGAGGCCTCTGATCTCCGCCTCTCCCATGTGACCGCCCCATCCCAGAAGGGACGCGTCCGTGACAACTGTGTGCTCTGGCTGGGGAAGGGAGAGGGATCTGCCCATGACCCATTGCCGGTTCGAGAGCCACCACTGCAACTGTTTTGCAGTCCCCTCCGAGATCTGGACGTGATCGGACAGGTTGCCCTGGTGCTGCGCCCACTGGAACTTCAGGTCCCACTGCAGAGCCCGCATATGCCATCTGGCATGATCGACCAGCAGGATGCAGGAGGCCATGAGGCCCAGCAGCCTCAGGGTCATCCGTACCGAAACCCAGG
Organism: Calotriton arnoldi; assembly: GCA_963921515.1. Lineage (NCBI taxonomy): Eukaryota > Metazoa > Chordata > Amphibia > Caudata > Salamandridae > Calotriton > Calotriton arnoldi. Next base: position 7,123 of record CAWUFW010015193.1, on the reverse strand, counting down.
ATAAAGGCTGAAAGATCGGAATTATAGCCTGAATATCCCGGACTCGCCGTTCTGGAGGATAGGCCCGAAACTGCGTCGTGTCCAGAACTGCTCCGATGAAAAGGAGCTGTGGAGAAGGAATCAGATGCGACTTCGGCACATTGATGGAGAACCCCAGCGAGTGCAGGAGTCCAGCCGTAGTCTGGAGGTGGGAGACGACTGCCTGGGACGAGCCCGCCTTCAGCAGCCAGTCGTCGAGGTAGGGGAAGACTGGAACCCCTGCCCGGCGCAGATGAGCTGCGACCACCGCCATCACTTTCGTGAACACCCGAGGGGCACTGGTAAGGCCAAAGGGGAGCACAGTGAACTGAAAATGCTCGAGGCCTACCGTGAACCGCAGGTAACGCCGATGGGCTGGCAGGACGGGGATGTGGAAATAAGCGTCCTGTAAATCCAACGCTACCAACCAGTCTCCAGGGTCGAGGGCAGTCAAGACCTGAGCTAGGGTGAGCATCTTGAACTTCTCCTTCCGGAGGAAGCGATTGACGTTCCGGAGGTCCAAGATAGGACGCATGTCCTCCTTGGGCACCAGAAAGTAGTGGGAGTAGCAACCACGTCCTACTTCTGGGGTCGGAACATGCTCCATGGCCCTCTTGGCCAAGAGGGCCGTGACTTTCTTCTGCAGAAGCACCAAGTGATCCCCTGACATGCGGTTGAATTGAGGTGGCATGGCTGGGGGGGGTGGTCTCGAAGGGGAGGGAGTAGCCCCTTCGGACAATGTCCAAGACCCACCTGTCCGAGGTGATGGTACGCCAGTGGGGAAGGTGATGGTGGACCCTGCCCCCTACTGGCGTGCTGTGCACCTGAAAGGAAGGACTAGGAGGGCTTGGAGGCCGCAGACGGGGCGGGGTTGGTGGCCTGACCCGCACGCTGGTTGGCTGACCCGCCACGGCGGGAGCCACGTCCTCGGCCACGCGAAGACGCTTGCTGCTCGGGCCGGTGGCTGGGCAGCGGACGTGACTGGGCGCCCCTTCCGTGGCCACGAAAGGGGCGAAAAGCAGAGGTTAGCGGAGGGCGCACAGCAGAAAGGCCCAGGGACTTGGCAGTAGCCCGCGAGTCCTTAAAACGCTCCAGCGCATGGTCTGCTTTGCTACCAAAAAGACCGACTCCATCAAAGGGCATGTCCATGAGTGTGTTTTGGACATCACCCGAGAAACCAGTTGTCCTCAGCCAGGGGTGGCGACGCAGCGCCACTGTCGTTGCAAGCGATCTGCCCAGCGAGTCGGCGGTATCAAGGCCACAACGGATGGTGTACTTTGCCGCATCCCTTCCTTCCGCAATGGTTCGGGAAAGCAGTGTCTGGACCTCCTCAGGACACTGGGGCAAAACGAGCGTCACCGAATCCCACAGAGAGTGGGAGTATCGGGCCCAAAAGGCAAGCGGTGTTGACGGACCGCAAGCCAGCACTGGAGGAAGAAAAGGCCTTCTTCCCAAATTGATCCAGGCGTTTGGATTCCCTATCCGGAGGGGCGGTAGGGAAGGCGGTTTGGGAGGCAGAGGCTTGGACAACCAAGCTCTCAGGGGTGGGATGTTGAGAGAGAAACAAGGGGTCGCCCGGAGCAGGGCGATGGCGTCGGGCCACGTTCCTATCCACAGGAGCCCCTGTGGCGGGCTTGGACCAGGTGCCCAAAAGAACGTCAGAAAGTGCATCATTAAACGGCAGCAATGGCTCCGAGGAGGTAGCTGCCGGCTGAAGCACTTCCGTCAGGAGGTTAGTCCTGACAGCCACTGTAGGCAATTGGAGGTGTAAGGCTCCAGCTGCTCTACGCAACACCGTTGCGAAATTTGCTCCCTCCTCCGTAGCCACGGAAGGAGGAGACAGCATGCCAGTGTCAGGGGAAGTGTCTAGACCACTGGCATCCCCAAGTTCCTCAGCCCAGTCCTGATCATACTCACACTGTTGTGTGAGAGGGTCTTCCGACCCCTCCCAGCTCTCCTGGTCCTCCTCTGGTTCAAAATATGGAGGAGGAGGGACATTTGGGACCCAAGGTCTCATCTGTGCCAGAGCCGGCGTCGAGCGACGTCGGTCCGGCTCCATGTCCGTAGCCGGAGATAACCGGGGAACGACGCCGTCCGGAGCCCCGGACGGCGTCAGGAACGGCACCGGGGACATCAGCGTCGGCGGAGGCGTGGTTAGGTCAACCGGCGTCGATGGGGGTTGCGGTACCACTGGAGCCGGGATCGAGGCCGGGATCAAGGCTGGCGGGACAGGCGACGCCGGAGCAACCCCATCAGGGCCCGCGGGGCCCGAAGGCGCACCGGAGGGACCTTGAGGCCCGAAGAGGCGGGCCATGGCCGACAGGAATTCCTGTACTTGGGCCGGAGTCGCCCCGAACCCAGAAAGGACGGGTAATGCGGGGCGGCTCGACAGGCACGTCCGGGGCCGCGGGGACGGTGCCGACAGGGGCCTCAGCCGAGTCGTGAGACCGGCGAGGCGAAGTCTTAGAGCGATGATGCCTCTTAGACTTTTTGTGCTTCGACTTACCCGAGGAGCGCGAAGACTTGGACTCCGACGACCGGCGGGGACTCCGCGACCGGCCCTCGACCTCTCCCGGGACCGGGGCTTGGTGTGGCGCGGAGCCGACTGCCGGACCTCGAGTAGCTTTCGAGACCGCTCTCGCAAAGCCTTCGGGTGAAGTTTCCGGCAGTCAGGGCACGACTTCGTGTCGTGGTCTGGGCCGAGACAGAAGAGACACTCCAGATGCGGGTCTGTGATCGACATCATTCGACCACAGACGTCACATGGCTTGAAGCCGGGCATCCCTATCGACACCTAGGAGTCGACAACTGAAAAAGAAAACAGTGAAAAATCACCCAAAAATTTTGTCAAAAATTGACTAGGGCACTGCTCTTCCCAGATCTGCGCTTCTGGCGCGGAAAAAGAAGAACTGACGTCAGCGCGCAGGGGCGGCGTCTAAGTACTGCCCGCGACGTCATCCCGGCGATCAAGACGCCGACGACGGACGCGGAGCCGCACAACGCCGCCTACCGACGCGCAAGGGTACTGCTACGCAAAAACTTTCCGGATCCAGCCTGACGCCTGGGGATATTCTAAGTTAAGGAATCTGTCACTAACGTGTCTCTTTCAGATATGAATATATACATGAATATAAAAGCATTATGCAAGTGCGCGTACTCCTACGATGCCCAACTAGATGTACCTGAGTGTACCTAGCATGTGTGTGTAGGTCTAAAAGCCTAAGAGCCAAGAATCTTTCTAGGATTTAGTCGAACCCCCATACCTGAATAGAGAGAGTGTGCAACACCGTCCTGGTCTCGAGTTGGACACCCCACAAGGGCTGTGTTAGACCGCTGTCCGCTGGAGCGACTGCATGCAGGAGCCTCAGCGTCTCTGGTCAGTGTGTCAGCATGGAAGTCTCGGTTCCCTCTGTCTTACCGGGGCAAGATGTGGTGAATTTATACCCTAAAGAGTCTCGGTCCTCAGTATGGTTTGTATTGGTCTGTCGTTAGACACGAGGAAGACGTCAGGGCTGAACTTTGTACATGCATATTATGCAAGTGGTGTATTCCTAGAGAGCCATGCATAATTTAGGAGTACAGTGTGGGCCTGTGTTTGGGAAAAACCCTGCTGTATTCAAAACCACAGGATAGATAACGTTCAGCCCTCAGAGTACGTTGTGTACTAGCGAGGACCAATGTAGGTGAAAGATCATGCCTATCTAAGGAATAATGACTATAATAGGACATGTACAGTCATGACCATAATTGGGCATATGCGGCTATGACCATAATAGGGAAAGTACGAATATGACCATATTAGGGTAAATATGAATACGTCAATTTTAGGACATGTACGAATGGGTCTTCATTAGGGCCTCTATACGGGACATAACACCCACTCCTCTTCCGAATTGGATAACAATGACCATACTTAAAATCTGGACAATTTAAAAACATTTTAAAAGCAAGTAAAAATATGGTTTTTAAATCGTTTAAAAAAAAATTCTTCCTAAAATGTTAATAATTCAACTATTTCCAATTGGCACTAAAAGAATGTCTATTTTGTTTCTCTATATAAGTTGCTTCACTCAAAGCGGAAGAAAGCCATGCTTTTCTTAAGCAGAAGTGTCAATTTAGGAAATGTTCCAAATTTGCTAGTTTATTATGAGAACGAGTGGAGGAGCCGAATTCTTTCCCAGGACGCGATGAGCCAATTCGAGATTAAGTGTCCTGGCTGGGAAGCACAACATTATCGGTGTTGGCTACTGCAGACGACAAATCCAACGCCTCACAGAGAACGTCAATCGCACATAGATGGTATGTAGCACTGCCAACAGTTGGTGCTGCGGCAGCTTGTGTGGCAGTTGTTACCTGGGTGCCTGAGGAGGAGTCACCTAACCCAGCAGGAGCAAACGGCACCTGTGGATTTTCCAGGAATGCATTCATCAGAATCGGAAGCCGCTGGGGACAACGCAGAACATGGGCCTTTATGGGGTGCAGCATTGCATCAGTGTCCGGAGGCGGATCTGATGGAAATGTTAGACAAAGATCCAACGTGCATTCTTCTCCGCAAAGCAGGCATCGAATAACAGGTAAGATGCAGTCTACCCAGACTGGTCGGAAGGATAGAAACCAGGAGGCATTGAGTTCTCGCAGGCAAGAAATGCCCAGAAGTTGTACCATGCGTTCACGGTATTTCCGCTCCAGGAGCATGTTCGCCACTCCCTCGGGAATTGGGCCGGCCATTGCGTAGCAGTAGTATTATGAATAGGACCCCTGCAACCAGCAATAGGATAAGCGGGAATCCTCCAAATACGCTTCCCAATACGGAGTGTATAAAATTTGGGATTACTCCGAGGACTGTCTGAAAGGTGCTTAACAGTCCTGACCCTATGGTCTTAAATAGGTGTACAATACCGCTCGTATCAGACATATTGAAGATACGTCCCACCATTTCTACGAAATGAAAGGGGCAGTTTGTACGTATGAGCGCCTGTATCTCAGTCGAGGTCCTTGCAACTTGAAGTTCATAGGTTTCTCGAGCGGAGGTTAAGGGCATGGGTTGCTGTAAAAGCATGGCTTTCAATCTGCTCAGAGTATCAAATTGTATGAAAGAAACGTTCAGTGAAGGCCATAACGGCGCCTCCCTGACTGTGTTCAGTGGTGGAAACAATACTTGCATACAGCAAGTAACCCTGGAGTTAACAGTGACCAGATATGCGACGCCCGGAAGCATCCCACAGCAACCTTGATCATTTAGCATCAAGTAACTCCCATTCGAGAGCAGCTGGAAAACCGGCGTGATCTTGGCCGCTGGGGTCCCTGACATGTGACAAGATAAGTTTGCTACTGAACCACTACAGGCTCCGTGCAGAGAAATATCCTGACACATGAGAGAACCGATTAAAGCGTTCTTGCAGTTTGTACCACTCAGATATACTTCTCGAGCCCCATTCCGGCATCAATATCTATATGGTAACTCCCAAGATTCCTTAATGTATCCCTTACCCATTTTTTCATATTTGCCTGCCTGCCTTTGCTCAAGGCAATATTAAAACTGAAACGTAGTGACCGGCAGAGTGATTTGGCCATGGATTAGCCATCCAGTTGATGGTGATTCGGCTACAGTGAATGGTAACCTGTCCAGTTTCTCAATATGCAGCATTGTATATTTGGCTCCCCTTTGTGCCATTTCTGTCTATCAGTTAGATTGTATTCTGAAAACAGAGACGTGGTGTTAATAAAACGCCAGGGCACATAGCCTGCAAGCAAAGATTGTAGCGTCCAGCTTAGCATCATAACAGAACGTAGCTGAGATTGCCCGTGTTGTAACAAGGCCAGGTCTTGTTCTAATATGTCGATTGCCGAAGACACAATGTTGCCGAAGGAGTAAATCCTGGAGGTCAAAGTTGTTAACCCATTATCCACTACAGCTAATGCCTTCTCTAAGTTAATACGGTCTATTTCCCGTATCCTTTCTGCGGCCTCCTGTTGGGATATTTTCCAGTTTTCGTTATAGTAGGCATAAATGCCAGCATATATGAAACGTTTCTGACGTGTTTTCCTTGGGCCTTGTAAAAAATCTCTAAGGTCTACATCAGGTGTGAGTAAGGTCAAATGGTGTTTCACTTCTGTGAGTGTTGAGGTCTCTAGCCAATCAAGGCACAACTTCCCAACACTATACGATGTCACTACCCCTGGGTGTTGTCTCTGTACATAGCGTGTATCTGGCCTATGGATACTAAAGCACAAGTTACTAACTTGTGTAACGATATATCTGTAAGAGACAGTAGTTAGTGACAGATTCCTTACCTTAGAATATCCCCAGGCGTCAGGCTGGATCCGGAAAGTTTTTGCGTAGCAGTACCCTTGCGCGTCGGTAGGCGGCGTCGTGCGGCTCCGCGTCCGTCGTCGTGATCGCCGGGATGACGTCGCGGGCAGTACTTAGACGCCGCCCCTGCGCGCTGACGTCAGTTCTGTACACTACTTTCCACGCCAGGAACGCAGAGCCATGCAAGAAGCTGACATAGGTGTCTGAAAAATACTAGGGCCCTGAAAGTGATGTCCTTAACCCTAGAAATCATTTCGCAGAACGGGGAGGATGGGTGGGGCGGTAAGGAATCTGTCACTAACTACTGTCTCTTACAGATATATCGTTACACAAGTTAGTAATTGTGCATCTGAAAGAGACACGTTAGTGACAGATTCCTTACCTTAGAATAGATACCCCAGCAATACCAACCCCGGTGGTGGGTCTGCGAACAAAGATCAGACAAGGAAGTCCCGGAGGACAGAACGGCCAAAGAAGCCGTCCCTCCGGACCTGACGCACAAGTTACTAACTTGTGTAACGATATATCTGTAAGAGACAGTAGTTAGTGATAGATTCCTTACCTTAGAATATCCCCAGGCGTCAGGCTGGATCCGGAAAGTTTTGCGTAGCAGTACCCTTGCGCGTCGGTAGGCGGCGTCGTGCGGCTCCGCGTCCGTCGTCGGCGTCGTGATCGCCGGGATGACGTCGCGGGCAGTACTTAGACGCCGCCCCTGCGCGCTGACGTCAGTTCTGTACACGACTTTCCGCGCCAGGAACGCAGAGCCATGCAAGAAGCTGACACAGGTGTCTG